>JAHHUM010000661.1:0-249049 GCA_036173005.1 Crenichthys baileyi
AACACTAAGGATACAGTTTAACAAGTTCAACATTAGGTCTGGCTGAAAGACTTTTAGCTCCCGAAACTTGAGGAATTTATTTGGATTAATATGATTTGCAGTTTATTCATCTCTGTTAATTGAACTCTGGAATCAGATACTTTTTAAGGAAAAGTGCCTTTTAAGGAAAATTGCCTTAAAACAAGAATAATAAAGAAACAAACAAACAAAAAAATTACAGCACAGTTTGCTTCTTTTATTAAATGTTAATAAGAGAATGTTTGCTCCAGGGAAACACTCACTCCACCATCCAGTGGAAAACGACGTGTGTCTCTTGAGGGGGGCTTCTAAATGTTTGTGTAGCATCAGCACAATGTAGAAGCTTTCCACATTAAGTATTTATTGAGTTGTTGCAGATGTTGTTTTCTGTGCAGAGGTTTTGTTCTGCAATAGTTGTTCTCGCAGCTCAATTGTCAGCAATGAGCTCTTACAAAGTTAAAACCCTACCAAACATCCATGTGTCTGTTTGTGTGTGTGTGTCTGTGAATTTTCCATACACACACATGGGAAAAGCCGATTTGCACTTATGAATTTACGCAGAATATTTATGGGCAGTTTCAACTTTTCCAGGCAAGAAAGCCCTCTGAAATGGGTCTTGAAGGACATGATTCACAAGGAAACGGAGCAAACTAATTACTATCTGAACAACATACATTTAAAAAAAATTAAAAGATCAATAATAAGTTTACTTTTTCATTAACAGAAGCACATGACACATATTTTAAATTAGGAAATGCATAAAAAGGAAGAACAATTGGTCTTTAATATTTATAAAATATTCCTAATGAATTACAATATTAGAATGAAAGAAGAATTAAAATTACAATTACAAAATGCATAAAAATAAATTCCATTCAATTCAGTTTTATTTATATAGCGCAATTCACAAACACTGTCGCCCAAAGGCCTTCACAAAAAATCAGGTACATAATTCCAATTTTTTAATCATTGAACAGTGCAGTCAGATTTGTTATTTTTTCAATTTTTGGTAAAAAGTTTTTCTGTCTAAGGAAACCCGCAGATTGCATCCAGTCAGTGTTGCAGCATTCACTCCTCCGGATGAGCATGTAGAGACAGTGGACATCACGGCGTTGACTTTGCAGCAATCCCTCATACTGAGCATGCATGTACAAAAATGGAGAGGAAAAAATCCCTTTTAACAGGAAGAAACCTCCAGCAGAACAGGGCTCAGTGTGAGCGGCCATCTGCCACGACCGACTGGGGGTTAGAGAAACAGAGCAGAGACAAAAGGAAACAAAGAAGCACTGATCCAGGAGTACTTTCTATGGAAGGAAAAGGTTAGAGTCTGAAGAGAGCACATTGAGTTAGTCACAGTAAAAGCTCAGTCACTAGCCAGCTAGGAGAGAGAAAGGTTAAACACTGAAAGACAGGGCCATGTGGATCATCGGTAGGGGGTGAGCATTAATTGTTGCCAGCAGAAGCTTGGAGGATTCCCCTCTCCAGAAAGGTTGTTACAGGTAGACACAGAGCAGGCCAGGTGTAGCTTCTAGGAAGAAAAGAGAGAGAACATAAAGTTAAAAGCTGAAATAACAGCAAATAATGGAAAAATTGGAGAGTAGTGGAGAATGTAGCGAAGAGGATTAAAAGTGTCATTATGTCCTCCAGCAGCCTAAACCTATAGCAGCATAACTACACAGATTTTTTTAGTTCAGATTATTTATTTTAAACCGCGCTTATTTTCCAAAAGTCGTTTCAAGGCACCCCAAAAAGGGTCCCACTGATGGTCATTGTTATATTTAAAAACCCCAAGTTTGGGATACCTTTCTGTCAGACTGATTATAACCATTGAAAAAGAGGGGGGTCATGCAGGTAGCAAAATGGAGGGGGGTTGCACCCTCAACCAAACTGAGCCGGTTTAGGTTAAACCTGACTCCCCTTTCCATCCAACAGGGAGGGAGGAAGGCTCCCCCCCTGATAAACTAAGCCACTCTAACTATAATTTTTATCAAAAAGGAAAGTTTTAAGCCAGCCTTTAAAATAGGAAGGGTGTCCCCTCACGGACAAAACCGGGAGCTGGTTCCACAGGAGAGGAGCCTGATAACTAAAGGATCTGCCTCCCATTCTACTTCTAGAGACTCTAGGAACCACCAGTAAACCTGGTTAAAAAATAAAAATAAATGTATTGTTTTTCATACAAAGAAAATAGAAATAATTAACTTCCTGATTAATCACAAGGGAACACACAAGAGACTATGTCACAATGATGAAGAAGAATTTAATATAAACACTGAAATATGAGGTACTAAATTATTAGTAATTGTTCAATTACTGATTTTAATAACAGTGCTGCGGAGGATCTGCTGACTGCATGTTGTGTCTTTGTGGGGCCGACCAGGCTGCTGTGCTGCAGCTGCTCAAAGTCTTTGTGACTCCCTGGTGTTTTAGTTGATGAGGTGTAGTTGGTGTCTCCAAATGAGGAGCATGTGTGGTAGTCGCCCCCCTGATACATTATTAATAGTCGCTAGACTCCAGGCACTGCTGCTTTTCCTCCGCTGAATTTCAGCCTTTCACAGCTTTTTCTTTTTTAACTCCTGTGCTCATCTGTAAACACCTCCACCACAGACTTGCTTTGTCTCCCATAAAGCTCTGTTTTTTTCCCTGTTTACTCTAACCCCCATTACTGCTCTGTCTCCTTATTGTTCTCCTGCAGCACCATCATCGTAGCTGGTTTAGTGATTAGGGTGACTAGTCTCTCTGTGCTGTAAAGTGTACCAGCTGCTGCTCATTAATGAACAAAAACCCGATTTGGAAACTGGAACAATAAATCACTGTCTTTAATTTTAGTGCAGAGATTGTTTTGCTGTCTCTGGCGTTCATTCAGAGAGAAGAATGAGGCTCGCTTGAATGTGACAGGGGTGTCTGCTCAACAGCAGAAAGAAAGAATAAGCAATAAAAAATGGTTTGGCTGAGCTGGAGGGGAGGCAGATTCTCTAATGACAGGTAATTGCTAATGAGGTTGGACTTTTAAAGGAGTCCTTGAATGCCAGAACAGGTTCTGGTTCTCTTTCTTGCAGGGAAGAAACGGACACCACTCTCAGATCTTTTCAGTTAAATAATAAATAGCAGTGCCGGTTAGAGGATATGACTGTAACAATAATTTTTTTGTCTTTAATGATGTATTTTAACAATAGTCTTTCCAGGGTGGACACATAAGGTCAAACTTATACATATATCCCATTTAATATTTGGTTAAATGTCCTTTGGCAAACTGCAGAGGAACCACACACAAACTTTTGACATAATTCTGTCTGGATATCTGACCAGTCATCTTATGAGTTAATTTAAATTGACTTATTTCCCGGTATAGACTGCTTTATTCATTCCAAAACCAGTTCTGATGTCTTTGGGATCATCCTTCTGTTGGATCACCCAACATCTAAGGTTCAACCATATAGCTTTTTATTTTAGGTGCAGACAGCCATTTATCTTCATTATTCTACCCACTTAGTGCAATACACCAGTGCCAATGTTAGCAAAACAGCCCCTCTGCATGATGCTACCACCACCATGCTGGACAGTTGATACAATGCTCTTAGCTTTTAAAACCGGTTATTTGTCTTTATTTATTCAGGAATTTGGCTTGTCCATTTTAGCAGCTGCCAATTTCTATGATTACTATGATGAAGACAGGTCCATGCAAGGAAACCAACTAATTTAGATAAGCTGTACCAATTCTGATAAGAAAAGTGGTCAAATAAGCAGACAGAATTAGGACTTTCTCCTGGATACAAAAAGTGTGAGATTTATCTGCAACTTGCTGAAGGTCATTGAACCAAATATGAGTGGGGATAAAGTGTATAAATTTGTATACTTCTGAAATAATTTGGTGGATTAAATTAAATAACATTAAATTCAAACGTGTGAACTCACCTTTTGTTTTTAAAGTACTTTTGGGTCATCTGTTGGATCATTATTCCAACCTGGTAATAGAAAGGACTAACATATCTTTAAAAGCCCAAAACTAATGTGACATTCACACGGATGATGAGCGTATGTGAACCTTTGACCAGCACGGATTTGTCCAACAACAGCTTAGAACTAAATGCTGTAAACATCAAATCAAATTCTCTGTCAATGTAAAAAAAAAACAACTTCACCTCTCCACCAGGGCTGAACAATATTGAGAAAATATGCGATAATATTGTGGAATTCTGCAATAACTATATAAAAGATTTAACCTTAAGCCCAAAATAATCATGGTAGATTTTAAAAAAGTGTGACAGCAGCTCTAGGTAACACATAATTTCATAAATGATTCCCAGTCAAGAAAAAAACTTGTTTCTAATCTTTTCATTAATCAAACCCCCATTGTGTACAGTGTTGTGAAAAAGTATTTCCCCCCTTACAGATTTCTTTCGTTTTGCTTTTTTGACGCATTTAAATGATTCCATGTATATGTATATTCTGTGTATATGACTTGTAATAAATAAACAAATAAACAGTGTCAATGTATGTTTGCTTTGGCTTCAGAGCAAACATAGACACCAGATATTATGTAGTCTAACCAAAGTCTGGAGAAAATAAATTCAAACCTGATATTTCCATCTCAACCACACAGCTTAATTGAAAATGTTGTTTCTGACTGGTGACTGATGTATTGGATTTGAAACAACTTAGTTGGATTTTCTTAATGACCTCACCACCTCTTTACCCTCTTGCATGGTTCTAAAATAATGAGCTAATACTTATTGCAGTACAGGCAGTTCTTCACGATATGCATATTGGGTAAATATACATTGCAATGACAATAAATTTGCAATATATTGTGCAGCTGTACCCTACATTTAGCTAAAACACAATATTATTTTGTTTATAAAAATAGCAAAAATGCTACATGTTGGTCAAGCAAGCTTTATTATAATCAAAATAATTAGTCTAACTTGCTATTAAATGATTGTAGAGCCCACATTAGGCCCATTTCCTGGATGAGATGTGTGTAAAAACATATATTTGCCTAATAAAACCTCAGGTTTAGCTCTGTTGTGCAAATTTGTTTCATGGTGATGTCATGAAGTAACAGAGAAAAGATTAAACTGCAGGAGGAACATTTTAGTTCAGCACCAGAGTCACTCTTTGGGCTTTGTAACTCTGTAAATATTTAATTATAAAAGATGAATTAATTACATTATTTCATGTCATGATTCTGAAGTCACAAGTTGATAAAAAAACAGACTCAAAAGTCTTCAGTTTTTCTGTCACAAATTACAAACGGCCAACACTGACTTCCCTTTAGGACCAAAGAATTATGTTGCTGTTCACGTCCAGAGTTTCATTATTATGCTTCAGGGGGAGATTCTGAAGCCCCATTATGAATTATATAATGTTCTCGGTGAAGGAGGAAGTTTGTGCCTTGTCTTTAGTGAATATAACTTTTAATTACATAGAAACTCCCTAAACTTATATGGACTTTTAAGCCCACTCATTCCGTATCCGATCCTCTGTGGCGAAAATGGCCAAAACAATGTGATTCTCAACATCTTCATGTCTGCTCTCATTTAATATCCTTGCTTTACTTAAACCCAAAGAAGTTTCCTGCCTACTGTCTTGCTGTAAACTGGGATCCCCATGGCATCTCAACCAGTCGGGCAAGGAGTTCCCACTCTTACCTTTTTTCTCCCTTCAGGATGCTAAAACAAATCTTCATTTGAAAACTGTCATGTGTTTATTCCGGTTATCTGTGCCTGATGTAAAGATTTGTTTGATGATTGGAATCATTTAAATGCGTCAAAAAAGCAAAACGAAAGAAATCTGTAAGGGGGGAAATACTTTTTCACAGCACTGTACACAATGGGGTTTGATTAATGAAAAGATTAGAAACAAGTTTTTTTCTTGACTGGGAATCATTTATGAAATTATGTGTTACCTAGAGCTGCTGCCACACTTTTTCTCACACTGTTTCTTATCTGGCAGAATATGCTGAGGTAGAAATGAAATCACTTCTGTGACTTCTTTACAATGCATCGCTATTATGTATTTTGCATGTGTATCTGGATGAGCTGTGATTAATTTGGGGCTTAAGGTTAAATCTTTTATATACAGTGAAAGAGTGTCCCAAAGTTGTCCAAACATTTTTGATGAAGATTTCAAAAAAAAGAGGTCAAATTCCCCTGCCACATCAGCCGCCCCAACTACTCATCATGCCGAGGAGCGTGAATCTTTATTAGTGCAGACAGAGCATCTGCATACAGAAGCATGACATTAAGTAGTGTTTTTATCAGGCATTGTTATAGCATTTCTGTAGCACAGTGTCTCTCTGAATGGTGATGCTCAAGCCACATGTCCACAAATCTATGGCAGCCTGGCGTACTTGATGCATATTTTCATAAGACACGAAAATGCAAGCAGATAAACAGTAGTGTGACAGAAGTATGATGTTTGACAGTCTTAGAACATGCTAAGGGCAAGTGGAAACAAACATGATGATCAAAGTACACCTGCTTGATGCTTTCCACATTCCAACATCTTCTGGCACTTCAAAGATTTCAACAGTGTTTTCACAAGTTTGTGCAAATATGAACAAAATAAACTGAAAAGTATTCACACAGAGGACTAAGGTGTTACTGTGATCTCACCACAGCTATCTGAAAGGAATCTGAGTGGGGACAGAGGAGGCCAAGCTTATCAGGTTTATGCAGGGCTACTTACAGGACCCAAAGCGAGACTCGCCGTCAGGACGGACTGTAACATCATTAAGACAAGACAAGGAATGCGATGTGTGTGTGTCTGTGGCAGGAGAAATTATGGCGGGATAGTAATAATGCCAGAAGGTAATGAAAAATGCAAGCATGTGGCAGCAGATAGAGTCCTTCTCAGGTGTCCATGCCCTTCTCTGGATCAGAATAGCCTAATTAGGATAAATTATTTATCAGGATTGTTTTTCTTCTCAGCAGTTTTGCAAAGAGAGTGTTCACAGTAAATAAGCTTTCTGCCTGCTCCTGGTCAGAGCTGCTTAAAGATGGGTGGGAACATTCATCACCAAAACTAACTCTGAAGTGACTCAGTCTAAACAGATTCACGACGAAGCAGCTGTCAGATGAACGGTTACGGATTAGGACAGATATAGTTTTAGAGACATTTTCATTATGTAGAGTCATCCTCCTAATCATGATTGACTGAAGCTGGTAGTTTTTATAAACCCGCATATAAAGGGTTTGTTTGACAGCTCTCATTAGACTGACCAGTACTGAGAAAAATGAAAAGAGAACAATTAAAAACTGACTCCTTCAGGGTACACATGGACAGGCCAAATGATTTCTGGAGAAACAACAACACCGTTGTTGTAAGGCCTTTAAAACAAAAAAAGGATTGTGCTGACTGTCAGGCATGGTGGTGGAAACAGCATGTATTGCACAAGGAAGATTGAACAATGAAGTTCAAATTCAACTTCACTTCAAATCAACAGCTAGACAAAATTGGTTGTTCCAACAGGATAATGGTCCCAAACACACATCAAAACTGGTTTTGGGATGAAGAAATAGTTTTCCCAAAGACTCTTGCTAAATACATTTGTGGACCATGCTTAAAAGCCATGAAAGCAACCATATTAACAAGACTCTGCTAAATCTGCCAGTAAAAGTGGCCAAATATCTAGTAGAACAAAAGCAGTCTGGTTGGTGGATAGCCACATTAATCTAAACCTTTACACCATTTCCCATTTTTATTGGAAATTAAGGTTGTTTGTTGTTCAATAACAATGGAAACAGGGTTTAAAAAAAAATTCTCAAAATGTGACTTCTGACTGCCCCTGTGAATACAACCTTAGATAAAAAAAATAAAAATAAACTGTGTGAATTATAAAACAAACAAAGCCATAATTCACAAACTACGTGAAAACCCTGAATCTGTTATACCAGGTGTATGCAGGAGCCAGACTGGTTGTTTAATGCATTTGTAAAACTGAACATCAGCAAGTATGAGTTCCTGTATAGAAGCAGAAACTGGGAGTTTTCTCCTGAAAATCAAATATACATGATATTAATTGCATTCATATTTAGAGTTTAAGCACAAGTTGGGTGTATTTTGATGTGATCTTCTGACCCGGAAGCATCAACTGAAAACAGAGGCATTTACTGTATATAAACTGGATTTAAATCTCAGATAGGAGTTCAGATAATCAACTAAAATATCTGTTGATGCGTAAAGAGGAAGGTATGGATTAACTATCTCTGAACAGAGTAAACTCAGATGTGTGTTAGAGAAGGAAGTGTGGAATCTGAATATTAAAAACAACTGAGAAAATGGTTTGATCATTTAAGAAGCTGCAATCAAAGATCAGAGACAAAGTGACCATATGAGAACACAGATTTAAACGATGAACTAAAAGAAAAAACAAGGGTTTAATCTAGTCAAAACTCTTATCTTCTGTTTTCTTTTTCTGCAGATAATGTGATAAAAGTGCACAACATGTACTGCACAGTTGAAACCACATACACAACCCTTTTCCTCACTGTCTAACATTAAATCCTATTAAAAGTTTCCTGTGTTAGGTCAATTAGGATAATCCAAATTATTTTGGTTTTCTAAATGATAAGTTTGGGACTTTCTTCTAATTACATATTTTTCATAAATTTCCTTAGTATTTGGTAGAATTGTCTTAATAATTGTATGAATTGGGACAAACATTTTTTGTACTCTTACACAAGCGTCTCACAATAAATTCCTGAGATTTGTTTTATTCCTCTTGACTGAACTGAGTCAGCTTTGCAGGCCATCTACTTCACACACACAGTCCCATAGGACAAACATGTCCCATGGGACTGTGATTTGTGATGGCCACTTCTAACATGGACCTTTTAGTCCTTGAGCCCCTTTTGTAACTAACTGGGCTGCATGCTTAAACTCATTGTCCAGTGTGAAATACCCATTTGTGCCCAATCATTAACGTTTTGGCTGAAGTCTTCAGATGTTGATTCAATATTTTCACATACAGTTCCTTCTTCGTAATGCCATCTATTTGGTGAAGTGCACCAGTCCCTCCTGCATCAGAACACCCCACAAACATGATGCGGCCACCCCATACTTCACAAGTGAGATTGTGTTCTCAGGGTTGGAGCATGAGACAACAGAGCATGTACATGTTCCTCTCTATGAGGCATTTCAGCCCATATCAGTATGATACTCTTTTTACTGTGGGTAATAACCAGCATTTTCACAAATTCTTTCACTGTAATTCTGGGGTTGATACTAAAACAAGTTGATCTCAGGGACACAGAACAGGTCTCCTTCCTGATGACTGGACATTTACGTGGCTTTTATAATTTTAGATTATTAATTAAACAGATAAATGTGGCTCCTTCAGGCACTTGTGGAGGTCCACTATTCTCTTACCACCAGATTGCAGTTGTTTTCCATGATGTGGTGAGAGGAAGCAGCGTGTTTGAGGTGTTGTCATAAGATACATCCAGGGGTCAACTTCCAATGAACTTAAATGTTGTGAATGAAACTATTAGAAGCTTACAAAAATAAATAAATAAATAAAAATCTTGATCTGGGCTGTCCTAAATTCTTTAAAGGCATAGTAATCTTAGTGGGTGTAAACTTCAAATTTGAAGAAAATGATAATGATTTTGGTATTTCTATCTGACCTAAAATATGAAAAATCTTTGTGCCTTTTTATACAGTACATGTAAGCTTCTGGTCTCAACAGCTATTTTAAAGTTTACAACACTGTATGTATAGGGTTACTTAAATCTGGCATTAAATAGGACTACATTGAAAACATCAGCAAACAGGATTGTTTTATTATTTACGTAATTCTTTTTTTTTTTTTACACAATTTCCTCTGGCAAGTGGTGAAATCCTGTCTCATCTTTTTCAGACCAAATCCCAAAAATATTGATTTTATGTATTTTTATTTTACAGCAAAGTAAGCTAAAACACGCTTAAAGCAATTAAAAACATTTCGAACAGTAAATCTCATTGCTGAACTAATTAGCTGCACAAAAATCATAATTAATAACAAAGCAGTCCCAGTCAAGGAGATCACCAACACAAGTTAAGAAAAAAATGCTTTTATTATTATTTCTTTTACACTTTAGAAAGTAAAGTTTTAAAGCACAAAGATTGACTCTGTATATAAACACCTCTTACTTGGACTAAAAAAATGGGAGCGTTTGCACATTGTGCTTAGATTGCAAAGTCTGTACAACCACTCTGGGTCTGTGGTGGAGCCACATGTCCCAGTAAACACCTTATTGCATAAATCACACTGACCTCTAAAGGCCGTTTGTTGAAGATTTCTGTCAAATCAGATAATCACATTCTACTAAAGTGAGAAGAAAAGAAGTTCTCATACCCATTTTTACACAGTGAATAACAATAGCAGCTTAGTAAAGCTGTTGCACATTGTCCTAAATCAAGAAGAAATACAACAAATCAGGTGACAATAACCTGCACTTGTGCTTTTATTAACCAAAACTAACTTAATCTGCTGCTTATGATCCCAACAGTTTTCGTGAAAGAAAATGGTGCAGCTTGGCTCGTTTCCCTCTTAAACAGTAGCAGATTAGCCTCAGACCACTAGTTGCACAAACCCCCTTTACTATAAGCAAGTTTAACATGAGTTGATCTTTTTTTATTCCTTTATGTTTGCTATAATCTACTCAGCCAACACCTATAATCGAAAGGCAGTGTCTTTCCATAATATCTCTGAGACTGAAGACCAAATGCTGAATGGAAGCAAGTTTGCACAAAAATATACAAATAAACATACTGAATAAGTGACTTTGGTATAAACAACGTAGAAAATGGTATCAAAACACTAAAACTATAAATTATGTAAATACTGCCAACAACAGGGAAAGGAAAAGAAACAAGGAGCAGAAAGAATAAAAGATGATTTAAATAGTTATTGTGTCAGAGTATTTAACAACTTAGTATAAAGTAAAAATACACAAGAGCAGCTTATTTAAGTGGTATAATTAAATACATGTTCTACTTCCAGGATAAACTAAATAGAATCAGTTGTTTCTTTCAACTTTAACTTCACATAACGCTGCCTTAAAATAAATCACAGGCTTCTTTGATTTTTGTCTGCTTAGCTTGCATTAAAATATGAAAGCTGACTGTGTGGGAACACGATCTGATCTCCGATTACACCATTTTTAAAAAGAAAATCCCCATCAGCTCCCTTTAAAAGGATGAATCACCTCAAATCTCCTGGAGTTAATCTATAAAGCAGATCGATCAGAGCTTCATTGATGCTGAGGAGCTCCACTTTGTTTTGAGAGGGCGCTGACTCATCCACGAATGCGGACTGTAACTGTGTGCGGCCTCTTCACCCTATTAGTCGGGTGAGCTGTGAGTGTCCTCCTTGCAGCTCAGATTAAAATGGTTCGGTTCGTGCTCTTAGAGGAGGTGAGGGGGTGCAACGGGAGTCTGCAGAGACCAGCAGCGTCCGTGTTGAAGAATTTACCTCCAGCTGCTGCTGCCATTGTCTGGATCTAAACATTATGAACTGACACGACAGCTGTGGCTCTGCTGCCCACGTCCACTACCTCGACACGCACAAGACCGTCATCAACGCCACCTACACTTGTTTCTGGCAATCAGACCGAAGAGTGATAGAAGACAGGCTTCTAGGATGGAAACAGACACCAAAAAACAAAGATAAACAAGAATGTTTTAATTGTTAGAAAGATTAATTAGGTGATAATATAGTGGGTTTTTTTTTAAATCATGAAGCATTTAAAATGGCAAACAAAGATATTGATAAGTGAAGTATTTGATACGACGACCAATTCCATCTGCAGTCATTTCCTTGTTAAGTGCTGCCAACACATTTTTAAAAAAGGTTCAATATTCTAGGTTAGATCTGGGCTTTACCTGAGTTACATACTTCAGCCACTGCATTTATAAGCACCTCTAGTAAAGATGAGCAAAAATACTTTGAATAAATCCATCTTCTATTGCCTCAGTACAGACTCACACAGTTAACTAATACTGACTCTAAGTACTCAGGTTATTTTTTTAAATCACTAGATTCACAATTTCTAGAACCCTGAACAGTGGAAAAAAATTAAAATAAATAAGAAATAACTGAATTTTTTTTTGTGTACTTTTTATGTGTTGATCAGTGTAAAGGAACTTTTAACTAGAGCAAATATGAGACATTCGTCTTTGCTACTCTTCAAAATAGGAAAAACAAGAGCACAAGATCCTAATAAGTCAAGAAAATCTTGCCCATTTCTACAGTCTGATCAGTAAAAAGTTGAATAGTACTGAAGCTGTGATGAAACGAGGGTAGAGAACGTGCCAAATTTACCAAGTTCTGGCAAATTATCTGAAGGCTTTTTAGGCATTTTTAGCAGAGGTGCCAATAAAAGCGGAGGGTGCTAAAAAGTGGGGGCAAAAGTGAGTTTGACTGAATGGCAAATGTTACTTTTGCAAACCTTTTTCCCTGATTTGTGATTAGCTGCATCCACCTTGGTGCTCAAACCGATTCAGCAGAGCTCTCACAGATTTCACTTTCCAAGGTGAACTCGAAGTGATGCAGAGGGTTTTTTTTTTGTCTGACGCCTGGTTTATTGTTTTTGTGGCCTATTAAAAGCCCAGCAAAGCAGCTGAGAGCAGTTTCCTGGTAGCAACAATGTCCTCAACCATTATGATTAAAGCTTGATGGGTTTGTCTCACAGAAACCAGAAACACTTCGGCTCTCTCAATTATTTATCCTTCATTTATATTTATATTTATTTATCCGTTGGCATTAAATAGCTTATTAGATGTCGCTTCTAGATTTTTAGATTAACCAACAAATTAACAAAAAAGAAAAAGGAATAAAAATAACTATTTGAGATAATCTGTCACTGTAATTATTTGTCATAATTGTGAAATGTGACTAAAATAATCACTGAGCAAAGATCTGGTCCTTTACCTTCTGGATTAAAGCATCTTCTTTTGATTATATTCTTTTGGCAACACCTTCACACAGTTTAGAACATACTCTGATATTCACATTTTACTTTAGTAAACTTTTGATCTGATGTGAAATAGAAAACTTCGACATGAGAAATAATGAATTAAAGAAAGTTAAAAATGTTCCAACGTGTAATTGTTTTTCTTCACACAATCAGTCTTTTTGAATGCAAACACACACTGAAACTAGGTCGGTGTTTGATTACAAAAACCAGCTCCAGGGACACAAACAACTGAGCTACAGTCAACGTAGCGGAATATGTCAAACCTGCAACAGTGCACAAAAAGTTAAAGTATCGAAACTCGTCTTTCAGGCTGTCAACCAGAAGTGACTCTCATACACATGCGCACACACACACACACACACACATGCCTCGTTATAAAACCTTCTGATTTGCGCCTACAGCCTACACACTGATTCTCTTCTAAACTCAGCGGTAAAATCTGCTGAGTTCGACTAGTTGTGCTTGGCACGAATCCCTTTTAAATAGCTTTTCCAGCGCTTCACCACATCCCTGAAGATGGGAGCGTTGTCTATGGATGCCAGCAGCTGCAGCTGGTTAATGTGTGTGGTATGATAGTCCCAGCGGGCCAGGTTGGGCGCCGTGCCCAACATGTAGTGACGCAGGTCGTAGATGCTCCCGGACCCTGTGTCAAAGAGGGGAAGCATAGCCTTTAGAGACTCCATGCCACGGCTGAACAGCTGCCCTGCCTCTCTGCCCAGAATCTCTCCTGCAGTCTCAGCAACGTCGTAAAGTCCCAGCAGCGAGTAGATGAAGCCGTTAAGGACAAACGAGCTGGGGCTGGTGGGGTACTCTTCGTACCAGTCGTACTTGTTCATGAACACTGCTTTGACTCCGTGCTGCGCTGAAGGCACCTTATACGGTCCTACTGCCTTGAGGGCAGCGTTGAGGTAAGCCTGGTTCTTGGTGAGGAGGTAGGCTCTCACCAGGGTGGACATAGCCTGGCCCTGAGCCATGGCCGAGTACCAGCCGGGCTCCAGGGGCCGGAAGCCCTCACCGAGTTTTCGGGTGACCATGATGGGCCATCCGCCTCGCTCGTCCTGGTTGCGCGCCAGCCAGTCGCTTGCAGCGAAGAAGGCGGCCATGTGGGCAGTGGTGGAGATGGTAACGTTGTCCACAAAGCCACGCCCATACAGAACTAACCGGACCACCCGTCTGGGCATGATCTGAGAAGAAAACAGACACACGTTCAGACAACATAGCTCATGACAGAAGCAGGGTCTTATTCTGCATTTCTTGTGACAATAACCTGCTTAAATAATGTTAATGTCTGTAACTCAAACTGGCTACAAAAATATTAAATATTTCATACTTTACACATTTATACATTTGTGGTTTGTAGACAATAATCAAGATGCTTGTACCAAAAAAAAAAAAACGTTTTTGGTCAAAAAGATTGTTTAAAAATAACCTTTTTTACAGATTAACTGTAAATGAAAAGTGTTAGTGGCAGCCCTGTAATAAGCTTTCCACAGTGAACACAGGCAAGTTTGGACTGAAACCAACCTTTGTGGCTTTGACGGCCTTCGTGTTTGATAACCCGACTCCCTTCCTTAGGTCGGTCAGCAGGTCTCTGGTCAAAGTGCTCCAGGAGGATCGAGGCCCGATGCCGTAGGTGACGTCACGGTCTTTGAAGGCGATGAGCTGCATGCTGGTCACGTAGTGGATGGTGAAGGGCGGCCCCTTCTCTGTGGTTTCTAGGACCACTGACACGCTACCGTTGGAGGTAAACTTCAAGTCCAGGCTGAGGATGAAGTCTTTCGAGTTGCCCAGCTGCAGGGAGATGCCTTCTGAGGACTCTGTAAGGGGTGGTGGGGAGTGATACACGAAATATTTAAGAGACAAACAGAATTAGTTGAGATTTTACAACAGTTCACATTGGGTCCAAAAAAAAGAAAACCCACACTAACCTCACAGACTGATTTAAAGCCTTTTTATCTGAATCTTTTAATGCACTCTCCTTTCTTGGTTTATTTATATGATCTTTATTCTAGTACAGCAAATACTTCCCACTTCCAAATGTTCAAAAAAATTCTGCACACTTAGAAATAATTTATGACCAAAACCTTTTCGTATTTAATAGCAGGTGTCTTGTATTGCTATCACCCGTGTAAAGTGCCCTGCAGTTTGAGTGACAAGGCATGCACAATGCACACAGACCCATACAAGCTTCTCATGGGATGTGCACTGCACGCTGAGATTAATAGTAGCATGTGAGGAAAAGGGCCATGTACTGAGGACGCACTGAGACAGAAAGTGATGCAGTGTTGCAACTTTTCCATCTGAATTCCTACATTTCTTCCCTGCAAAGCTCAGAGTTGGAAACTTGAGTTTTCATGCTCATGCTGCTCCTCCAGCTCTGCACCGAGCGGGTCGCTTTAATGTCGTTTTGGTTCAGGCAGTTAAGTTGGCGCCAACTTCGCCTGAGGTCCCTAAAGCACAAACTTCTTCAAACGTTAGCTCTCTGCTGGCCAGACTCCTTGGTCTTCAAGGAGAAAATGAAAAAAATATATATATTTTTTTTCCTAATCAGGGATCCCCAGAGGATAAAAGATGAGACGATGCATAAGTCAAGGAGAAGAAGGGTAATGGAATGATGGGTCACACAAATGCTTCTAAAGCCAGCCAAAGTCTGGGGAGGGTGAAAATGAGTCAACAGAGAGCAGACAATTGGGAATCAGAAGACAAAGAGATCTCACATGACAGGAGCTGGGAGAGCAGAAGCAGATGAGTCCAACTGAGACACAAAGACAGTCGATCAGGGAGAGAACGAGCAGAGAGACAGTCTGGCAGGGGCCTCTGGATGACTACGGCTCTTTAATGCACTCATAAATCCATTACTTAAGGCAAAGCAGAGGGTAAGTGGATTTGTACTCTGGCCCTGTGATTACTCTGCCATCAATAAAGGATGGGCAGGGAATACAGACGAGGTTCCACCTCCACCACTCTGCTCTGCAGCTGTTTAGCAATCAGCTGGGAAACAGGAATGACACGCTGCTGGAAATATGTCAACGGAAACTGGGCTCGGGTAAGTCGCCGAGCAAGACAGATGAGCGCTTGAAAACATATGCACAGTTAGGACCTGCTGTGCGCATAACGGCACAAAAATGTGACAAATGACAAAGTGACAGGGATACGTGTTTATTATCTATCCACAATCTGCACGTTTCATCCACACAAGATATTCACTGTCCTTAGAAATGAGTCACTCAAAAGCAATGTGTTTTTTTTTATCCTTTTGGTTTTAATACTTCAGTCTGTGTTTCACGTAATTCCTTATTTCCATGGAGGTAACCCTGGACTGCTTGTTTTCTACAGATAACAGTCTTCAATTAAAAGATTATTTAATTTTGTCACATTTTTCAACCATTTGTAAGCAACAATAATTATATTTTTAGAATATAAATTAAATTTTTTTTATTTTTGTACCAAAAATACACATGCGTTTCACAGTGTGATTGACTGGTGAATAGGGCTGCAACTAACAATTATTTTGCTAATTGATTCATCTGTTGATTATCTTTTCCATTAATTGATTAATATTAAGATAGCAAAAAGTGCTTAATAGGAGACTGTTTTTTACAGAATGTGAACCAAGTGAAGCTAAAGTTATGCCACTTGAGGAGTTCTGGATAGAGCATATTCACAGACAAAAAACATTAAATGAAAAATGTTTATGTTTTTGGCACAATTTTGGCTTAATTACAGCTCTGGCTTGGTTGTTCTTTCAGCAAATGGCATGTTTTAGAGACTGTATGCTCCAGTTAACAATTATTCCATTATGAAATTAGTTGATTATTCTAATAATCGATTAATCTGATTGTTTCAGCCCTACTGGTGACTTGTCCCGGATCTACCCTACCTCTGCCTCTTGCTTTCTGACCCCTGAAGATGGACACCTGCCCCTGCAAACCTGCAAGGGTTTTTTTGGGTACAACAAATGAATTGATGGAATCTGCTTGTTTTTCTTAAATGATTTAATCAAAAATATATGTTTTTTTTAAGTTTTTGTGAAAATTAAAATAACCTTTGATGATGTATAGATGTTAATGGACATGTTGTTATTGGGCAGAAGCTGCATAGCTAACTGCTGAAGAGGCAGCTAAATGTTTGAATTCACCACAATGAGGATGCAGAGAAAGTGATCTGCAAAAAGCAGGCATGCAGAAAAATAACTGCACCACGGCTCTCTACCAAAGTTAATCTCCAGAATAACAGGATGGATTATTTACCGTTGAGAGTGCAACCCCAGCACGTCCGAGAGCCTCATCTCTAAATCCAGCGGCAGCCAACATCCTACTGTCTCTGAAATGAAATTGGGGGATCTGCTGCTTATGATGTTAGTCCTGGATCTGTGGGGTATCCCTGAACTTAACCCCAAGCAGTAACGGATGTGATGGGGGACACTGCCTCCCATCAGCAAGTGACAGTAGGTTGCCATGGAAACTCTGTATCAAGACTTGGGGTCAAGACATGTAACAAGTGCTGAGATCTCCTAACATCAGCAGGAAGATAAAACTTCACCGATATCCTCCAGAGAAGTGAAAGTTTTTCTTGATTTTAATACATATGAAATGGTAAAGAAAACCTGATACTTGATTTATATGTTAAATAGGTCGGGCCCATAACACGTTCAGCGTTTTCGTCATCTCAAACTACAAAGAAAAGACTATTTGTGGTCTAAATCGCATGGAGAGCATTTGTCCGTGGAGCTTAAGGTCATCAGCTTGCATTAAATCCTCTCATGTATTCCAATTTGGGGCCCAGATCTGAGGCCAGTCACTAGAGATCTTTTTCAATTTTGGCAAATAAACACAAATCTAACTCCGTTTCTTCCCTTTACGGTCTTTATTTTTCCCACAGTGATGCAATGTTTATTGGAACAGGCAGCCTGCTCCGTTCCTGTGCTGGATTTAGATTGCCTAATGATGCACAGGGGATTCACTGCATGCATGTAACCCAGTATTTCAGTTTTTTGTTGTTGTCATCATCACTGCAAACTGTTCCCTCTCCTACAGCACTGTCAGAGCTGTATAAAGAAACTGCCTACAGTTTTTACACCCGCTGCCTAACATTCAAGCGTCCACCAAGTGAAGCAGAGGAGGCCCTTTACTGAGAAGCACAGGGACACATATGTACTTGTCACTGTTTATTGGAATATCTGCAAGAGTTCATTAAGAATGCAACTATTCTAGATGTAAATATGTTTTTGAAAAAAAATAGAGCAACTCTTAGAAGAAATGTTTAGCTTAGAGCAAAGGTGTCCAAAGTATGGACCGGGGGCCATTTGCTGCCCTCAGAGGGATTTTGTGTGGGTACCCAAATAGGGATGAGCAAATATTGTACAGTTTATGCTTAATGGGAATTTTCTTTTTATCCTGAAAGGAATTGTAATTTATTGTAATAACTTTTAATTCTAACTGATGGGTAAAAAAATTCAGTTTATCCACTGTTGGCTCCACGAGACCATCAATACATATAAATACATTTCAAAGTGTGATTAAGTGCAGGTATTGCACGCTGTACTTAAAATGCTGTACTGAAGTAGCCTATTCAACTGGAAAGTTTGTGTGGTTCTGACTCTAGTAATGTCTATTGCCTAAAAATGCTTCAAAAACATTTAATTGTCGATTTTATCATTATAAATACCACGAACATTAAAACAACCTAAGCCTATACTGCCTGTCCCTGCCACTAGAATGGCCGAAAACTTTGCCACAAATGAAACCATGCTTTTCGCCTTTATTTTAATCTCACAGCAAGCAAAGTCCAGAGTCATTTATCGATGTATTTAAAAGCTTACCTGGGTACAGAAATTCACTAAACCTGGCTAACTACAGCAAGCATTTTTTAAATAATTTTTTTGGTGGCACCAGTGACCAGTAACTCAAACCCGGGACGGCTGCGTTAAAGACTGAGGCCTCCATATATGGGTCGCACACTACCACTACGCCACGCGTCACACCCTAGGTTACTGAGAATCTAAACCAGAGTAGAACATTGTAGGCTTTTCTTTTAACAAGGCAAAATGTGCAATACCTTTTTTATGCTTTGAATCCTTAACGTTTTAAAAATAAATTAAAAAAAAAGACTACTTCTTCACCGTCGTCTCCCGCTTTATCCGGGACCGGGTCTCGGGGGCAGCAGATTCAGCAGAGATGCCCAGACATTCCTCTCCCCAGACACCTCCTCCAGCTCCTCCGGGGGGAGCCCAAGACGTTCCCAGGCCAGCCGAGAGACATAGTCCCTCCAGCGTCCCCTGGGCCTCCTCCCCGTGGGATGTGCCTGGAACACCTCCCAAGGAAGGCGTCCAGGAGGCATCCGATATAGATGCCCGAGCCACCTCAACTGGCTCCTCTCGATGTGGAGGAGCAGCGGCTCTACTCCGAGCCCCTCCCGGATGGCCAAGCTCCTCACCCTATCTCTAAGGGAGTGCCCGGCAACCCTACGGAGGAAGCTCATTTCAGCCGCTTGTATCCGGGATCTCGTTCTTTCGGTCATGACCCAAAGTTCATGGTCATAGGTGAGGGTAGGAACGTAGACCGACCGGTAAATTGAGACCTTCGCTTTTCGGCTCAGCTCTCTCTTCACCACAATGGACCGCCACAGTCCCCCCATTCCTGCGGCAGCCGCACCGATCAGTCTGTCGATCTCCCGCTCCATTCTTCCCTCACTTGTGAACAAGACCCAGAGATACTTGAACTCTTCCACTTGAGGCAGGAACTCCCCTCCAACCTGAAGAGGACAAGCCACCCTTTTCTGGTCGAGATCCCAGCTGCTTCACACTCGGCTGCGAACCACCCCAGCGCATACTGTAGGTCGTGGCTTGAGGGGGCCAGCAGGACCATGTCATCTGCAAAAAGAAGAGACGAAATCCACCGGTCCCCAAACCAGACCCCCTCCAGCCCTTTGCTGCGCCTAGAAATCCTGTCCATAAAAGTTATGAACAGGACCGGTGACAAAGGGCAGCCCTGCCGAAGTCCAACATGTACCGGGAACAGGTCCGACTTAGTGCCGGCAATGTGGACCAAAGTCCTGCTCCGCCTGTACAGAGACCGGATGGCCCCTAATAAAGGGCCCCCGATTCCATACTCCTGGAGCACCCCCCACAGGGCACCACGAGGGACACAGTCAAACGCTTTCTCCAGGTCCACAAAACACATGTGGACCGGTTGGGCAAACTCCCATGAACCCTCCAGTACCCTGTAGAGGGTATAGAGCTGGTCCAGTGTTCCACGGCCGGGACGAAAACCACACTGCTTCTCCTGAAGCCGAGGTTCGTCTATCGGCAGGACTCTCCTCTCCAATACCCTGGCGTAGGCCTTACCAGAGAGGCTGAGGAGTGTGATCGCCCTGTAGTTGGAACACACTCTCCGCTCACCCTTCTTATGAAGGGGGACCACCACCCCAGTCTGCCAGTCCAGAGGTACTGTCCCTGACCGCCACGCAATGTTGAAGAGGAGTGTTAACCATGACATCCAGAGGGTTGAGGTACTCAGGGCGGATCTCATCCACCCCTGAAGCCCTGCCACTGCAGAGCTTTTTAACCACCTCAGTGACTTCAGCCTGGGTGATGAAAGAGTCTAATGCTGAGTCCCCAGACTCTGTTTCCACCAGGGAATGCGTGATGGCAGGATTGAGGAGATCCTCGAAGTACTGCTTCCACTGCCCGATAATGTCCCCAGTCGAGGTCAGCAGCCTTCCACCCCCACTGTAAACAGTGTTGGCGAAGCACTGCTTCCCCCTCCTGAGGTGCAAGACGGTTTGCCAGAATCGCTTTGAGGCCTACCGGTAGTCCTTCTCCATGGCCTCACCGAACTCCTCCCAGGCATGGGTTTTTGCCTCTGCCACAGCCCAGGCGGCGGGCACGATTGGCCTCACGGTAC
This sequence comes from Crenichthys baileyi, assembly GCA_036173005.1. Classification (NCBI taxonomy): domain Eukaryota; kingdom Metazoa; phylum Chordata; class Actinopteri; order Cyprinodontiformes; family Goodeidae; genus Crenichthys; species Crenichthys baileyi. The sequence goes on from JAHHUM010000661.1 coordinate 20,882, forward strand.
CAGTCAGCTGCCTCAAGAGTCCCACGAGCCAACCACAGTCGATAGGACTCCTTCTTCAGCTTGACAGCGTCCCTTACTGCCGGTGTCCACCACAGGGTTCGGGGATTGCCGCCGCGGCAGGCACCTCAGACCTTACAGCCGCAGCTACGGGCAGCAGCATCGACCATAGACCCGGAGAACATGGTCCACTCAGACTCTATGTCTCCAACATCCCCCGGAATCTGGTCAAAGCTCTCCCGGAGGTGGGAGTTGAATACGTCCCTGGCCGAGGGCTCTGCCAGACGTTCCCAGCAGAGCTCACTATGCGCTTGGGCCTGCCAAGTCTGTCCGGCTTTCTCCTCTTCCAGCGGATCCAACTCACCACCAGGTGGTGATCAGTGGACAGCTCAGCCCCTCTCTTTACCAGTGTCCAAAACATGCGGCCGAAGGTCTGACGATATAACAAAGTCGATCATCGACCTCCTGCCTAGGGTGTCAAGTGCCTGTATTCAAGTTAGGACACAAAATGCTGCTTGTTGAACATTGAACCACAACAAAAACAATAATGCTAGAAAAAAAGAAGTTGCAGACACAGTTCTCAGTCACCTACAATCTCTGGCCTTTTATTGCTCATAAAGCTTTCATATCCCAATGCTTAAACCTACCCCCAACCTTAGCCCTAAACCCCTTTGATAAGCAGTGTTTATTATCCTATGTGCAGCCGTAGGTAAGGCAGTGAGGCAAGTTTTTCTTTGCACATTAACAAACCTGAAATAACATCTTGGATGAATCAGAGAAGATGTCAGACTGTGGGGCTAGAGTAGTGTTTAGAGTGTCCCACTTCTGGTACAATTTAAGTAAACTGGGCCACATTAGCTAAAGCCATTGGTTAATAGGCAGCATATTGCTCTATTTAAACAATACCAGTGTGTTGCTCCAACAACCTGGATGCTGCAGCTGCTTTCTGGAACTTTATTTGGCCTAGAGCAGATTTTCTCACATTTCGGACAGACGTGAAAAGTGATGCAAAATCTGCAGAGCACCATGGACACGCAGGCAGAGTAGTCTCGACAAGACACACACCCTTTAAGAAGGTGTAAAAGCTGTTTTTCTGCCATTGTCTGAATACACCTTATCGGGATCAGTACAAAATGTGATTCTGAAGCATCAACTAACCATAGTGGGACTGAGAAGATAAATGTGCTCAATGGTAGAAAGCGTTTGTGAAGGAATGTGTGGATGGTAGATGGCAGGTTATTATCAGGGGACAGACAATTGATCCACTTGTCAGAGACTTTGAGAGATTGTTCAACACCCGTGTCCTAGATACAGCGAGGAGGAAAGAAAAAAAAGACTCAAATTGGAAAGCGAGGGAGGTGGAGGGACAGAAAGAGAAACTGACAGCAGAGGAAAAAAACAAGAAAGTTTTGACGAGGGAGCAGAAAGGGGCATTAGAATACATCAGGAAAATATGACGGCAATGTCGAGGAAGCACAAGAATGCGGAGGGATGGTAAGTGGGTAGAAATGAGTAAATAGCAGTGGAAGACTGACAGAAATCTGGGGTAGACAGGGAAGATTAATGACGAATGGGGGGTGGCTGTGGGGGGAAGGGCTGAGAAGTGATGAAAACACGATGATCTCGAGGAAAGAATGTCACGAGGACGACTTGACCTGAGAGGGGAGCTAAGGCAGGGAGGGAGGTGGGGGGGATGCAGAGTGGTGAAATGAAATGAAAGTGGTGATGATGAGCGGCTGAAAACTGGAGAATAAGGAGAAGGAAAATAATAAAGACAGCAGCTCAACAGAAAGAGAGAGAGAGTCCTGGAAATATCAGCAGGAGATAAGAGGAGAATAAAGCCTGCTCACAGTCAGCTTTGTGTAAAAAGATTTCGACTTTCTTCCACTTCCAGAAATAACTCTGTCATCTGTCTCATGGCTTTGGTCACGTTACAGCTGTAAAACTAAGCTACACTCCAAACCTCTATTGTAAATTCAAAGTCAAGCCCTATTTATCAATAGCAAGCCCACCAAGAGATAAACCAAACATTGTACGACTTATGGTGGACAACATAATAACGGACAAGCAACGACTGGAGGCAAAAACGTTCTATTTAGTTTTTCTCAATAAATGTTAAGATGGAAGTTTGTAACAATTTAAATATCATTTTAGATGCAACCCTAGCTAGCTTTTAAGTAAAAAAAAAAATACACTAAATATATAATATTTCATAATGTAATATATGTGTTACATTAAAGTTTCATCAGTTAGTCAAAGACTATTGAGCTGTAATTGAGTACCAATGATTAATCATATTTTTTTTTTCTAAAGCATTTTGACATCAAGGTTTTTATTAGGCTGTTGGCTAATATTGAACCGATAAGATGATTGCTAAGAATATAAAAAGGAGAAAAACTTGATATTTTGTTGCAAAATAATTTTTCTTAAGCTTTTTATAAAAATTCTAAATGTTTTTTGAGCATAATAATCAGACTGTATTTGTAACTGCTACATATCTGTGCAAATCTCAATCAGTCCTAAAAGTCAAGCTTTGCACCATTTGAGTCACTGTGCATCATTCCCACGACAACTTTGTGAATCAAGGTTTGGATTTGTAAGGGAGGACTGTACACAACAAATGAAAATAAAGTCTGCCAGAGGCTTAGTGCCCAGTGTCCTCTGTTCTATATGAGCCCTGATATGAAGAAAAGCTTCAGAATTAAATTAGATTCCCCAGAGTTGAAACATCCTGAATGGCAACAAGGATGGTGCTAGGCTCCAGTCAGTTTTATTACAAGAAATGAAATTCCCCTTCTTCTGAAGACCTCTTACTGTTGTACTTAAGGAGAGACACAGTTATATACTTTTTAGTATTCATTGGCCTGGAAGAATTTTTAAAGCTCAAGCAGGAATAGTGAAGAGTTTTATTTATAACCACTGGCATCCACCTGAAAGAGACATTTGCAGCACAAAACCTTGGCTCCATTACAGGAGATGTTCTTTGATGTGCCGACATCCAAGTATTTTGAAGATAAAGGTGCCAACCGAGCTGTAGAGTGGTGATTCAACAAGAGGCAATAAGTTCAATTTAGTTTAGCTCTATCTAGTTACTTAAAGATCCATTCTATCATAAAAGATGACACAACTCTTCCCTTAAGTATTTGGGTTTGTTACCAGCATCAAGATATAAGGAGGTTTTAAAAATTTACAATTTTAATACTAAAACTTTTCAAATTTCAAAGGCGGCTAGCACACTTTGTACATGCTCAAGGCTGTTTTGGAACCTTTTCCAGCTGTGATATTTGCAAAATAAAGACCTCACTCTTATTAAGGACCATGTCGTTTAAAAACTGCAGTTGGAAAACCAGGAGTAGCATCACTGTTAGGCAGTCTTGCTACTTGAGAACATGGCCCGGCTAATAAACCAGCTATTACCGGCTTGTGTTAGCCTATAAAGAGGTGAACAAAGAGGAAAACAACAAAAAGTTGAGATATTTCTTACAGAATTTGAACTAGGTGAAGCTAAAACTATGCCTCTTGAGGAGTTCTGGATAGAGCAAACCTAAAGACAAAGAACGTTTTTCATCTTAAATGCAAAATATTTTATGTTTTTTGTACACTTTTGGCCTAATTACTGCTCTGAGTGGGTTGTTCTTTCAGCAAATGGCATGTTTTAGAGTGAGTATACTCCAGTTAACGATTCTGCGATTACTAAATTAGTTCACGATTATTTCAACAATCGATAAATTACGATCAATTGTTTCAGCCCTAGTAAATACCATAATTTCTTTAAACGCTGGGTCATATTATATTGTAAGAATCTTGCTACGACCAACAATACATGTAGCCAGGCTGTGCACAAACCAAACCTGACCACATTCCTGTGGGAAGATGCTACATTAATTTTCTGTGGAAGGAAGCCAAATAAAAATACCACTTCTTACCTTACTCATTTCAGGAAGGTGTTTCTGTACACGTGTTCTGTGTTCTGAGTCTTGTCTTAGTAAACAATGTAATGCATTACTGCCACCTCATGGTTGTAGCAAAACATTACAGGCAGTTGCCATCAAAAAATCAAGAAAGCCACAGATAAAATTATACTTCGTGGAATTTTTGACTTTATCTGCTGTAAAATTTATTTGAAAATTTTGAAAAAAGGAAAAAAAAAAAAACATTCTGCCCAATTTCTAAACATCCATTCGATTAAAAATTTACATGACTTTATGCCTTGTGATCAACTGAACTGTACCGATATGAAATGGGGGAGATGAAGTTAAGAGGATGGCCCGAAAACCTTTTTCTTAAATTTAAAGCTCTTACATTTGATCAGCCTGCATGAGGATCGCGACAGAGCTAGAGAAGATAAGGGAAATCTCAGACACACATGTTATGCATACTTCTCAGCCAAGTTGTTGTAAGACACGCCCCTTTGGTTTCACATTCCCAGCTGAACTCTCTGAAAGCACACAGTCTGATTTCACCAGTTCAACTTCTATGATGAAGCTCAGAGCCTACCATAGCACTGAAACAGCTCTGCTGAAAGTCACTAATGAAATTCTTATGGCCTCAGATAATGGTGTCTGTACTGGTTCTGTTAGATCTCAGTGCTGCATTTGATACAGTCGACCATAATATTCTCTTAAAAAGGTTGGAATATGCTGTAGGGATCAGGGGAACAGCGCTAGGCTGGTTTAAATCGTATTTGTCTGACAGATTCCAGTTTGTTCATGTAAATGATAAATCATCTTTAAACTCCAGGGTTAATTGTGGAGTACCACAGGGTTCTGTACTTGGGCCAATTCTCTTTACTATATATATGCTTCCAATAGGGAGATCTGATTGTTCCATATATTCCTAACAGAGCACTTCGTTCTCAGACTGCAGGTTTATTGGCGGTTCCTAGAGTCTCTAGAAGTAGAATGGGAGGCAGATCCTTTAGTTATCAGGCTCCTCTCCTGTGGAACCAGCTCCCGGTTTTGGTCCGTGAGGCGGACACCCTGTCTACTTTTAAGGCTAGGCATAAAACTTTCCTTTTTGATAAAACTTATAGTTAGAGTGGCTTAGTTTATCAGGGAGGGAGCCTTCCTCCCTCCCTGACAAACTATAAGATCATGTTATAACTATAACTATAACTATAATCACTATAAATAACTGAATCTGACTGTACTGTTCAATGGTTAGGATTAATTGGAATGTATGTATCTGAATTGAAATCTATATGATTCGATTGAATTTATTTAGCCCATTTTAAAGTTACCCACCTTTCACACAATGCAGCAGGAAACAACACTCTCCAATTATTTTTACCTCTGCCTTCCTCCCTCTCTGTTGGATGGAGTAAGGGGGAGTCAGGTTTAGCCTAAACCGGCTCAGTTATGGTTGAGATGCAAACACACCCTCCATTTCTGCTACCTGTATGACCCCCTCTCTTTTCAAATGGTTATAATCAGTCTGACAGAGAGAGGTATCCCAATCCTTGTGGTTTTTAGTATAACAATGACCATCAGTGGGACCCTTTGTGGGGTGCCTTGAAAAGACATTGTTGAAAATAAGCACCGTTTAACTAAATAATATGAACTGAAACTGTCTGTGTAGTTATGCTGCTATAGGCTTAGGCTGCTGGAGGACATAATGACCACTTTCACCCTCTTCGCTACATTCTCACACTACTCTCCAATTTTGCATTATTTGCTGTTATTTCAGCTTTTAACTTTGTTCTCTCTTTTCTCTTCCTAGAAGCTACACCTGGCCTGACTCTGTGTCTACCTGTGACACCTATCTGGAGAGGGGCATCGTCCAAGCTTCTGCTGGCAACAACTTAATGCTCACCCTCTACCGATGATCCACATGGCCCTGTCTTTCAGTGTTTAACCCTTTCTCTCTCCTAGACATGGCGATTGACTGAGCTTTTACTGTGACTAACTATGTGCTCTCTTTCAGACTCTAACCTTCAAAACTGGCTCAGAGTTTATCTGTTCTTTCTTTCTAGGTGAAACGACTAAAGGAGCTACATCCATTAACATTTACCTTTTCCTTCCCATAGAAAGTACTCCTGGATCAGTGCTTCTTTGTTCTCTTTGTGTCTCTGCTCTGTTCTCTCTAACCCCCAGTCGGTCGTGGCAGATGGCCGCTCACACTGAGCCTGGTTCTGCTGGAGGTTTCTTCCTGTTAAAAGGGGGTTTTTCCTCTCCACTGTAACTACATGCATGCTCAGTATGAGGGATTGCTGCAAAGTCAACGCCAGTGACTGTCCACTGTCTCAACATGCTCATCCGAGAGGAGGGAATGCTGCAAGTCACTGATTCGATGCAATCTGCTGGGTTTCCTTAGACAGAAAAACTTTTTATCCAATTTGAATAAATAACTAACTCTGACTGCACTGTTCAATGATTAGGATTGATTGGAATTTATGTACCTGACTTTTGTGAAGTGCCTTGAGACGACATATGTTGTGAACTGGCACTAAATAAATAAAACTGAATTGAATTGAATTGATGAGATTGACAAAAATGATCTGTAATAGTGGGTTTGTGGTTCAGTGTTTATTGTGGAACAATATTCTGAAGGGGGCTATAGATTAAACAAGTTTGCTTGAATAATTCAAATTTGCATATTACAGCTACTTAATTTTAAAAAGGGTGCATCTCTAAAATAACATTTTGTGATGATGAACTTAATGTCTTCACTATTCATGTCTTCATGCTCTGACTGAACAATGTTAACTAGAGGTATTTCTGTCTGTCCCATCAGGTAGAAATTTCCCACTGATTAAGTAAACAAAGCAATGATTAAATATGTGATATAGAGCCTGCTGATTATTAAAAAATTAAAGTTTCTAGGAATGTCATTATGCAGCATGTCTTCTGTCAACCACAACAGGCAGACTATGGCCGTGACTCACTGCAGGGCATCATCCTATCCTAAGGGTTCAGTTGCATATTGAGCTGGCTGCAGCCACAGTTAACAAGAGATAAGCTGCTTGCCCTGAGGCCATCTGGCCAAATGGAAGGGTGACATACCTGGAGCGCTGAACTGCCGCACAGAGGTAGATTTCGTCATGTCATAGACACGACTCAGGCTGCAACCTTTCGGCACATCCCAGGATGCTGTGCTGACCCTGCTGTCCTTCTCCTCGGCTGTGTCGTAGACCTCCACGTGGGGAGCACGCTCTGTCAGATTTTTGCTGTAATGGCTCAAACCGTACTGGGCTATCTGGATGGCATAGAAGTAACCCTGAGGTCCCCACTGAGTGGAGAGAGGCACGCCTGTGTGGAAAAGGGAGAAAAGCAAAAGGATAATTTTAAAAGTGATCTTGAGAATTTATTTAAAGAGAAGAATTTTTAATCCTACATTTTATTTCAAATATTTCCTAATTTATCATTCACAATGTTCTTAGATTGAATGTATAAGCAGACAAAAGAAATTAAAACCTGATACTACATTGTTAACAAATTTTAAATGATAAACAGATTGCCTTAAATAGGAAAAAAAAAAACAAATGAAATAAATGACACCTGCGAAGGCAAACTATTGGATAGCGCTGTGAAATTTCAGCTAATCTGCTGCATTTCACTGCAGGCTGTCCCCAGCAGACTGAAATAGCTCAACCAGGAGAATTACTGATGAACAGATAGCTCACTTTAAAACCTTCACAAACAGGATGCATGTGCCACCTGAATCCATCCATTAAAGAAGATGCAGTAACATTTAATTTGGGCTGAAAACATGCCACCGCTTTCAGAAGAAAAGCAAACATTCCTGTTCTCCTTTCATTTGTTTTGTGCCATTTGGCATGCATTAAAAAAAACAAAAAAACGAAAACAAAACAGATGGTCCCAGCTTAAATTAGACAACAAATCACAAAACTATGTTTTAGAAAAACATAATGTTAATGTTTATTTAAAGACGCATCCTGTTATTTCCAGTTCACTGGTGACAACAGCTGATAAAACTAATCAAACGTGGGAACTTTCTGCTTATATGATGCTTGTCCATATGCATCTAAAATAAGAATAAAGATGAAACAGCAGTTTAAATAAAGTGCAAGTTTCATGCTTTTTACAAAAAAAAAGATTATTTTTATGGACTATGGGGTGAAACATTAGTGTGAGGGCTAGTCCTGAATCAGTTCCTCATGCCAGACTGTCAGCTGCATTTAAACCAGAAATAGATGATTCCACACTATTTTCAGCTGCTCTCTGCCATCTTTTCGCTGCTGGCCTCCATTTACATTTCCTCCAATTCAAATCACCAATTATGTGCTGGAGAAAGATTTGTTTTCCTTTTAATGGTCACAATGACACAGAAATGTCTATCAATCTGTTATGTGAGCTGCATCTCATCAGATGATGTTATGCTGCACCACTCGGTTGCAATTCCTAACTGCAAATACATCTGTTTCTTCCTCTATACTATGAAGATGATGATATGATTACTGGTTTGACTGGATGCCGCATCGATGCCTTTTCTGTAGTGTGATCTTGGTTACTTGGTAGAAAATTGATTTTGAGCCTGTGTAAAACACACAAATGCACAGCAGGGACCAATGCAGAATATCAGTAGCGAAGTTATCTCAAACCTGACTGAGTATTTATTGGTTTGATTGATGTTGACATGAAAAGAGCATGAACACAAATGCATGCAGATCCACAAACACGTTTGGTTCCATCCCCCTGGCAGACTTTCTCTCCGCTTGTCTTGTTACTGGCATCTCCCTCAACAACTTAAGTCAAATGGCTGTCAAATCCTAACACAGCAGCATGGATACGCTCTGAAGAGAAGTAATCCATGTGAAATTGACTGTTAACTCTGCACATGTTTTTGTGACTTTTCAGGAAATCTGAATTGGTCTGTTGCATTAATGTGGGATTAATGTATCAGCACAGTCTCAATGCAGTGTCGTGGCCCATCCATTTTTGTCATCAGATTAATTTTTAACCCACAGTAGGATAGAAATATTGGAGAATATTCTAATACTCTTTTTCAGGATGCTAATCCAGACAATATACAGATGCTCCTCAATAACTTATCTTTAAAATATCATTAAAAAGTTAACTCATAACAGCAATTGAATTAAAACAAGACAATTACAATGAAACAAGTCTTTATTCCAAATGTATTGCTAGGGCCTACAAAATTATGGTGAAGACTGCTGACTCAAACAAACTGCAAACAGACACTGATACCCTGTGCAAGGAGGGCAAGCCACAAAAGGTCACTGCTTAAGAATCTGGCTGTTCACAGACTGCTGTCTCCAAGCATATTATTGCAAACGTGAGTGGAAGGAAAAAGTGTGGAAAAAAAGGTGCACAAACAAAAGGGATCTTACTGGGGAAAAAAAAGAGCACTGAGCTGTTGCTCAGTAGTCCAGAGTCCTCTTTTCAGATAAAAAAAAAAAAAAAGAGTTTTATTATTAAATAAAAGGTCCCACAGTCTGGAGAAAGAGTTCCAGAAGCTCAGAATCCACTTCTTATGAAGTGTGAACTTTCTACCATCAGTGATGATTTGGAGAACCATGTCATTTGCTGCCACTGGTCCACCATGTTTTATTAGGTTTGAAGTGCAGCCATCTAGCAGGAAATAGAGCACTTCAAGCCCTTCCCTCAGCTGACACGCTTCATTCAGATGCTGACTGCAATTTTCTGCAGGGCTTGGCACCTGCCAAAAGTACCAAATCCTGGTTTTACCACCATAGTATCACTGTGCTTAATTGGCCTGCTAACTCATCTAAACTGAACTCCATGGAGAATCTATGCAGATGAGCTGAATGCTCCTTTTAATATCAACCTTGGCTTCCTTAACGCCTCATCAGAGCCACAGACTAATTGCCTCCATGCCATGTTGCATTGATGCAAAAATTTATGCAAAAAAAGCCCAGACCAAAAATAAGGTCTACATCCTATACCGGACATGGCCATACCTTTCAGCAGGGTGACATTTATGTTTGTAATTTTATTAAGCAACAGAAAGTGATGGTGTCTAAATGACAATAAATGAGAGGGTTAACAGCTTCCATAATAGGTAAAGCCTTAGATATTTCCAAATGTACCTGCATTTTTTTTCATGGTTTGTCAGTAAAAGCAAAAAAATATAGAAATTCAAAGACTGCTGATAAAAGAATTGTTCTGAAACATTTTGTTGATTTAAATGCACATTTATGTCATGTAATTTTCTTTTAATAGGTTGCTTAAGCTTGAAATATCCCTACCGATTTGGAGAATATCCAGTTCCAAATGCAGACTGGCCATTACAACAATTAATGTATCTGGCTCAGGGTCTTGTTAAATAACTTTTCAGTAGGTTGTGATGCACATTGGGAGAAAAATACTCCCATGACCTTCATTAAGCCTGGTGGCACCTCTGTGACAGGTTAAATAATAGACTGCTGTTTCCACCTCTAAAATTAAACTAAGTTAAGAAGAAGTGTGTATATTTGAACATGTTAATGTGAAATAGACTGGCCTCAGGCACAATTAATAGATCTTTTAAAGTGCATGTAGAGAAATGTAAATGTGTTTCCTCTATTTCGAACAGGAGAAATATTAGGTAAATGGGAAAACAAGATTCACTGTTGTGCCCAGAGGTTTGCTTTAATTCTTCGATGACCCATTTTCCACTACACACACACACTTACTTCTCATATGCCTACAAGAAAGGAAAGATTGTATAAATTTTTAGCAAAAAAAGGTGATCTACATTATGCATATGCTTTTTTTCTTCCAGGTAAAAATGTAGGAAGTGTTATATTAGATGATCAAGTACTACAGCTAATTAGGAAACCATTCTAATAGACAAGGAATATTCTGACTTTCTTTTAATAAAAAGTTACAAACACATTAGTAAATATATGATTTATTGGTCATTTATGAAAGCTAATATTATATACTTCACCTAAGCCCCAACATTCAAATAAATTAATCAACCAATACTTGTAAAATATTTTGTTTTTTATCCTTTACAAATGAAAAAAAAGAATTTTAAATGTAAATTGGAAAAATTGTGCAAATATTTTGATGGTGCATGCCACTTAGCACAATGAAGGATTTGTTGTGGGGTTGGGCCTAAAATGCATCAACTTTGGGCTTAAGAAATTTGGAACCTACCATTGTAATAACTAATCCCTGAAAAGGCAAGATATCTGAAAATTGCAAAACTTGCTAGTATTATTTGCTAAGCTAATATCAGCTTATTTGATTTTATCTGAAATGCTCACATTAGCCCAAATGCTCCGCAATGCTAAGGTTGGATAATATGCTAGCATTTCCCAACGTTAAGTATGGAGGCTTTCTCCAAAGTTAGTGATTCTAGGTTTCCTAATACAGAACATTTTTTCAACAATTTGCATGATAAACAGAACCTGACTTCTTCATTTATTAACTAAAATTGAATTGGAACGTACGCAATTGAATTAGAATCTGTCTATTCTAATCTGTATATTTCTCTGAATCAACTGGATCTGTTTGTGCCTAGAGGCAACATTTGTTGTCAATCATCACTATATGAATAAACATAATTGAATTTAGAGGCTGGCATTAGCTCAAATGCTACAAATAAAATGCTAGTTACTAGTAGTTAACACCATCTCCTATCCTAACCCCATCTTATTTACGGTCATTAATTAAAGTGCTAAATTAAGCTAAACTGTTAATCTTAGTATGTTAAAGATCAGTGCCAAACTATCTACTATGCTAAAGGTAACATGCTAGTATTTATTAACATGTTAGCATTAGCTAAACAGAACTGATATTATCTAACCTTTTGTGCTGAACTAATAGCAGCTTAGTTGCCATCAGTTTCTTGTAACATGTCCTTTTTTGCGACTAGTATCTTATTTCCTGCTTCACAGTTGTAGTTTCCTTACTTCTACTTCTGTACAAAATTACAAAAACAATTGTATAGGGGTGATGAAACACATTTATAGTAGAAATATAATAAAGTATAAAATATTTGGATTAACCACAGAATGCAATTCATGAATTACATAAAATAATAAATATGTATGAAACTAACTTCCTTTACTATTTCCACACATTTTGACTCTTCCATCAGACACATAACTGTTGGTTGAAGGTCAACATGCTGTCCTAGATTTTCACCCAGTGCTTGTGTCCAATTATAATTGCACAAGGTGCCCCTTATAACGGACACATTTATAAGAACTTGTTTTTAACATTTATGTAGCAAAGAAAATTGGCAGGACAGTGTAATATGGCCTCATTCGAGTCAACCAATGTTTAAAAAAAAATAAAACCACCTAAAATGAATAATGCATCTTGGCAAAATAAAAACCCATTCACTGATGTTGAATTGCTTTTACAGAAAATGAATGTACCTCGTTATGACACAAAGCTCTGAAATTTACAATAAAATGAAAAACCAAACAAAACATTAATAGCTTCAATTATTACATGTTCTTTAACTGCAAACCTTAAATCACAAAATGTAGCATATTTGAGTCTATAGTACAAAACTATGTATTTTATTAGCGGCAATTTTATGATAAAAGAAGAATAATAAATATCGGTTTTGCTATTTGAGCTAAGTGTACCGGGCCACTTCTCATGCAAGTGAGAAGCAGAACCATATTGATGACCATGTGGTTTCAACAAATAACCTTTTAAAATGAGCTATTGATCCTTCCGGGCAATTATTTTCAAAGGAACCTCAGAAAGAAACAACTTTGATAAAAAACTGAGTGTAGACTCACAGACTTATACCCAGGGGTCTGTCAGAAGATAAATACTGTCAGTCCAGATAAGAAAACAAATGTTTTAATGGATCTGAAACCATTTTCATTTGGTAGTTATGTATTTGGATAACTGGATTTGAGAACATGTAGTTTGTAACTCTTATTTCTACACATATCCAAACAGACAGACATACATTTAAGGTAGTTCTCATACTACAAACATCTTGATGTGGACCAGGTTATCAAAATGTCCTTACCTTCTACTCCACTGATGCATTTAACACGGTCGCGAACCTCCACGTTGTATCCCTCGAAGGACATGAAGACTCCTTCAGGGTGGTAGGGCTCACGCTGGGCATAGACCTTGGAGTAGCTGTGCTGGAACTCAAAGCGATCATAGCCATCATACTGCACCACTTTGCCGTATACTTCAAAGTATTTTTCCACCCAGCTGAAGGGCAGGTAGATCTCCCCTCCCTCTCGTCTGCCTTTGATAGTGGCCTCATCGTTGATTAGGCAGTCAATTTCTTCAAATTTGAGTCCACCAACAACACCGACAACAGGTGGGGGCTCTGGGGGTTGTGGAGGTTGCTGTTGGCTGCTACTGATCTTTGCACTTGGAGCCACAAAGGCGGCCCGGGGCAGGAAACGGATAGAGATGTCACTGGAGCAGCGGTTCCATAACAGCACCGTTATGAGCGTGAAGAGGGCACATATAACTATGAGGGTCTTGTAGTTCACCCGCGCAGCCAGGCAGCGCATGGTCACAACCTGCCTACATAACACAAACACAAACTATGTATCAAAAGCATGCATAAAATGATAGCATGTTAACTCTGCATTGGGATGATTAAACTTTCCTCTGACCCTTGATGAAAATCAGAACTTTTTTGGTTAAACTAGAAAGTGTTATAAAGTGACTGTCAGCACAAGTTTGAATTTATTACGGATTTTCTGGTTAAACATACAGACTGAAACATTAGCAGCTTCCCACATGGACAAGACATATGCCTTCCATGGAAAAACATCTATAGTTAGAGAACTACCTTCCAATTCTTCAACTTTATGTCAAATTAGCAGCTAGATATTTTAAACTATTTTGGTCTTTAAACAGTATAATAATCCCAAGCAGACACAGCATAATATTAAGCTTCTGGGAGGCCCTGGCCTCAACTACATAGAAAATTTGTATTTTAAAAGATGTCCTTGCCGAGTCATTTCTACCAAGCAGAGAGGTTAAATAACCCACCATAATTATGTCGGAAGCTTGTTAATAGCAACAATAAACATGTAGTTTCTCTGCAACCTGCAAATGGTAGTGGGGAACGTATGTTTTCATTTTAACAAGAAACTATGTGTTGTTTCACAATTCCAGCATAGTAACAGTACAGTTCAAATGCATCATTAAAAGCCCAAATTAAATATGAAATTCACATCCATAATAAGTCCACACAACATCTGACTGCTGTATGCATGGATACAGTACAGACCAAAAGTTTGGACACACCTTCTCATTCAAAGAGTTGTCCTTATTTTCATGACTATGAATATTGTAGCTTCACACTGAAGGCATCAAAACTATGAATTAACACATGTGGAATTATAAACTGAACAAAAAAGTGTGAAACAACTGAAAATATGTCTTATATTCTAGGTTCTTCAAAGTAGCCACCTTTTGCTTTGATTACTGCTACGCACACTCTTGGCATTCTGTTGATGAGCTTCAAGAAGTAGTCACCTGAAATGGTTTTCACTTCACAGGTGTGCCCTGTCAGGTTTAATAAGTGGAATTTCAAGCCTTATAAATGGGGTTGGGACCATTAGTTGTGTTGTGCAGGAGGTGGATACAGTACACAGCTGATAGTCCTACAGAATAGACTGTTAGAATTTTTATTATGGCAAGAAGAAACCAGCTAAGTAAAGAAAAACGAGTGGCCATCATTACTTTAAGAAATGAAGGTCAGTCAATCCGAACAATTGGGAAAACTTTGAAAGTGTCCCCAAGTGCAGTCGCTAAAACCATCAAGCGCTACAAAGAAACTGGCTCACATGAGGACCGCCCCAGGAAAGGAAGACCAAGAGTCACCTCTGCTGTGGACGATCCGAGTCATCCGAGTCACCAGCCTCAGAAATCGCAGGTTAACAGCAGCTCAGATTAGAGAACAGGTCAATGCCACACAGAGTTCTAGCAGCAGACACATCTCTAGAACAACTGTTAAGAGGAGACTGTGTGAATCAGGCCTTCATGGTAAAATAGCTGCTAGGAAACCACTGCTGAGGACAGGCAACAAGCAGAAGAGACTTGTTTGGGCTAAAGAACACAAGGAATGGACGTTAGACCAGTGGAAATCTGTGCTTTGGTCTGATGAGTCCAAGTTTGAGATCTTTGGTTCCAACCACTGTGTCTTTGTGCGGCGCAGAAGAGGTTAACGGATGGACTCTACATGCCTGGTTCCCACCGTGAAGCATGGAGGAGGAGGTGTGATGGTGTGGGGGTGATTTGCTGGTGACACTGTTGGGGATCTATTCAAAATTGAAGGCATACTGAACCAGCATGGCTACCACAGCATCTTGCAGCGGCATGCTATTCCATCCAGTTTGAAATTAGTTGGACCATCATTTATTTTTCAACAGGACAATGACCCCAAACACACCTCCAGGGTGTGTAAGGGCTATTTGACCAAGAAGGAGAGTGATGGGGTGCTGTGCCAGATGACCTGGCCTCAGTCACCGGACCTGAACCCAATCGAGATGGTTTGGGGTGAGCTGGACCGCAGAGTGAAGGCAAAAGGGCCAACAAGTGCGAAGCATCTCTGGGAACTCATTCAAGACTGTTGACCATTTCAGGTGACTACCTCTTGAAGCTCATCAACAGAATGCCAAGAGTGTGCATAGCAATAATCCATGCAAAAGGTGGCTACTTTGAAGAACCTAGAATATAAGACATATTTTCAGTTGTTTCACACTTTTGTGTTCAGTTTATAATTCCACATGTTTTAATTCAGAGTTTTGATGCCTTCAGTGTGATGCTACAATATTCATAGTCATGAAAATAAGGACAACTCTTTGAATGAGAAGGTGTGTCCAAACTTTTGGTCTGTACTGTAGTTGGTTAGTTGGATAAAAGAGAAGCTGTGTATGAGACACAAGCAAAAGGTACGCTATAATGAACATTTACAGGGAATGTAATGAATTTTCAAGCAAGGCAGCCTGTGGAGTGTCACACCGTAGCATCTCAATTGCATTCATGTCTTGACTTTCCATTCCAAAACCTTCATTTTGTTGTGTTTTGAGGCATTCAGAGATGGATGCTAATGTGTGTTCTGTTGTCTAGCTTTGTGAGTGAGCTTAAGGTCACAAACAGATGGCCAGACGTGTCCTGCTAGAGAGAGGAATGGTCCCCTCAGTTGTGGCAAGCTGTTCAGGTCCTGAGGCAGCAAAGCAGCCCTAAACCATCACACCACCACCACCATGCTTGACTGTTGGTTTGATGCTCTTTTCCTGACATTCTGGTAATAATATGCCAGGTGTAACAGGACACATATAACTTCCAAAGATTTCCACTTTGCCTCAATAGTCCACAGAATGTTTCTCCAGGAAGTATTGGGATTCATCAAGATATTTATTAGCCAATGTACAACGGGTCTTTTTGTACTTTTTAGTCAGTTATTTTCGCTTCAGAACTCATGGATGTGATTTTAGTCATTCGTGAATCATGAACACTGCCCTTGGAGTACTTAAATGAGGCAAGCCACTCCTGGAAGGTTCACCACTGTTCCATGTTTTCTCCATTTGTGGAGAATGGTTCTCACTGTGGTTCACTGGGGTCAAAAATATGTAGAAATGGCGTAACTCTTTCCAGACAGATGCATGTGAATGACTTTGTTTTTCTTCTGTTTTTTTATTTCTTTAGATCAAGACATAATGTGCTGTTTTTGTAAATATTTTAGATTACTTCATTTTGCCAGATATGTTGCAAAGAGGCAATTTCTTGACTCTACAGGTCAGGTTACATGTGATTAATCACAGTTCTTTCATTATTTGACATCATCAATGGCAATTCCAATTTCACACAGGGACAGGTTGGTTTGGTTAGCCTTTTCCCTTAAATTAGAATCTGTTTGACAATCTGAAAAATTTAAGTGTAAAAAAAGCAAAATCAGAAGAAATCTGTAAGAGGGCAATTTTTTTATGGCACTTTAAACTGTGGTGGCATTTTGTAAAGGTGTTAAGGGAAAATCTTAAGACTGTAGGGAATTTGTACTACATGTGTGTCAGGAACACACAAGGACAAAGTTAGACCACACATACTGCACATAGAATTGTGAACTCTGAATAAATAATTTGCCACACGGTGCCACATAAACTAAAAAAAAAAAAACGTCCCTTTGTCGCGAACAAGAAGCTCTGGTTTGTGCTTTCATTTCTAGTGTTTGAAACCTTCTCATTAACTTTGACAAAAACTGAGGACATCTCTGGCAGCTATTCATTCTTACATTCTTATCTTTTGTGTTTCAATAGCTTTTGTTCTTCACAGCAAGTAATAATTTGCTAAGGCTCATATACAGCTTAAAGCAGAGTTTTATACATTCAAGCTTTCTTTCAGTTGAAGCTACACAAAGTGTATTCATCAGCCAGAACATTTAAACCTCACTAATTAAGGTGTTAAGCACAGAAACATATCAGAATATTTCTTTTCATCAGACAGTTGACAAACCAGTAGATCTTCAAAGAAATTACAGACCTTGGCCTTGACAAACATGCACATATAACCAGCAGTAAAACAGAAAAATGTATTTGAAACCATTTTTGAGCAGTTTTAACAATCGAACATAATGTGTTACCTTAGAGGAATCGATTAAAATGTTTCCTGAATAAAACTAATTATATCCAATTCAAACTAAAATGCCATTGAGTTTGAAGAAATGTTTATTCTTTTATTATGTGGCTTCTAAATTACAGCAAGTAGTATCAGAAATACCTTTAAAACTGTAAAACCATTCCTTTAGAGTTTCTCTCTATGGTTTAAATTGTAATGCAAATTTCCCAAATCTGGTCTCAGATGCTAACTGACTGTATCATTCTTTATGCTAAGGTTGTTGTTATTCAACTCTAGGACAATGCGTCTCTGACCTGGTCAGCCAATACTGCATCTGGAGTTCAAACTGAGTTTAAGCCCAATTACCCTTTCTAAAAAGGTTTACACCATCACTCATGTCTTACAATGACATTTTTGAATCCACACTCAAGACTTTCTTATCTCAAATGATCCAGCATTAATGTCACCACTGTGGTATCATTTACATTCTGGATCAGATATTCATTTCCAAATAAATAAATCATGCAATGGTTTATTGTAATTATTCAGAGGGGTAAACTTTTGAAAGAGCTTTAATTGTGACACATAAAGCATACAGATTTCTGGCCCTATTGTGAGTAAGGATTCATGTTTTTCTTTGACATTTTCACCAAGCAAACAAGAAATCAATGCACAACCTTTAGCTTCCTCCTCCACACTAATTACAGCTTATTGCCCACAGAATCTACTGTTAAAGCGATGGCCGAGGAGGGAGAGGGGAAAATCATTACTATCCAAGTTCATTTCACCACCTCATCTTAAATGGGCCACTGGTGAAAGTGGGTGTGATTACTGTACAATATTTGATGTATTTGTAATCTACTTTTACAATGCAAAGTCAAATCTCTGTGCAAGAGGCATCTGGAACATTGCTAATTTCTCAATCGGTTCCAATCAAAAACGGAGGTGTACTGAGTGCTTTTGAATAATAAACACTGAAGCAGTGCACACTATACAAAGCATAATGCACAAGTCATATCAGATTATACTTGCATCTTTTTGCTGCCATGAACAAATGTGTGAATCTCTGCCTGATCAATTTGGAACGTGCATTATTGACATTTGGAGAAGCTACAGCCCAGTGCAGTGATGGAACACCAAACTAATCGGAGCTCCAACACTAGTAAAAAACGAATGCAAGTAAGAAAATAAATTCCCACATACTGCACCCTGAAAGATAAGTAGGACTGGTCTTGACAAGAAACCCTCAATAAATGAATGTGTCTTTTTATAGCTCTCTGCTGCTGGTGTTGAGTTTAGGTACAGAAGCATAAAAAAGTACCCCATGGCCCCGTTTCACGGATGTAATTTACACTGTTTATTTTGCAAATGAAACAAGTAAGAGGAAAAAAGACAGTTCAACTTATACTCCAGCTATTGGTGGCAATGCATTAAAAACACAAACAAGGAAGGAAGTCTTCTGATTTTTACCTTAGAAATCACCACTTCCAACACCCACAACCCCGTAAAAAACTCCCTGTTTAAGACTGAGACAAAAACGTGCAGACTGAAGATTAGATGAACACTTTACACCAAGGTGTGCAAGAAACAGGCAGCTTTGTTATTTCTGATACAGTAATGAATATAGATTTATCCTAGTGCAAAATCAAGTATTAGTCTTTTTAGATAATCACACTGGGCTAAAAAAAGACAGAACAAACAAATGCTTTTCATTTTCTTTTAAATTGCCAACAACCCAAAATAAACCCCACAGTGGAATTTAACATAAAGCATCCAGCAACTCGCTGTCCACCTTGCCAGGCTTAAAACCTGCTAAACATGTATCAGGAGATGTTGGTGTCAAGAGTTCAAACACAAATTCAAGGTGAAGATGGCAGCAGTAGGACTATGAAGAAACACCTCAAGTCAGAGTTTTCAGAGGTTTTTTAGGGAAAATTAAATGAGAGGCACTTGACTGAGTAGATGGATGTTTGTGTGCAGGGTCACTAACGGATAAAAAGGACTGAGTAAAGCTTGAGATGTGTGGGTGATGTACTGGTGTGAGCTGGTGTTGTCAGAGTTCAGCTGGACCTTTTTAAAGTAAACGATGAGTTGAAAACTATTTCCTTAACCTGTTTCTAAGAGCAGGTTTGTTCAAGCTGCACGTTGTAATTTTAAAAAACTTTACTATGTCTTCCATTTTACTGGATATTCTGCTCAGATCATTTTTAAAGGCCAAACTGTCATTTTACTGTCAATATATGTTTTGGGTTTTATATGTTGGAACCTGAGTGATTTAATATAGGCAAAAATTTTGTTTTAGTTTTTTTTTGCAGCCAAAAAAAAACACAAATTAAGACCCTGTAAACATTAACCCTGGACACTTGGCAAAACTGTGATTTGCTGTCCTGTTTGTACCTCTCGTCAAGGTCGTAAGAGGTTTTAGTGACAAGAAAAGATTGTTAAAACCTCAGTTTGTTCTGTGTACACGCAGATGGGATATTCAGACATTATTAGAAACAATGACACAGAGGTAGACTTTGGCTTTTTATGCTAAAAACCACAAGAGTGAGGTCATGTTTTTACTGTATACGTTTTCCCCACATCTGCCTAGCTTTAGGCTGACTGCGTTATTCAAGAGGAAAGGATAAACAGTGTGGAAGAACCGCCTTTTACGGCTTTGTAAATCTCAGGACCTTTCTTTGAATTTGGATGTTCTCAATACAGCAAAGGCTTACAATGTTTTTTGGCTAGTTTATTCCAAGTTTAGGGAATTCAGGCTTTGCAGACCGATAGCAGACATTTTCTTTGGAGTCTTCCTAAGGTAGATGTTCACAGATGACTGTTTCAAACACACTAAAGATCACAGTGGGAGTTGGATGCATGACAGAGGCGAAACAGGAAAATGAAGAAAATACAGATGATTCATTGCAACTTATATCATGAGCATAATATTAAAAAAATAATATCATCACTGCATGATTCACTAATGTTGTGCACCCACTGCACTATGTCATAAATGTTTAAATTTTAAACATGACTGACACTAAATAAAATGGGGGTCATGTCTGGGAACATTACAGACTTCCACAATCTGGCATCTAACATCGCACAATCATCGGTGACTCAGACCAATCATTCTGGACCTGTGAAGCAATCTTCTGTGTTGTTACTTAATCCATGGTCAGAGGAAAATTCAATTTTCCAAAAGGACAACACACCTTAATGTAGAGTCTAATAATTTTGTTTCACATCATCAAAGAAGTGTTGCACTATTACTGTCCTCTACATTCAATTTACACGAATTAAGTCATTTGTAAATCATATTTGATGCTAAGCAGTGGTTAATTACAAAGCAAACAGCATTTTTGTAGCTTGTTGTGCAGAGTGCTGCATTGTCCCTGATGTATTTTGACCCAGATTTATGTGCATCTAATGGGAGGATGTTCTCATCACTAAAACAAGAGCATTGGCGGTTTCCTGAAAGGCTCAGAATGATTTGTGTTCGTTTTCAAAACTAGAAAATAAATGACTGTCCTTGCTCTACAGAGAGGACAGCAGTTGTGCGTTTTTGTCATGTTAGGGAGGAGGTCAGAGTCCCTTAGAATACAGATTACAAGAATTTAGCTGTTTAAAGGATGTCCTGCAATAAGGGCAAATATTTAATTTTTGAAGCACATTACCAATTTTTATATAATGTTTGCTAAAATGTTTTAATTTGTGAGGCATATTGGCAATAATTAACAATTGCAACAATTACATACATAGATATACAAATATATAAAAATAAAAACCTGGACAGAAGGTGAGAGGCAATCCTTTTGGAGGGTAAGTCCCCAATGCTTGACAGATTAGCACAAAAAATATCCCATTGAAAAATAAAAGCAGCTTTTCAGATTATAGTGAACAATGTCTGCAGTCACTAATACAGACTTGATTAGACTTTTGCAACTTGGAAAAAAACACTAATAAACAGGCTAATAAAAGAAAAAATAAATAAATTGATAAATACATTTTTTGGGAGAGGGGTTCTCTGCATTGATTTTTTAAAACTACCTCATGAAAAACACAAACCCAAAGATTAGAATCTTGTTTGGGCTTCATCTGAGCTTTGCAATTAGTTTAGGACCATCATGGTTACTTCGTGACCTTCCCAAACACAAGCAGAAATAAAACAAGTATTTTACATTGTTCTATATTACTAAAGTAAGCCCTGACAAGAACTATGTCAAAGTTTAAGTCACTTAGGTGAAAACTGAAGTCATGGTTAAACTCCGAGCTAAAAACACAGCTCCAAGGTAAAAAATGTTTTAAACAATTTTTTATTAAATGATGTAAAGTTGCTGATGCATGGTTAAGGGTGTATTCACACTAGGAAAGTCCTTTGGTCCCCTTGTTTGGTCCGGACCAAAAGCAAACTTTATTTTTTTCATTTGGTGCCGTTTGTTCTCACATTGTACTTTTTGCAAGTGAACCATTACTTGTTAACAAAGCCACGTGGGTGACGATCATTGTTCCCATTGCACAGAAATGACGGGGGCTGGACAGAGCACAGACCAGGAACTTTAGGAAAACAGCTGTAGACGTGCTGCGTGCAGCACCTCTGTTCTGCATATTTGTGCCGTTATTACAGCTGCAATATTATTGTGAGAGTCAAGAGCAGCTCATTCAACACAGACTTTGAGACGTTCCATTTATAATTTTGGAACGCCGTCAGAGAATGCGTGCTGAACGCCGACGTTCTCTACGTGTCTTGTCCCACAACAAGCCGGTAGCGTTGCTAAGCAACACACAGCTTATCAGGTATGATTACCTTACAACACACACCTTTGCTACCGGCTACGGTGGCTTTTTATGTCCAAAGAGATGTACGCTTTTGTAGTTGGTTAGGATCGGGGCCGGTTTGTATTTAGACCATAAGCGAACCGCACCAGAGTCCGTTTGGAAGCGGACCGAGACCACCTCAAAAAGTGGGTCTCGGTCTGGTTGTTTGGTCCGGACCAGGGTTCGCTTGAGTGTATTCACACCTGCACAAAAGGTCCGGACCAAGGGGGGAAACGAACTCTGGTCTGTTTAAAGTGGACCAAAAGTGGCAAGTGTGAATACACCCTTAGATTAGATGCTCGCGTTACATGAGTCCAAACATGAGGAAATCCAGGAGATTTTATACAACATAATCTTTAGTTCTGTGACATCTTTGAAATATTTGGGGCTTTTGGTGTGCTCACATTCAGCATAGTCCAAGAATACTGGGATTAATGGTTTGAAATTCACAGTGTTCTGTTTAGTCATGATCGGTTACTTTAACTTTTAATGGCAACCTATTTTTTTCTATATTTAAGGATCAAGGGGCTGTCTAGGTATGAACTTTCAGTGCTCTTCGAGTGTCATCAAGTGGTCAATGATTAGACAAATTAGTCAGCAATTTATAGCATATGTTTTACTTTCAGTTTCAAGCATCCAACGTTCCCAGGTGTGAAGCGTCTACATACCATGTTGTGAGATAAAGCAATGTTGTTATTGGGTCATTGCTGTGGTCATTTTTTACAGAGTTGCGTAATTCAAGTTAATTTGGTCAGGGCATAATCAATGTTACAAAGTAACATTTGCCCTATACATAGGAGTTAATAAATTCTAATTGGAGGTTTACAGGATAAGCTTTCAGCGTTTACTATTTAGATTAAAGCAAGGCTGGGGGCATACATCTTTTGAGGGGGAAATTTTACAGATCTTTTCTGGATAAACATCTATTTTTTTCCCAAAAGTCTCACAGTTTAAGAAAATTCACAAAAAGAGCAGTACGTTATGCCGCCATAAGCGATACTCGCTCAACTGAAGTTTATAAATAAAAATAAAAAAAACGACGTTGTCAAGTTCCAGGTTTTAGTTATGTTAACACCTTTCATGAACACACTCATTTGATTGCTATGGGCAATATAAGTCTTTTTCTTCTTTCTTACAAATGAGTAAAAAGATCATGGCTTTGAATGCCTTGTTGCTGAAAAGCGCTATATAAATAAAGTTGACTTGACTTGACTTAAAAAGATCATGGCAAAAAAAAAGTAGCTTATAGCATTGCTGCAACCCTAAACTACATTTTTTTTTCTCATGTTGACATGAGGTCTGTTGGAAATTTCATGGACATGTTTTTAACAAAATAATACAGGATTACAGTGTAATGATTCTGGTGACCTCAACCTTTTGCTTATTTTTAGACATATAAAACTGTGATGATATTCATAACCATGATGAATTAGTACGCATTAATAATGCTACATACATTTTATATTGTAACATGGCTACAAGCAAAAATATTTGAAAATATTTATGATCATAAAAAAAGACCCATTAAAAAGGTAACCCCCTTAATTAATGGTACGGTCAAGTCCTAAACTATGTAACAATCAGCATAGCAAATCTTTAGTTTTCATTGGAGAGTGGTTTATCATTCGGAAACATTTTTCAACATAATTACAGATTTGTTGGTGTAACTAACATTACAGGTGCATCTCAAAAATGTTTAATGTCCTGAAAAGGTTCAACGTTTTTACTCACTCATTTCAGAAGATAAAACTCATACACATATATATGAAAACCCCGAATTCTTTGAAAACTAGTTGCTAAATTTTCATTCTTGACTATTGTGGAAAAGTTCAATGTTGGAAACACATGGTGTCACAGAATAATCAGCAAATTAACTTAAAACAACTGCAAATATTTCCTAAGCCCCTAAACAGTGTCTCAGTCTCTGTCAGTTGTCTATACAATCATGGGGAAGACTGCTGATTGGACAGATGTCCAGAAGACTATCATTGGAACCCTCCACAAGGAGGGTACGCCACAATACAGCATCTACATACAGAATAGCCCTATATATAGGCTACAAATGTCACATTCCTTGTGTCAAGCCACTCCTGAACATTAGAAGCTAAGTAGGAAAAGAAATGAACTGTTGCTCTGTGGTCCAGTTATCTTTTCAGATAAAACTTAACTCATTTGGAAATCAAGATCCCAGACTCTGGAGGAAGAGTTGAGAGGCACAGAAGCCACGTTGCTTGAAGTCCAATGGGAGGTTTCCACAGTGGGTTAATAATCACATCTAATAATATGAAGCATATTTGCTGCCACCGCAGAACATAATAAACTTTAAACTGATTGTAAGCATATGTTTTAGCCATGTTGATAAAAAGGATCTCTAAAGGTCCTGGTGCAGCATTCCTTTTAGGCTAACAACATGCCCCTAATGTGGAGATCATCAGCTAACAAATTACAAATAAGCCAAGCGAGAAAAGGCTAAGTTGCCAAGCAACTGCAACAAATGACAATTATTGAGGAGCTAATAATTCTTAAGAAATGTACTCAAAAGTAATATGATAAACTAGTTACTGATCAAAAGCATCATGTTGTAGCAATCATCTAGCAAGTTTTGTTCAGAGGGCTGGATCAGAGTTTAGGCAAAATAAAATGTATAATTTAACAACCAGCTCTTACTCTGCATGATGAACTAGCTGCCACTGAAACCTCATTAATTAAAAATAGGAAAGGCAAGCCTAGCTAAAAACACAGTTACAGTAAAATCTTAGAATCTATTTACAGTGGGTTCACAAGCCATTAATACCATGCAAAGCGAATCATGAATAGTCCCAACACCCTCGTGTTTTAAGCTAATCTTCAGTCAAAATCTCAACAACCACTTTAGATTCTGTTGAATTGACTGATCCTTGAAAACCAACAAACGTGCAAGAAGCTATACTATGTGCAGACCTCATGTTGGCTTTGCTTGAACCTCTAGTTACATCCTATAATCCACAGTACTTTAGCAGGCAGCCCCTGAGATTAGACAGTTAAGGCAAAGGCAGCTGACGGAGATGGATGAAGATGGGATGGAGAAACTCCAGGGTGAAATGAGCTGTGAAATCACAGACTTGTAACTACGATCTCAATGATTGGCATGCTATGGGTTAATGAGAATATACTGAGGCACTTTCTGCTGTGTACTGGTTTAGGTGGTAGTGTCATTTGTCTTAGATGTGCAGCTTTTCATTTGTAAAGGAGTGTGTGGTGGAGACAGAATGCAGGTGTATTATTGGAGGCACTGACTGTCACAAAGTGACATGTGAAAAGGCACTGGTCTTCAAGATGTGTGCTGGGAGTTTTTTTTTTTTTTTGTTCTTTACTTTTCTCTGTTGCAGAACCCGTATCCAGTATGCATTAAATTGTTGGAGCAGATGAGTCAAACATTTAAAAGTTTAGGGTTTTGTCTCTTCAGCCAAATTTCAGGTTTTCAGTGCGCTCCTCCAACGGAGATGCAGGGTACCAATCTGAGACAGCCGGTTAGTAATCAGCTTATTCTGCAGCTAAGAGGCACTTTACCTCATGGAAAGACTGTGCATGTGAATAGGTGTTATGGATTTATGTTTTGTTTCAGAGTCTGATAAACAATACAATTGGGTATGAGAGTCACAATTATTCTACTCAATTTTTTGCATGTTACTTCAGGAAATGCTGTGAAATCATGTGAAGCTACAGCAAATTGATGTGTTTTTGGGTGAGGCTAGTTGCATTTATGTGGTTGCGTTTTTGAACCAGGTATTGATCATTTTGCCACTTCACAGAAATTTTTTTAGCTACCAAATGGATTGTTTCCTATCAACCATGCATCAATTCATACCTGCCACTGGGAAATCAAGTAGCTGTTTTGACTAGTGATGATTTAAACTTATTTTCTGTTATCTACTCAAAATCTACTGTCATCTTCTAAGTAGATCGTTGAGCACCCTGAGCAGTGCAGTTTCAGTGCTGTGACAAGTCTTAAAGCTGGACTGAAACTTCTCATGAATATTATGAAGCTGCAGGGGCTCTTGTAGCTAAATACAAAAAATACAACCTTCTCTAAAAGTTTACAAAGAAAAGGCAATCGGGCCTAGAGATGGGGAGAACAGCATGATCCAAACTGCTATTCTTAAGATGAGTTTGGACCAAAGCATGTTTAAAAGCAGCTGGAACACAACCGAAAGAAATTTAAATTCCAGGGATCTACAGCACTAAAAACCTCCTTCAACAATCTGGGAGTAATATTGTCACCAGGACAATTTTAAGGCCTCAGCATTCTCATCATCTCTGAAAACAGAGAGATGGACACATGTTTAAAATTATTTTAAAAAGCTGAGGATACACGACATATAGCAGGGCCATGGGTGCAAGGTGAGGGTAAAAACCTGACAGCACCGACTGTCAATAAAAGATGTTACAAACCTTATGTAAGGTAAAAGAGAAGGAGTCAGACAAGAGGAAAGAATATGATAAAAAAAAGGGTTCAGAGGAAATACAGGTCAGGATAATAAAAACCAATTTGGAATATTCAGGTTTCATGTTTACACAATAAGCAGAATCTTTGGTTACCTTTCTACAATTTCAGCGTCTTTCTGGCAGCTAAAGAAACTCAAAGATAATTTATAACTACTTTAGTGTCTTTCCAATAGGCATTACCATGGCTGACTAAAAATCAAACAAATGTTAACAAAAGAAAACGGAAGATGGACAGTTAAAAGACTTTCACCAAGTAGTCACGCCGACACAAATCTGTACCACAAACAACAATCCAGCTTTGTTCAGAAGTAGCCAGTGAGTAAACTGCTTTG
The DNA here is from genome assembly GCA_036173005.1 of Crenichthys baileyi. Classification (NCBI taxonomy): domain Eukaryota; kingdom Metazoa; phylum Chordata; class Actinopteri; order Cyprinodontiformes; family Goodeidae; genus Crenichthys; species Crenichthys baileyi. Next base: position 47,988 of record JAHHUM010000661.1, read on the forward strand.
AGGTTAATGCGTGAGTGTGTTTTACTGAAGAGGATTAGGCAAGGCATTACCACCAAGCTTATAGCTGAAGTCTGCAAGGGGATTAACACAACCATGACTTCAACGTAAGGGGTTATAAGAGAAAAATCACAGGATTTTTTTAGAGGGAGGTGAAGCAAAGTGTTGGTCGTGCCAACACAAAACGAGGAAAATGTTGAAACGATTGGAGAATGCAAGGATGTAAGCACGATTTAGTACTCACAGATATGGTTACTGTCAATAGGGGTCCTGGCTTGGACAGTTCATCTTGAGAAATTTGAGAGAGACTTTCCTCATGAGGTTTTTAAATGGAAAGACTTTACAAAAATGCTTTTTTATTAGTGTTGTCAGAAAGTATTGAACTCCATGTCCAATTAGACCATTCTACATTTCTACATGGTCTAAATCATAACATAGTTGTGAAAAATTGTCAAAACTGGAGGGCATCCAGAAAAGTCAGTCTTTCGAGTTATTTGTATGAGAACTAATGGTCTATATTGTTGAGTGAATTTCAAATAAATTGAACTGGTCAGTTTTTGCTCACCTGTACCTCTCTGAATATCCACTGATACAAGACATAAACAAGCCAAACTATAAAGAAAGTCAAATTTCAGCTCTAGCTGAGGAGAAACATGTTACTTTAATTGTAACTGCATGCAATGAATGTGACTGTGAAACCAGACTGTTAGCCAGATTGAGATGTTTTCTGATAGCAAACTTTCACACTGGTCTCCTCAGAACTAAAAGAAAGCTAGGCCAAACATAATTGAAAAACTAAACAGCTATACTGAAGATATGCACAAGCCTAAAACAGACCTTCAGACATCATCAATGGCATGAAATTATGTTTGAATGCGTAAAGATTTTACTATTTCTGGATGGAATGTGTTTCAGCCTTTTGCAGCAGAGACAATTATCTGTGTTATACAAGCTAATGAACCCTGTCTTAGTATAAGATACTCTGGGTCTTTGAACTATCACAACTGATTCATAGGAGGGAGATGGAGGGCTTAAGGGTCCTAGTAAAAGACATGCTTACATATTTCATCATATAGACAAGACTAGGACATTTTCATAGTGGATATGCAGTTAGAGGATGCAATAATCAATTTATATAATGAAGTCAAGATGATATCTGCATGCGGAGGAGGCTGTAGTAGATAAAGTGTTACTTCATTAAAATGCCAAAGACAGTCAAAGTTAGAACAAGGTCATAGTAAAGAGGCATGCTTTAAAGAATCATACAAATAAGATCCCCTCTGCGCACTTGTAAGGGCTTGAAGATTATCCTGATTTGTGACAAAGACAGCTGTAAGGCAACTGACCTCTTCAGATCCTTCACAAAGAAACCAACAGCTGGGTCAACATCCCGTCCACCTTCACCTTAGACTGCCCAGAGCTTGATCCTCTGCTTGTTACCAACCTGCAGCTTCTTCAGCACCTAAACATGAAAGTAGGAAATATAAACTCCATTATTTTAATTCCTGAAAATGCATGGAATTCAAATGTGGATGATCTCTGTATACATGACATGCAAGGACATGGCTGTAAAAAAAAAAGAATTAAAAATATAATTCATAGTATCATCCATAATATACAAACATTTCCCACCAGCATTGGTGGTTCTATCTTTTGGAATATTCAACAAAAACAAATAAGACACCAGAGGTTTTGGCCGTGGTTAAAGTGCTCTGCATATTTTTTTTTTTTGAACAGACAGAGGGGGGAAAATCCTCAGCATCTACACAGTCTCTGGGATTCCAGTCCAAACTGCAGTAATGGTGCGTACCATTAACCTCGGACGTCGGAGTTTAAGTCGAAGTTTATGTCATCTCTTACAACAATAACATTGACAATAAACACTGTTCTATGCAGTTTTTCATGCACAAAAACAGTTGGGTCCAGTTGAAACATCACGTCTTATAAACACTGAAAAGTAGTTGGTGTAAGACTGACTACATGTTACATAAAAAATACAGACCTGCTAAAAACAGTCATAGTAAGAAAGTTTTACACTGTTGATCCGAGTAGCAGCCATCTTGAACGCAAAAGTCGGGTATGGTCCTGTACACCCTACTTTCCGATTAGTAATTCCGACTTTCAGTGGAGTTGAAAATTCCTACTTTAAGGACGGAAATAACGACTTCCGAGTACAAATGGAACGCACCATAAAACCCATTCTGCCCAAATAGTTGACGACACCATAGTCATCTCAAAAGAAGGCCCTAAGCATGGCTAAAGATTTGAGAGATTCCTTCAAAACAATTGTAACCCATGTTTTCTTTAACACAGTTTACCTTTTCCTCTCAGTAAAACCTTCTTGAGCTTACGTCAGAGATTTAATAGAAACTATTAAAGGAAGAGTCAGAACAAGCAGGACACATTTGGAAAATAACCCGAAAGTGGAATGTAAAAATTGAGCCTCTACTAGGGTTGTTTTGTTGCTAAAAATGTCAATACTAGGAAAAATAATTTTTGATACAACAGAAACCTTTTTTTACATCAAAGGTTTCTGTCGAATAAAAATCATAAAAATATGACCAATTAAAGCACGACAATATTTTCACTGTGTTAGTTCGGGCAAAACCATTATGTAATAGACTGTCTTAAGTGTTGCTTTCCTGTATAGCAAAACTGCAGACAAGGTAACAATAAGGAGTGTTAATTCCCTTTGACAAATTATGTACCTTGGATTCGGTTAAGGGATTAACAAGAAAACAGGTATTTTTAAAGGGTTTTCAAGGATCTGAACCATACAGAAGCTAAATTGGTGTGCTCAGTTTGACAAATATAGCGATAGAAATGTTTGCAAGAATTACAGCTTGAATTTAATAAGTTAATAGGAACCCTTAGTTATGAGGTGACATTTTACTGTTTAACTGTTAAGTTTACTGTTATTTGCAAGTTTTCTTTATACGTATACTAAAATGGTGTTCAGAGTGGCATGATTTAGGCTGGTTGTACGTACGTAAGAAATCAAGAAAAATTCGCTTTGGATCATTAAGCTTTTCAATTCAATTCATAAACAAATGTAATTAACAGTTGTAATATTGGACTCTTAGATTTTCACACTGATGCATTAAAAATGAAAACCAGAAAGCAAATGCATATTATTAATTGCACCCATGATTAATTTATAGGCTTTTCAATAGCAGGGTCATTAATGTAAAGCCAATCCATCAGTGTTTATGTGCAGAATATGACATGAATGGTTTCCTCTGCTATTTATGCAACCAAGTCATTTCCATCCCAGTGGAAACATGGGCTTAAATTAAAGACGGTGCTAAATCGCTAGATCAAACAAAGCATATTGATAATTTCATAAAATGTGGTCATTTTCAAAGCTCTTTAAATAGATGTTGGAGAAAGGAAACCAGCCGGGACACCCTTCTGTCACTGCATGGTCCAGTGTAATTTGACTAGAAAGACAGATCATTGTGCTCATCGTTCCAAGCATTGTCTCACACATAGTGCTTGTTCCAAGATGAACCAATACACTTCTTATGATTAATTATACAAGTAGGTAAAAAAACCATTTTAAACATTTACAAATTATAAACACATTGTTTTGAAAACCTGTACATACATACTGTATAGCATGCAACCTACCTAAAATGTTTAAAGGTTCTTCAAGAAGGACATAACAGTTTATTATCTTCAACATGAGTTTAGTCTGAAGAAATATAAGAACTGTGCCAGTCAGTGTGTAAAACCAGTTTTCTCATGAAAAGAGAACATCACTACCCAGTCGTATACCCAGGAGAATACAGGAACTAGAAATGTCAGCAGCAATGTTAATCAATAATCCCTGGCTACCGCGTAACAGCAATAATGCTTTTTGAGGCAGGTATGCTGCAGGAAGATAGTACATTTGTAAAAAAATAAAAAAATAAATAAAATGAAAGTAAATGTCTGCACAGTGCGGTTCTTCCTCCCTGAAGCTTATCCTGCAGCCTTTCTGGTATCATTTGAAGGCATGAGCATGCGTTGTTTGAACGCTGGGGAAGATGCATTAAGCAGGGCCTCCAACTGAGATTTTTAAGCATCGAACTTTCTCCAGTGATCTTAGCGATTTTTCTGCACTAATTTGATTCTTCCTTACATCAATTTTGGGAAAAGTCATGTTCATTCACATCAACTGAAAAACAAAACTGAGGCATGCATAATGCCATAAAACACACTAAATGCTACAAAACATTCTGCATTGCTTGACTATAAAAATCATTTAATAAATCTTTTCTCTACTCATCCTTCAGATGCTGGTGGGGCAAAAACTCAAAATCAAAATTTTTTTTCTGTTTATTTAACGCATCAAAAAAAGAAACTGGCTGCAAAGTCGTAATCAGCATGACAGAGCTTAAAGTTAACCAAATGAATGGTGTCAGCAACTAAAGCCTGACCGGTGCAGCTCTAATTTGTGAAGGAAACATTAATGCTGGGGGTGTAACTGGACACACCCCGGTTTTAAAGTCACGCGTCGATACGTTTGAGTCAAGGAAAACAAACCAAAATGTCAAATTTTGGTTTACTTTACTCTACAGTGAACAAAGCGCGTGAAAAATGTCTGAAATTACACGCATTTTGTCACGATGTTCTGACCATTTAAAAGTGGACAGCAGAGGGTTTTGGCATTTTCTATTTGTTAATGAAGAAGAAGTCACCCCAATAAGCTTTGTCTAAAGCAACATGACCATCAAAAAGTGACTATTAGTGACTTCCCCACAACACAACATAATGACAAAGGCAAAATAAATTGCATCCAAGTAAAAGATGATTTGGCTACAATGCAGGAAAAAACATTTCCTAAACACTAACTACTCAAGGATCCCAAAAAAAAGCTCCAAGTGTAAACCCAAAATGAAATGTGAATGGGTTTCTGCAGAATGTGCTGGACCAAACCCAGTTCACAGAGCCTCAGACCAACTGGGCCCTCTGCCTACGTGAAAATGAGGTAAAGGAGGTGTAGAGTTGTCTTTTAATTATAGACTATTTCCTACAGCACAAAGGGGAAAAAAAAACACTTTCTCAAAATAGTAAGAGATGTAAGAATTATTTTTAAATGGATGTTAGAGGTGATTTTTCCAGCACCATTTATTTTTCAAAGTCAAGAGCTGAAAATCTAACTTGAAGTAGGTCAAAGAATAATTTTAAAAATAATCTGTTTCAAATGTTTAATCAAAGGCATTGAAGGTGAAGCAGCTTAGCTTCTCTTCAGGGTCGTCTTAGCATATCAATTAGCACTGGGCTGACTCATATTATTGCCTTTACATATATATGACCTGTCGGGGGCAAAAGGTTGACATCTGCCATATGAATCAAGACCAACTTTATGGATCTCTCCAGTGAAAGCATTTTAAACATTTTAGCCTGAGGATATTTCACTAGGACGGATATTCTCTCATTAATGATTACAGTTGCTCCACATCTGCTGCCACCTGACACATACAGCCATATATCATGACTTGCAGTCAGGGTAAAAAGAGGGATGAAGACCCATCCTGTTGGGCATTCATAATACATTCATTTTCTCTGAGGAGTCAGCGGCTGGTCAAACATTTAATGATCGCACTGCTGATACCAGGATGGAGCCAGCCATCAGCGACCATCTGATGCCCAGAGGATTATCTGAGAACTCTGAGTCTGTAGACTACAGAGCGAAATTAGCTGAGACCGAGATGTGGAGCCGGCGCGACCTGATTAAAAGGAAATGGCTTCTCATCTGGTGTACAGGCAGAAAGAAACCGGAAGCAAACTAACTATACTGGCACACACACAGTCCAGTAAACCTATAAGGGTAATATGAGAAATATGTATCCCATGTAATGAAAACAGATTTGTTGGAAAAATATATAATTCACACACAAGAAAAATGAGTGCAGGTGTAACTGGATTATTCAGAATGGTATTGAAAAATTTCCCTTCAAAACTGTAAAGTGGGAGATCTCTCTCTCAAAGCATTCCTGCTGCTGGTGATGGTCCACTGTGTTTCATCTAGTCCAAAGTCAGTGAAGTTGTCCATCAGGAAATTGCTTCTTTCATTAAACAAGCTTTATAGAGATGCCAATTTTATTTTCCAGCAGGACCTGTCATCTGTCCATTCTGCCAAAGGTCCCAGCTTTCCATGACCTAAACCCCATAAAGAATCTATGGTCTACTGTCAAGATGAGTATGAAAGACATTAGGGTCAGCAATGCAGATGAGCTAAAGGTCGCCATTACACCCCGGCAGAGCCACAGGCTGACCGCCTCCAAGCCCTGCCGTACTGATGCAGAATTTCATGCAAAAGGAGCCCTGACCAGGTATGGAGAGCATATACTGGACATACTTTTCAGAAGGGTCACGCTCTTTTTTTATTGGTCTAGTGTTATATTCCAATTTTCTGAGAAATTGAATTGTGGGTTTTCTTTAGCTGTAAGCCATAATTGTCAAAATGAACTGAAATTAACACAAATCTTTGTAATATCTGAGTTTCAGTTTCTGACTTAAATTACTGAAATAACTTAAATCCATGAGAGGTTAAACCTTTTAGACTTCTTGTGACCGGCAGTAAAAAGAAAACAAAAATTACCAAGGCAGCAGAGAATAAGGACATTTTCCTGAGAAAAGCTTCTTGGTATTTAGTCCCCATTCATGTCCCCATTCATTGCTTTATTTTTAGTACAATTTAAAAGCTATAAACCAGTTGTCCCAAACCAATCTCTTGTCCTTGGAATATTCCCCCAAAGCACCATTCCCATGCAACCTCCTCCAGCTCTCAAAATACTAGGGTAATCTTCACAGTGGATTAAGCAAAACAAAGAGGGTTTCAGTGGGTCTGGGTCACATGCTGTGAGAAACATTGCGGTTGTCACAAGCATTTAGGAATATAGATAGTAAATCTGGTGGTATTTAGGGGTGCTTTGCTTGCATTAGGCGGTTCTGTCGCTCCCATTTAGGGGAAGGGTCTGATGCCACAGTTTATGCCTGAATGCCACAGCCAAATACACACTGCGTGTTCTCCTTTCTCCCTATGCAGAAACTATTTTGGATTTATTTATTATTTAAGGAAAATGTATTTACTTTGTACAGATCATCAGTGGCCTTATGAGACAGAGCCCCTCTGCGTAAAAATGATAAACTCACATTTTTGCATGCAGTGGTTAAAACCTCTGAGATCAGCATCAGAGAGATGGAATAAGCAACAAGAACAAACACGCCCTGGGGAAGCAGGTGGAGTCAATGCATATAAACAAGAGCAAAACATATCCTCTCTAAAACACTTTGGTTTCCAAGTTTCTAGAAACCAAAGTGTTTTAGAGAGGATATGTTTTAGATTTAGAACCAGTACATACAAGCTGCAAGAGAAAACTAAGTTCAAAGTAAATAAGAAGGAAAGTTTTTGGAAGCCGAGCAAATATCCGCCTCGCGCCTGTCGACACTGAGGTACTTTCTGTGCTGAACTCATTCATGCATGTAGGCAAAAGCTGGCACTTAGAATCATGCAATAAGTCTCCAAATGAGAAAATAGTTTAAGACCAACTACACTTAGCAACAGAAATAAATTGGTTTAGGCCTAGGGATCTTTAATTGCCTCGTTATGGTTGAAAGATATTTGAAACTGCAGATATATAACCACTAATGATTCAGTTCAGACAGATTATAAGATGATTAAGAAACTGTAATAAAAATAAATGAAGATTTATTTTAATTAAACAGGACAGGTAAAAGAAGGTTAATGAACTTACTGTATAACAGTTACTTTACAATATCTTAAATGTATGTACAATGGGAGAGCTCCAAACTGTGATAAATGGGTAAACGAACAAAACCAAATGCTGTTCAATGAGTGCTTCGTTAGGAAAACACGTTATGATTTAATGCTTGTTTTCTTATTCTTTTATCATCCAGTTTTATACAGACTGACACAGTGTTCAACAAAAATAATTTTGTGCATTTATTTTACATTTATTTACTAAATCAGTATTGTTTTTTACTACTTTGTGAAGCTACGTATTGAGAGAGCCCATTTCTAACACCCAAACAGTTGGGTGTTAGAGAGATCTTAATAAAGTAAAAATCTGAAAATCAATTTTCAGCCTTTGGGCAAGTTCATTTTTAATCTCTTTGCACAAACCCAAAAATATACCCTCCACAGAACGGAGTCTGCTGAAATGAAACAAAATGGTGCTTAAAAAAAACCACAAAAAAACTAAATTACATAAAAACTGCAGACGGTTTTATGGGATGCTGAAGCTAAAAAAATTACCAAAACTAATTATGACTGACTTACATTTTCCTGACACTTTTCTTACCTCAACATTACACAATGTGGCCACCAGTCGTCATGAGCTCTAGCATCTCAGACATAAACATACATATCTGGTGGGGCCATCAACAGGCACAGTGTGAACGCCTGACACTTGGTGCTAGATCTGGATTTATGTTTGTATTCAAATTTTCTTTACAAGTCCTAAAAGAAAATTATGTTTTTTTATATTTTATTACAAGCTAAGGGTTGAACCGGCGCAAAGTTTATACATACTGCACAAAGGTTGTCTCTCTAATTACCTAACTAAAAATATAAACTAACACAGCTAAGCTGCTAAATGTTTCCTTTTTACTTAAGACATTTGCACCAGAAATAAGAGCCAAAATACTATAAAATTTAAATAACACGAGAGTCACTTCCCTTAATGTACTGCTTTTGTGTCTGAAGACATGGCTTTCCTGAACCTTTTTACGCAGCCACTGACACTGCGGCATGAGCTCGTATTGATAAAGATTGAGGCTATGTTCACCACGCCTGTCTTTTCAAATAAGGACACCGACTTTTTTGCATCTTCAGAACCTCCTTGTTTGGTTGTTTCTGTAAAAAGGCCAACATACCTGGCTTAAGGAATATTAGCGCCCTGATATCTGTTGAAATAAGAAGCTTTTTGGGAGATAGTGGAAGTCCTCTGCAGCGGCTTTGATTGTTTTCATTCGCTCATCCTTTCAGCAGATATTATGGATGAAAATATATTATAAAGACAGTTTGACTCACAAAGAAAGAAGAAATGATGGGACAGAATAGATAGCAAAGGGCTTTTTCTATACTCGGTTCTTCTCGCATTATGCATATAATCATTTAGTTTCGTCATCATAAGAGGCTTTTCAAAAACTCTTGAAACTTGTCCAAGAGACCTGACTGAAAAACGAACCAGCCCGGTCCATAGAAACTAAAATAGAAGAAGTAAGAGGGATCAGAGTGGTTTTCAGCAGCTCTTGTGTCAACCTGACCTTGTCTTCCTTTTTATTCTGCGATTTTTTACTGCCCTCTTTCCTTTCACTGCTGCCACCCTTTGGAGTATGTCGCCCCAGCCAATTTATAGTCTTTCCATCAGGAATCAGCATACACTCAAATCTTCGCTGCCACTCCGTCTGAATGTAATTTGCTCGATTTTGTCTTTCTGGACAGCTTGCATCAGCCATTCCTTCCATTTCCCTTCCTTATTAACCGTGCACATGAGAACGTGTTATTTTAAGCAGGCATTGAACCTTTTGGCATAAATGCTACTACAAGCTATTGGCATTGTTTTCTATATTCCAGTTACCTGAATTTATGTTAATCATTCCTGCTTTGGTATGATTCCAGAAAAAGGGACTGTCCCGGTTCTGAACAGAGTCCCCAGTTCCATACAATTGATGTTACTGCGTTTGGGTACCCCAGAGCGTTCCGATGGTGGCTTTGGCTTTTTCCACACCCTCTGTCACTGGGTCCAATTGTCCCAACTGGCACCATTCAAGAATGGAGGGCAAGCTGAGGAAATTCAGTCGTCTATTATCAGTGCCCTAGGAGATGGGCTTGCATTTTAATCTGATTCACTGCCAGAACATGGGTAATGATTTTAGATCTTTACATTTTTATCAAACGGATAACACAGCCTCACTATTGGAAAATAGTTTCCAATCTGATGATTTAAAAAGAAGTTCCAAATAATGAATTTTGGACTTGTGTATAGAACAAATAAATTGCCAAAACCCACCTCAACTGTAATGCCAGCTGGCTTTGTGCGATCACAATAGTAAAACTATCCAACAAATGGCAAAGCAGCTGTTCTGGGCACCAGGGATTTGTGTCACTAGCAAACTGTGTGTTCTGTGTGTTGCTCGTTATGCCCCATTTATACGTCCAATGAATGAAGAAGATTTCTCAATTGGTCACCCTAGGACCCATGGTAAATCCAAAAAAAAAGGAGTTCAAAATAAAACAATAATGGTCTTCAGTAATTTTTTCCTGTAGTTTAAGATGTTTTTGCTCTTCATTTCGAGTGCAGCTGAGGGAAGAAGTTTGCCAAATAATTCAGTTAAAATAAGATTCTTTACACCAATGCAAACATGGCTTTGTGTAGTATTGTAGTAGCTTGTTCAGCAGCACTGCAAGAGATTGTTCTTTTTTCTGTTTTTTTACTTCTCAATGCCCTATTAAGTCTTATTATAGGTGGTTTCCTTCAGTTGTTTTACATGAATACACACATAAACTTAGCTAACAAGGACCTTATTCACTGCTTGAAGCAGGGAACTTGGAATACCAGTAACTCAAAATATTGCCAATGTCTAGCCCTCAGACCTACCAGCAACTCAGTACTTGCGCTGGCTTTCCTTTTGGTTTAATTAGGTGTGGCATTGAGCAGGCCTTTTTTTTTTTGCTTGACAAATAACCATTTACTTGTTTTTCCTTTTGAAACCTAGACTGCTTTATTCCAAACCCTTCATCTTAATGCACATAACAAATAAAAATGGGTGAAATATGTGCTAGCTGGCCGCTTTTGAAAGTATAAATTAGTGTTTAACGCCAACGGGAACAAAAGAATTATATTATAATTTTTGCAATAAAGCATATGTCCCCAACTGTTCCAAGATTTTTATTCAACTAAAAAGATATTCATGAAAGTAAATGCTGGGTTGTTTGAATTGGTTTTACAGAGCAACGAAATCGTGGGAGTGTGTTAAAATTTGATGCATCCATGAAGATTGCTAAAGTTTTAAAATAAATTTTTTTTTTTTTTTTTATAACTTTTGGTTTTGGTAAGACCATATGATCACCCAATAACAAATTTCCAATATCTTGGCCCAAGTTGGTTGCATCTCTACTTATACATTCATATCCGATAAATCCTTCCCCCAATACCCATCAAAATTCAACTTCAAAGTGATTTTTTTTAATTTCCTTTTTTTGGCCCAAACAAGAAACTTTCATCTTCAAATTAAGTTTGAAGATATTTAAGATGAAAAGTTTGCCCATTAATTAAGCCCAATGCTAAACACAACAGGGCCATTCAAAGACCAGGTTGTAAGCCTGAATAGGCGGTACTACATAGAAACAGGATTAAAATATGGTGAGAAGATCCATATGCAGATTGGCTGTTTCGTAACTCTAATTAACAGAGTAATATTGATAAATATTTCAATTATTATTTTTATCAGATACCTTTATTTATAAAACTAAAAAAAACCAAGTTTCTTACTTGAGTTCAAGTATCTTAGGGTCTTGTTCACGAGTGAGGGGAGAATGGAGCGGGAGCTCGACAGACGGATCGGTGCGGCTGCCGCAGTAAAGAGAACGCTGTGCCGGTCCGCTGTGGTGAAGAGTGAGCTGAGCCAAAAAACAAAGCTCTCGATCTACCGGTCGGTGTACGTTCCTACCCTCACAGTCTGGGGGTCTCTACTGGGTCTGCTGCCCCCAAGACTCAGTTCCAGATGAGGCGGAAGACGTCAAGTAGGAGTACGAGTTTCCTTTTTTTTTTTTTTCACACTCGGCTCTTTTAAGCTAAAGCAGCATTTAAACAGAAGTTAAGATTAAAACAAGCCCATGATGTGGTAATACAGGTCTCTGAATGCCAACCACCATGATAAACTCAGACTGCTTTACTAACATTTAACAAAACATACATCACATCACAAAATGCAAAGTCCCCAATTTAAAAGTTGAGAATTTAAAACTTGTCCAGTAGCTGAAAAAAAAAAATCAATTTCAAGCTTTCACCAGCAAGCATTGATTTATAGTTTTCATGTGCCATTATTCTGCAATTTACATAATCAGCATGCTATGCAAGATACAATCTGGAGTAGCCAACAGGAAGGCTGTTGCAGAAAGACAAGTTAAAGCTAATGCTGGAAGACCAGTAGATTTTAATATCCTTGCTTATTGCAGTTTTGTTCACTGCTAAGCATTATGAGTGCACTGTCTTACTGCAAATGTCTTTCTAATTTTGGGGTAATAATAGAATGATTGAATGAGTGAAATAATGAGTGAGAAGACATCAGCTGACCAGTAAACCAGGTCTTAAATCCTATCTGGCCTGCCAGCTTGAGCTAAAGCTCATTAGCAGAGAGGTTGTTAAAATTACCAAAAGATGTGCTGCTTATCTGTTTGGAAAACAGGAACAAAAAGACTGAGAGCTTTGTTCAGGGCGACCGAGTTTATAGCCTTTAACTGCTTGGTATGAACGAGCATCAGTTTGTCCTTCAATTCAGTAAGTTTTTCATGTTTGCAATTAAAGAAAGCCAAGTACTTTTTAAAACCGTAACTTGTCACATATGTTGACTCTGGCGTAACTTGTGAAAGAGCAGGATTAGTGTAGTTTTCTTCATGTGAAGGGTGTTTCGATAAATCCCAAGAGAGGATTAAACCTCTGAAAAAAAACGCCCAAAAAAAAAGATTTATGATGTTAAAATCACTAATAAGTAGGGATGTGGAGACACAAGACCATTATGGACGAGCAATTATCTTGATTGTTGTTATTGAGGAAAAAACATTTATGGTGATAAGAACTATAATTGATAGTTTGCTTGCCCTAAAAACTGACAGTATGGTTAGGACTGTTCTTTTGCTGTTTGCATCAACAAGTATCAATGTGTTTAAAGATACGATTGGATGCAGTTTTGGTGTTTTTCTTAGTGGTATAATTGTGAATACTGAAGCAACCTTTTTGATAATGGAGTTCATAGCTTGTGACTTATGGAAAGGGAGGGTGGAAACATTGGACACATATTTGCTTTTTAACTGTCAGAAGAATTTTGTGTACTCTACTTTTTCTTACTGTAACGGATAAAAAGAAACAAGCGAGATGGGAATATTTTCCCTTTTCATTATGTTGCATAATAATTCTGCTTACTAATAGTTGTCCACACATAGATATTCTCCTGAGAAAGCCCAAAGTTCACTTTTACTTCAATATTCAGGTTTGAAGTTCAGTAACATTTTAGATGGACTGAGAAAACTTTAGTTGTTCAATAATAAAACGAATCTTTAAAAGTACAACTGGCCTAATAATAAAGAGCATACAGTGTATACTCAAATAAAAACCGCAATGACTGGCAGCCATAAACATGATTTAAATCAGCCTTAGTGTAAAGGTAGCTTGAGCCTCATAAGGAATTAAAGTGTTTTGACCCTTTATAGAGGCACTGGTGTAATTCAGTCTTTTAATGAAGGCAGAACAACCTACTTTGTCAGCAACAATTAACAATTACAGTATGGCAATTTGTTGCTGACAGAAGAAGTACATTAAAGATAAATCCACCGATAGTCATTTTGTAAACCTGTTAGTTTTTAATTTGGTTGGTGGGGTTTTTTTGTTGCCGTTTATTTACCAAGTGAAAAGTCCCTGGGCACAAAGAAAGATGCAAAATCAACTATCTACAGACTACATAAGTGAAAGAAGAATGAAGAAGAGCTGATGAAGCAAGTGCATTAGTTGCAGATAATACTGCTGGGACATCTTCCCAGCTTAGCTGTGAAACTAAAAAAAAGAAATCTTTTGAGCTTAGCATGTCCAGCAAATCAAATAAGACTTAACTGGTCTCTTGAGCCAAGGTCACACCTCATGCCCTGCAATATGGAAAACTTCATTTGCAAGCCTAATCAAGTGTGAATGTCACAGGGGCATTGCAAACGAGGGTCGTAGAAGGATAACGTTGTTCAGGGAGGAGGGATGAGACGTCTTGAGACTGCCAGTTCTGCAATATTGAACGGTGCTGGGCTGTAATGATGGCTATTAAAACAATTATCTAAGAAAGCCTCGTTCACACCGGGTAGTAAGAGCGGATGGCTGTTATGAGTGTGGATACAAAATGGTAGCCGAGGGACCACTACACAACTTTAATGCACCAAGCGATTCAATTACCAAATTGGCTGAAAATGAACTTATATATACCAAATCTTTTTTAAGGTTAAATTATTATTTTTAGCTTTTGTGGTCTTGCCTTAAAAACACAATTAAAAAAAAAACACCACAGAAACTTCTGAGTTTCTATTTGAAAAACTCAGCAGAAGACTTCTACAAAAAAGTATTTACCGTACATTAATGTATGAAGATGTTTACTTCTAGTGTCGGCTGACAAACAGCAACAGTTATCTGTAGTGAAGCTGGATTGTTACCAATCGGGTTAAAAATAACACGCTCAAACAGACTGCAACCTCTGGAACAAGCAGAGCTCTTTTCAGTGACGTTAGTCGTGCCTTTTTCCTGAGTGCACAGACAGCAACCATAAATGTCTCTTGCAGCCTTGACTAAGGCATCCAAACTGAAAATTACCATATTCACTAGGGCTGGTAAGTATATCGAATCAATATCATCATCACAACATCCATGTGTGTAAATTTTGCATTTGAAAAGGATTGTTTGTAAGCAATATCTGGTAGAATATTATATAAGTGCCACAGACGCAAATTCTGCATGCCAATAATACACCACCTGTCCAAAAACAGGTCTGGATTTATCGAAGCAAATAGTTAAGAGCCTCCCACGGGAAAATTACTGCATGGGTGATTGTGTTTCAGTTGGCAACAAGTAATTTAACTCAAACTGATGCAGTAAGTAGCTCCCCACTTCTTAACAACACCAAAAGACATCCTGTTGTTGTGGAGAAGAGAATCTGTTTTAGAAAGGTCAAACTATTGCCATGCCTCAAGCAAAGACAACAACTAAGATCGCTGAAACAAATTAGGTAAAGAACTGTCCAAAGCATTATTAAAAACTGGGAGGAAAGTGGGGAACTGTCGTGTTTGTAGAAGAAATGTTGAAAAAAAATATTGACATTCACTTAAATCTTTGGTGAAATCGAAAAGTGAAAAACAACAGCAGAGCTCACAGCTACATTCAATAGTAAAAATAAAAGCATTTCCAAATGCATAACACCAACGTACTCAAAAGATTGGGTCTGTGTCGCTGTGTAGCTAAAAGCAAACAACTGATCAGTGGAGCTAATCGTGAAAAGAGGCTTTAGTTTGTTAAAGAGCAACAAGGATTGGACTCTGGGGCAATAAAAGGTCATGTGGTCTGATGGTCTAGATTAACCTTGCTTCGGAGTGATGGGTAAGAAGAGAGGCATGTCGAGTGCCTACCGTACAAGCCTGCAAGGGCTGCTGCAGTGTGTCAGGTCAAAGTTCAGCAACATTATGTGCCCAAAAGATGAGGTCAGCCGACCACCTGAATAATATTAAAGACCAGGTTATTCCATCAGTGGATTTCTTCTTCCTTGATGGCAAGGGCTTATTCCAAGATGACAATGCTCTGGTTTATCAGGCTAATAATTGTTAAGAATAGAGTATGAGGCACCATTTTCACACATGAGCCTCTTTCACAAAACATTTTTCTCATAAAAACGCAAAGACGAGTCACTTCTGAGGTCCCTTTGGCAACCCATAAATTACAAGAGGATATGGTGTTATCCTGCACAGCTGTTAGCTTTCAACAGGACAACAGTAGGTGTCACACTGCTTCAAAGTCAACACTGCGCATAAAACCTTCAGGAGTGTCCGCATACCACTCTTTTCAAAACAAGAACGGTGAACAAACTAAGTGTAGCGATCCTGTTGTTGGCCGAGCAAATGCTTCTGCTATTGCAATTTTCAGCAATGGTATCAATATCACATTTTCCTGATATTCCACAGCCCTATTATGCACACAAAGGTTGTGTTTTAATCAGTGTTGGTTGGAACTAGAGCCAATTATTACTTGAGACTTCAGTCATTTAAACTGGGACTGAATTTTATTTCTTATATTTCGTGGTTATTTCAAAAGCCAGAAGTTAGAGCAGTTTTTCATTTGCTTATAAAAAAAGTAAAATTCTTTAATGCAATCTGCAAATATTATTCAGTTTCTTTTAAAGTACATTATGCAAGTGGTTTGTGGATGCAGTATTTAAATGGGGCCACTCCATTCCTTTTTAAAGCCAGTCACATAAAGCAGTAAAGCAGAAAAATCAAGAGTAATTTACATATTTTTTT
The DNA here is from genome assembly GCA_036173005.1 of Crenichthys baileyi. Lineage (NCBI taxonomy): Eukaryota > Metazoa > Chordata > Actinopteri > Cyprinodontiformes > Goodeidae > Crenichthys > Crenichthys baileyi. Next base: position 64,258 of record JAHHUM010000661.1, read on the forward strand.
ACAGCACTGCAGGAAGCTGTTTAACCATCAGATTTCATAGGAATGTCCACATTCAAAGAGCATGAAGAGATGTCTCTGTGCAAACCTGAAGCAAATATGTTGAAGCAACAAAAGGAGGAAGGAAACTGAGTTTACTTGCAATTTTTCTTAGACTCCTCACACCCTCCCACTGTCATTGTTCTCTTCTAAAGGCTGCTGCTCCAAAACAACACAAACACAGTAAATTAGGTAAATGCAAGGCAGGAGTAAGCTCTGTATCTGCTTTATTAGAAAATGCTAGGTGATAGATTTCTTAAATATGGTCAGTTTTAATGGGATAGTTTGGTCTAATACAACACTGGCTTGTGAATGTTATGCAGTCGTTTGCTAGTTAACTGCACCGTCGGGCTAATTTCTCCCTTAAGTACTTTTATGCCTTCCATATTTATACTGCCCGTGATCCCAAACCTATTTAACTGTGGCGATAGCAGTTGAGTAAGCAGAAGCCAGAGTAATAATGGCTGCTGTGTTGAAAATAAGACCAAGATGGAGGACTTAAAATTCACTCAATGTTAAATATAAAAAACAGCAAGAAAAAAAGTTAAAAACACCACAAATTCTTCAAAATCCTGTTGGGAGCTACCAGCTCTTAAGCTTAAGCTACATATGTAATCCAAAATGTGTGTTAGATACATTTTTCACAAATACTTGCTTCTCTGAAAACCTGGGAGCAAACTGGATAATGAATCAGTACTTTACTCTTGTCTGCACGCCTGAGAGCAACTAAGGACACTTCCTTTGTTGTAACTAGTGGCTGGTATTTAGAGGAGAGTGCCTGGGGAGGAATGTGGCTCCAAAGTATGCAAACACAGGCCGTTTCTGTGTTAGCCTTTGAAGGAGGCTGAGATAGCTGTACTGTGGGGGTCAAAGGACAAGAGCCACATTAGCATGCCACAGAAGACAGAAGAGCTCAAACAGCCTCAAACAACTGCAAAAAAGCACCAAAACGAAAACTTTTTAGAAAATGATAAAATACTACAATGAGGGAGATTTGTCCAAACATATCAATGAAAGAAGTTATAAATGACCAGCAGGGGCGGCAAGTGGTGTTGCTGTAGAGCGAGAAGTCCATATACAGAGGTTATAGTCCTCAATGCAGCCGTCCAGGGTTTAATCCCAGCCTTGGGACCTTCGAACCGTGTTTTTCCCTCTTCTTACTCTGTCCATTTCCTGCCTGAATAATGCGAATAAAGAAGAAAAAACTAAATTCTTATATTATTAATTACTGCGAATACAGGGTGGTGGTGGCAACATTTGTCATGGCAAGCGGACAACATAAGAAATCATGTTTATTTGACCAAATAATGTATGTTTTACAGTGTACATTATAACTGGCTGCATACCTTTTGATTAAAGGGCAATTTACTATACACGATGAATTAATTTGCTTTTTAGCTGTGATTTGGATTATTTGTGGCCTCAGTTTCAAGTTTTTCAAACCAGAATGATGACCAACCTGAAGCTGAAACTGAAACAGAAAAGAAATATCAGCGGTGTGGACGTGAAACCAGGTATCAATATTGGCCCACATTTTCATATTGGGGAATCCCTAATTCTTTATATTTTATTCAAAATTAAATTCTTTAGACCCAGAGACCAAAAATATCAATGATCTATTACTCTAGACATAATATTATCTAATGATTGGGGCTTTCACATGACTATTTTTTCAAAAACAGGTAATGCTCTACTGAATAAAAGATGAAATTCCAGATTTAACACTTTAATAAGCAACAATTAAAGTTGCAACTAATTATAAATAATTTTCAAGTGTTCTGGATTTCTCAACGAGCAAAATAACATTATCTTAGGGGGGACTTCTGGATATCTGTGTGCAGTTTTTATGTAAACAACAATGGGCAAGGCTTTGCATTCTTCATATTTTGGCTATTTTGAGACAGCATGAGCATTATGAAAGGACCACATCAGCAGATGAAAGGTCAAATCTGAGTTCAAGTCTTGAAAGGACCGAACTAAAAAAAACAGCATTTAACACTCACTGCTGTATCCTGTTAATAGATCAGAGACACCGACAGGGTTTATTTCAGAGGTGGTTTGCTGATGTTTAAGATGACACGGGAAATTTAATTTTTTTTTCCCCCCCAATACATGAGAACCAGTAGCCCAAAAATTAAATACACCAAAAAGGGGACATTTTCTCTGAGGGCAACAGACCTATACAAACTGAACACCTAAGAAAAAAAAGACTGATGGATTCACATATAGCGTAGAGGAATGAAGCTGCATATCTGATTGCCTCTTTGCTCACGTTTTATCCCACTAATGGCACATAGGAGCTGAAAAATGAGAGGAAGACAATATAAAACATTGTTACCACCCTGACAGATTTTTCCATCAAGCTCCTCAATGTTTCAAGCTGGAATGTTTAAAAAAAAAAGGAGAGAGCTTCAGCTACAAGGACACTTGACTGTCCCTGCAGAGTGGTAAAATATGTTGATTAAAGGCACTCAGAAGTGACTAAAAAAACCTTTGGGAAGGACATACGTCAACAGTAAATCAAAATTCAGCACCATGAAACTGAAGCCTGGTAAAAACAATAGGCAGAAGGTTACATTTAATACTCACTGGAAATAATGAATCCACATCTGCAATAAGGTGTAGAAATAGTGAAATCATGGAGTGTGCTCAATTACACATCAGAGCTGCTTACAGGTCTAAGACTTTCTGGGAGTTTAATTTTAGGAAAGAAATAGGTGAAAGAATCCGAAACAGATTTGTTTTAACTGTTCAACATCTACTATGAATGATGTCCAGGTAAGATATGATGGCAGAAATGAAGCTCTTAGTATTTTAGTTGGATGACTATGAGACAGAGCTTTACAGACTGGGTGAGGGTAACACAGTGCTTCATGATGGTTTGAAACAAACACAAAAAAAACAACAAAATCACACACTTTTTCCATTGAACAGCAAATACAAAGACAAGCATCTTGTAGTGCAGCATACTGCATTCTGCCTTCTATAAGGATTTCACATTAACTCACTGCCTAATTAGCAAGATGCCAGCTTCTGTCAGCATTACTGCAATCTGCCACTGCTCAGAAATAGTACAAATACACACTCTGTGGGTTGAGGTTTGTTTTCTTAAAGCTTTATTAAACAAGTCTCTGGACACTATTAAAAAACCACAAAACTCTTATTTCTAATAACTGTAACTAATCAAATACTATTTGCCCATTTAGTACAATCCACCTGCTGTCACAAATGGCTGCACCTGATGCTTGCAAAGTACTGCTCCTATCAGCAGATATATTAGACCCCAAATCCATACGTCTTAAATGTGGAATTTAAATAAAACATTATTATATTTAGAGCTTCTAAGTTATAATCACATACTAAAATAAGCTTAGATTCCAGCTTAGGGTGACACAATTCATACAATCACAGCACTGTGTCCATGGAGCTGTGGCAGCTTTCAGCAAATATCTTCAAACAATCACTAAAGAAAAAAATGATCATCTTGCTTTTATAACAAGCAATGCTTATGGGGAATTAAGGAAAATGGGTATGTTGCTGTATTATGGCCCAGTGATTTGAAAAATTATTGTACTGATTAAGGTCTCACTTGAATTAGGAAAACATAATATTGCAGTATTATTGTTGAATGTTGCAACACTGATATCGGTACCTGGGAATCGGCATCGGTACCAATTTTTGTACTTTTGAGTGTGTTTGTGGTTATAAATGTTGATTTGTTTAATAATAAAAATCTCAAAATCTTTCAGTTGAACATTTATTTCTCAATATATAAACTTTAACGAACGTATTGAGACAACATCCAGCTGTTTGTATTGTATCATCTCGGTTGTTTCACTGATTTCTTCAACATGAAAACCTTTAACTGGCTACGTAGTGTTTTCTCATAGAAAATAAGCAAATTAAAACCCAGCTCCACTTATTCCTATTTCTGTCCTTTCCCCACTTTAAGAAATGTGTAATGGGGGTCCATGGAGGGCAAATAAGTTCAAAACAAATTAGCAAAATAGGATGGAGTAAAATTAAATACAGGTATACTATTTCACAAATCGAAGTATCACAAACTACAAATTAAAGTGAAGCAAACTTCTTTGCTGTGAACTACATGTACTGTTCATCTTCGTTCCTTGAGCGGTGCTTTTTCAAAAACACTAACATGACAACTTTCTCGGGCAAGAGACGAGCCCGCGCTACACTGACTGTGTCCCCTGCAGTGGAGAAAACTCTCTCTGAAGGACTTGGAGAAGCTTGAACATAGTTATTTTTTCCAAGCTGGCCAGCATATGCATCTGATCCCTCTTCTGCCACCACCACAAGAGGGGATGCACCGAGCTGAGGACTGCTGGAAAGCGCCGGTAGATCTGCAGCTCGATCTTGGCCTTTTCAGCCAATGAAGGTGCACTGATTCTATCAGCCATGCTTTGTTGATGGTACCGGCGGCTACTGACGTCATTACGCTTTTGTGCGTGCAATGCTGTGTTCATGTTCGACATGGAAAATCGGTCACTCTTTCACTCCCTCAGTGTTACAATGATGCATTTAGGTACCGAAACATGGTACCATTTGATTTTGCGTGAATCGCTACTTGGTAGTACCAAAGGAATTTGGTCGGTACCTATAAAAGTACCGAATTCGGTACCCATCCCTATAGCAAAGACGCATCCCAGATGATGAGTAAAAAAAAAAAAATTTCATCTCACTCACAAGGTTTTATTGAAAAAGTTGTTTCTGGTCAGCGTCAGCTGGTTTTATGCAATGAACGAACTTATTTGTTTTTCTTAATGATTTGACCGCTTAGCACCTGTTTACTATGTAAAGTATTTTATGGTGCAATAAACAACAAGTGTTACAAACGATATTTCAGGTACAGAGAGCTTGAATGCATGCTACCTAAATAATTAGCTAACACCTGCATATTGCGTACATTGATATTGCGATAATAATACATTTGCGATTTATGGTGAGGCCCTAATCCAAGAGGTCAAATATACTGTTGACAACCAGTGTCTTAATGCTTGTCACCTAAAATATTACAGCCAACTAAATTAGCACCCAAGCAGTCCTTTATGATTTCAAAAATAAACTGATATTGTGAAAATGATCATGGTTTAATATATGGTGCAACTCTAGTACCGATTTATCTTTAGATAAGTAAACTTTTGCATATAAACTAAAAAAACTATGTTTAAAGTCTGAAAAGTGGCTCAATAAAATCAGATAAATCAAAATTAAAAACAGTCTTTTTTTTTTAAACAGAATTTACAATTTACACTAACACATTAAAAACATATATATATTAACGCTGCTTAAAGACATTTTTTTAGCATAATAACTATTTTACTATAGCTTTTTTAAATTACATAGCTGTCTCAATTTTGAAAAGTGGATTATACAGCAAGGTAAGCAATTCATATATTACCAAGTGTGAAGCTGAAGTAAAATAACAACCACAAATACTAAATCTTTGAAAATTGAAAATAATATCAAAGCTTTCAGCAAAAAAATGTCATTAAATGTCATCTCGCTCTCAGGGTTTTTCCCCTTATAAAGTCCATATTTCTAAATATGACATTTCTGCATTGGAAAAAAAAAAGATTAATTTAACCTAAACATACTGTTAATTTCAGAAATGTAACAGCAGCAAGGGATCACCAAGTTCTTGTAGTTTGCTGGCTCGATGCAAGTATGAAGAAGAGCTAAACAACTTTGACGCAGGCAAGTCATCCCAGCTAGATAAATGTGTTCCAATTGTACTTGAAATAACAAAGCTAGCAGTTTGTAACCAATAAGTAGTGGTGAGTGGCTCCCGGCAGTGGTCTGCAGCGGGATCAATGAACCAGACACAGTGTCAAGTCAGATCTGCTGTTGCTGAACCACGACGCTCACAGAGCCCTAAAGATCTGCTGATAACGCCTTGATTCCAGATCATGATGCTATACGGCTCTGCCGGTCCTGCAGCTTTGTCCACACCGGACAAACAGTACTTTGAGTGGGCATCAGCCAAGGCCTTATTGGTACAAATGATGGTACCACATACATACATACATATACATACTAACAAATATAAAACCATAAAAAATGAGAGCAGAATCAATGCCTCAATTACTGGTGAACAATTGTGCTAATTAGGCAAAATTAACTCATTCTTTTATGGTTTTATATTTGTTAGTGACACTGCATTTTGTGACTGCAAGTAATTTCTAAGGCATTTGTTGAGAATATGATGAAAACAAATATTTTTAAGAAAATGTCAGATGCTGCAGCTGTATGGCTAAAAATAAAGTGATCCTTGACACAACAGCAGCTGTTACAGAAATTTGACTTCAACACTTTTTTAATAAAGAGTTCCCCTATTAAAACATACCGGTAAACAGCTTTTCTGGTAGCATATTGCTTGATTTATTCACCAACCATCCCTTATACCAAATTCTGCTTTATTAACTATGCATAACAAACCAACAGGCACAGTCCTAACAACAGGAATACATTTGTGTCCTATTTGCTGGACATTAACATTACAATAATATTCCCACCAGAGACCTCAAAATAACTGAAATGCCAGTTGGAAAATACACCTTACAGTCATGCAGGGAACCCAAATGGTTCAGGCTATAAAGCACAGCTGTAGTGAATAGATACTAAAGGCAGAACTCAGACAGCCAGAAGAGACGTATGCACATTTCCTAGCTAGCTGGTGTGTTGATATACTTTGGGTTGTATAAATTTGAAGGTAAACTAGACTTGCCCAAAGAGCCACACTATACTTTAAAAGATTAGGACCTTTTACTGATGTTGCGAAACAGAGCTCTTCATATTGTCAGCGGTTGTCTGTCCATGTCTACTCTATGATCTTGCACTGACGTGTCAGTTTTTATTTACCTCCTTTCTCGGAAACTAACTTTCATGTAAGAAGCGAGCATTTTACCAGCTTCTTATTGCTGTTTACCTCTTAAATTGAAATATAATTTTGATTATGGCTAAACAATCTGAGGCAGATTGTGATTTAAGCCTTAAGTCATGAATGTCACATCAGCCCAAAGGCACAAATAAAAGAAAATCATGTTCAAAAATGGGTTTTTATTTTTGGCCTAAATATCATAGTTTTAACATTTTTACTTTTCAGGACTGCATCTGAACCAAGTGATCCCTGTTAGTCACACATTCACACCTTTGACAGGTCGTCGGTCCATCATAGGCCAACACAAAGAAAAGCAGGACAAACAACGATACAAGTACACATTAACACCCATAGAACATGCATATTTTTGGACTGCAGGAGAAAGCTGGCAAGTCTATACAGTAGAGACTCTCAAAGACTGATCGAAACTAATCTGCAAGTGAACCTGAACACAGCCTACACCTTGTTTTTAGGGCACCCTCAGCAGAGGCTCAACCAACAGCCATGTGGGAGAGACCTGAGCACAGCATAAAGCCACTACTCAGTGATAGTTATTACATTCGAAGCAAATAATTTTGTTCATGAAATAGGAGAACAATTCTAATTGCAAGTTTTGCTCAAATACGGTTATTTGGGATCACTAAGCAAACATGTAAACAGCAGAATTATCAACAAGTCATTTCAAAACCGAGAGGGAAAAAACCAACATAAGCCTAGCGCCTCAGCAAGCATATATCTGCTCAATGATGTGCGTTTACGAAGACGTTTTGCGGGTTAAAGTATATGTTTACTAAATTTAATTTTGAAAATAAAAAAAGGGAAGAAATAGAATTTTGACAAAAAAATATTGCAATATAGGGAAAAAATATTTAATTAAGACCTAAATAGTTCCATTATTATTTTGTATTTTATCTGTCTTGGTACCTGCAATGTTTACCTAATTCTTATTGATTTAACAGTGTTTTCTTGCGCTTTAAATTAAATTATTTACCTCACAATTGTGAGAGAAGAATGCTACTTTTATTTCTGAAGTGTACACGGTTATTAAATTACTTCTGTTTAGGTAAAAAGTTCTGATAATATTTATATGTTCATTACCTTTGAAAAATTGGAGGGTCTTGGGGTCACAAACAATTTTACCCATAGAGTGCAATTTCTTCTTTTTTTAATTAATTTAATAAGACACTTGCTTATCAGAACTTTCCAGACCTTTGACCTTATTTAGAAATTACATTTAGACCTTTGAACATAAAGCTGGAGAACCCCTGCTCTAGTGCAAAAAGAATACATCTATATGCGATGAGATTGGCTTTTATAATCTGATAGCAACGCTCCGAATAAAAAGAAACATCATATGGTGCTCAGAGATTAAAATCTCTTCCGTTAGGTTGGGCTTGAAATGTGATATAAGACATGCGCGGACTAGAAATAAACACCAAAAAGCAGAGCCTATAATTATAGGTTCCTCCTAAATATATAGTTGCACAGATTTCAGCCACTCTATGGGAAACACGATAACAGCTGATGTTGTGGGTTGGGGAAATCTTTCAGGAGAAGGACGGTGGTGGAGAGGGGAAGGAGATACTGAGGAGTAACATCAACCAAAGTAGCTAGATTATGTTGCAATGTGGAAAAATCTCTCTACCGAAGTGTTCACCTACAGAAACCTGCATGTAGACCACGGACCGTTAGCTAACCAGGTGTAGAAGTTAAGCTGCCACCTCTTCACCACCTGTCCAACACAACACTGGGAAACTGATATTACTGTGTGAAGCTGCCAGGAGACCCAGCCAGCTAGCTAGAGCCGAGGCAGCCAGGCTACTTTAATCTAAGCAGATGTATGGTTAGCATACAAGCTAACGGGGATATTTCATCCCAGAGACAGAGTCGACAGAGAGCTCTGAAGTTCCCTGGATGTACCCCTCTTTCAGGGACCCTGAAAGCAACGCTGGGGGATTTGGGACACAGAGTTTGAAGTAAAACTGCTCAACCAGCGCAACTAAAAGGCGCGAGAAACGACGAAGTGGAGAAAAAACAGGAGACAAGTTAAATGTTGCTTTGGTGATCTTAAACTGCATACACGAGTGTCTGGATGAGAAGAGGAGAGAGAACCAGCAGGACGTAACGACAGTAATCTTACCTGCAGGATTAACTGCGCCGGTACAGACCTGGAGTTTCTCCACAGACGCCCCTGGGGGCTCGTTCGGTTTGTCGGTCAATTTAAAGCAGTCTCGCCGAGCCTCAGGGTGAATCACGGTGAACCTTACATACAAGCCGACCACTCTTCTTCGCAGCCACAACAGCGACTGGAAACAGTGGAAGGGTTGCTTCTCACTGGGAAGAATGTTCAGTATCGCGATACAGGACGAGAGCTTGGAGGAATTCCGTTGACCAATTAAATTAGCTGGATGTAAGTATGGCAAGCCATTATCTAACTTAATAGTTACACAGTTACAACCAGCGCTGGTTACAACCTGAAAAACAATCTCATGAGTATTTTTTTCAAGGGCAAATTAGGGCAAAGGGCAAATTATTAATGTGCCAGTCTTTCAGTTTCAGATACTCAGATAGCACATCCTTCCTGTATAGAACTGACATTTTTCATATTGCAAACCGAAAACAGCTTCAGATATTTTAATTTGAAGCAATCAAGCTTTCACACACACACTCTCAGTTAAGGGAGTGTGTGTGCGTGAATCTGTAGAATCTCTAACAGGCATGTTTTTGCCTGTGGGAGAAAAGCAGAGTACCTGGAGAAACCCCACAGATGCACAGGGAGAACAATCAAACATCAAACTGAAAGATCCATTCCTGGGCGAGATTTCAACCCAGGAATCTCTTACTGTGAGTCAACCAATGTTCTGCTGTGCTACCCGACCAGGAATATTAAAAATTTAATTTACTAGACAGTTCTTAATATTTTAGAATTTGATACAATGGCAACATTAGAAAAACAAGGGAAAATTAATGATTTAAGAGCAGTCGTCAGTTCCTGAAATAGGTGAGCATGGTTACATGGGCCTACAAAAAATTAATGCCTTTATTAATTTACATTTGTCAAAAATTACTTTTTATGAACGGTTATGTCAATATATTTTTAGCTACAGAAATAGCAGAAAAAATTACAAAGCACATTAAAATGTTTTAAAGTTAAAAAAAAAGGAAAAACCATCAGATCCATTTGAAGCGTTGGAATAAAAATTATTGTGGGAAAATTGCAAAGGATGTCCTCACATTTGGTAAACAATGGCAAAAAAATAAATAAACAATATCGTTAATATGTCAGACAAAAAAATTTACTATCTGCAGACACCTCTATGTCCATTATAGTAATTAATTCTAAATTTTCCATATTTTGCTAGAGCAAAAATATCTTCACATCGACTGCCATGTGTTGCTGAAATTTGGCAAAATGAAAAAATATCACACTGCAAAGTGCAATACATTTCTCACACAGAAAAACTGCCTCCAACTGGAAAATATTTATATGTCTGTAAAGTGGAAACAGTACTGAATTGTATGGCAGAGCTTATTAGAGCCTCATACAAAAGGAATGTTCAACTGCTTCAAATTTCTTACTGAAACAAGGTTTTTATCTTCGTGGAAGCCGTTACAGTGACCTTTGTGTGTCAAAACTACCATTGTTGTAAAAGTAGCAGTGCAAAAACAGCAGATTATTCCTGACTTCTAACCCTTTTTTTGCAGGGCAGATGATGCATGGCATTGATTCCATCTCAATGCAAAGTATATCCATCATTGGGGGATTTATTCTTCCCTCTTTTTCTGCCTGGGTTTCCTCTCTGTTTTGTTTGTTTGTCTTTTAATAGATTACACTCTTGCTCTTGCTTATCTTTGTTTAACTTAGCTATGTTTTTATGTTTCCGATTAGAAGTTGTGTACACTTAACCACTAAAATACATCAGAATACATTATTCCAATTTCCCTACTCAATTAAGTAGCGAAAACTTAAATTAATTGTTAAATTAACTTTATTCCTCTGCTTTGTCATGTCAGAAAGAAACAAAAAATATGAATTGGTTTGTGATGAAAACAATAAAATGTGACTAAAATGGTAACACTACTACTATCAATAGTAGTATTAGCATTGTAGCTAAACTATTTAAAGCTGAATATAAATTGAATATAAACTTAAATTCCAGCTCCAGCAGAGAAACTTTCTCAGTCACAGTTCTTATGACGGTACCTAAGTTTACCTTAGTTAATATACTAATTTATACTACCACCCATATACACATGAGTTCCCTGCTGGACACCACAAATGACAAATGAAAGAAACCGTCCCCTGAACCAAAGTCTTTGGTTAAATTCTAATTAAAATGTTCATATAGGATTTGTTACCAAAATAAAGCAGTTAATTGTGTAAAATTTTTTTATTTTCATTTATTGAAAATTATACTAACTAATATACTTATGTAATGTAGGTAATAGTAAACGCTAATATTTCATACTCTCCAAAAGTCATTTTGACAGTGTCCAGGCATCACTGTGTTTAATACATACACTTTAGTAATATACTTGAAACTCCTAGTCAAGAGCCTATTTACATTTGCCAAACAATATGCTTTTCATAAACCTTTCTGAAGATACTTTTATACTACATATACCAGAGTCCTTAAAGCACCAGAATAAGGCAAAGGTGATTTTTTTGGCATTTTTATCTGAATTTTATGGAAGCTCTTAGTTGTAGTGATGAAGTTTAAGCTATGCACCACTTGTGAACAGTGCTCTGTAGCGGCGGCCTGAAGGTAAAACCCTGAACAGTTTGTGTGCAGGGTGTGTGGGGTCTGCAGAGATTTTAGCAGCTCTTTTCCCACCCTTAACCTGTATAAGGTCCTGGATTTGGGGAAATTCAGCCCTGATGATTCCCCCTCAGACCCGATTAATTCGTTGCAGTCTGGACCTGTCCTTTTTTTGGGATGAAACCCAAAACCACACTGAGATGGATGAAGACAGGACAGACTGAATGATGGCAGTTTAGAAGATGACCAGCAGCTCCTGTGGAAGGTTGAACTTCTTGAGTTGCCTCAGGAAGTACAGTCTCTGCTGGGCCTTCTTTCGGACAGTGTCTATGTGTGAAGATCATCCCAGGTCCTCAGAGATGGTGGTTCCCAGGAACCTGAAGCGGTCCACACCCGATACAGTGTTGTTGAGGATGGTGAGGGGGGTGTATGGCGGTGGTGTTCTCCGAAAGTCCACCACCATTTCCACAGTCTTGATTGGGTTCAGTTCCAGGCAGTTCTGACTACACCAGTGTATCAGGCAATCCACCTCCTGCCTGTATGCGGACTCATCACCGTCCTGGATCAGTCCAATGACAGTGGTGTCGTCTGCAAACTTAGGGAGTTTCACGGACGAGTCCGATGAGGTGCAGTCATTTGTATTGGTTGCATTACCATACTTTTCATGTATTTGTGGTCTCCAAAAGATGACTCATCTCACTTTTGTATTCACCACCTGTTCTTTAGCAGAGTCAAACATTTTATTTTTTTAGTGAACATAATCTTTTCAGTAGACTGGACATAAATTTCATCCTGCCTCTATTCTTCCTTGCATATGAAATACTTTTTCATCTAGTGACATAAAAATATAGATGTTTTTATGATATTGACTGAATTTTGGATAGACTGTCATGACTAGACAGACGTTTGTTACCCCCTCATATCTATGCTTTTGCCTTTGAACCGAGATGAAAGGTGAGTCTTTTGCCTTAGGATTTTCCTCATTTTGAGTATATAACATTTCAAAGTGAAGCATTACATATATTACTAAAGGTTCAGAAAGGCTGCAGTTGATCATTACAGTTTTTCAGAAACCCCCAGGTGTTATGAGGCTATTATCATCATGATGTCTTTTCTCTTCCTTCCCCTGTGATTCTGCTGATCGTCCTCTGAGGGCAGAGCTAGCTTCCTGCACTGCAGTAACCCACTGCAGCGCAACAACACAAGTCTAAAGAGTGTCAGCATGGGCCACTTCTTGCCACATTGTCTGTCTTAAGTTGCAGTAATTAAACTTAAACTCCTCTTGTGGTCCTTGATAGATCTTTTTACTCAGGTTCAGGTTTTAGAAATCTGGATCTCCTCACATTAATGTCTCTGCTCATTCTTTCCACAATCCTCTGGCCTTCTCTTGCAACAAACAATGTTAACTCAATGAATTTTCACCATATGAAGAAGAAAGTAACTCACCACCAAGTGGCCTTCCCCTTTTCTGATGTGCTTTCCTTGTTCACCTCTAAAGATATCGCCCCATCTTTTGTTACAATCATTCATTAGATATCTGCTTTTGTCTTGACTGATGGTAACCCATTCAATTTCAAATAATGACAGATAAAATAAGGTGAAGATCAAAGGATATTACCATATTTTAAATACATATGCTTGGGTCGGGATGAGTTAGAGCCCTAATAATATGAAGGTTGTCAAAATAAGTCCAGTAGATGGAATGAGTAGTACATAAAATGGAGCTGTTACTTGATTTGTTTGAGCAGGAAGATTCTTAAAGCTGCAGTTTCAACAATTTATTTGTTTTTCCACCATAAGTCTCCGGTTTTTACAATGTCAAAGACAGACACAAGCTCACAGTAATTTTATTTAATAATTGTGTGAAAACTGACTGCAGTGGTTCATTTTCACCAAGCAGTGTAAATATACAGCCCAATTAGGAACAGTTCTGGCTTATTTTTCCAGTTTATAATACGACTGCACAGAGAGGAGCAACATTCTCTTTATTATGAGAAATAAATCAGAAAAGGATTATCAGGGTGTGCCAGAAAACACCAAGTTACAAGTGATAATTAAATTTTGTGTTATTTGTGATATTTTAGTCTTTAACATGAATTAAATGTCTGTACGCTAAAAATGAGATGCTATTCGAATAATTAGACACATAAGTATCTGATATTTAAAGTAATGTTGAGTTTGATCCATGTTCGTTAATATGTGTAAAGCATTTGAAATTCAGTTACTACCTTAGATCAGCTTAACATCTGTCAGTTTTACTGCTGAAACAATGATAAAAATACCCATCAGAGCAAGTCAAAAAAGACAATTCACAAAATTTCTCCCATGTTAGAGGGAAAAATAGTAAGCTATGAGACAGAATCAACAAAACTTGCTAAAATTGAGGATATAATTATTGAACTTACCCACATTTAAGGTTCTTCTGCACAAACCCTATGAATCATTTCAAAAGCTGATGATGCAGGCATGAAAGAAATCGGTGTTCATTTCATTCCTTCCGAGGAGGTGTTTTTTGTGACTTTAATACTCTAAGTCTTTAATAACTTCAGATTTTTAAAGTGTACTCTCTGAAGCTTCAAACAGCAGTCCTACTTCTAATACCAGAAATCATTCCAGGGCAAGAGCTGCAGGAATAAAGGGATCAGTCGACTTACTTCCCTGTCTTAAAAATCAAACCGAAAAACGCTGCACAAACCTTACAAATCAGTACTTTCAGCAGCAAAGAGAGGAGAAACATATTTCAGAAACCATTTGGAAAGTGAGTTTTTTCCCCAGATGCTATCAAAATAAGAAAAATGATTTGAGGCCAACTTTAATGTGATGTGTGCGTGAGAGACATACCTGTTGCCATGTAGCCAAAGGGCTGTCTGGGAGGATCTCTGGGCTTTTGCAAACTGTGCCAACTCCAAACTGACTGACTGACTGACTGAGATAAGGTTCTCAAACCTGCACTATTCATTTGATCTGTGGTTATTTGTATTCTAAAAGTGTTTTTCATTTTAACTTGTGGGAAAGCAGGGTAGATGTGCAATTTTAATGTGATGCTCCGTGCATCTGAAAAACAAACCCCGGGCACAGGAAAGACAAATAAACATACTGAGAAGAAGAGAGGCTGATAGATTCAAAAGAAACTTCTTAGTTATACATGATTTAACCCAAAGCTGCTGCCAATACTCATTTATTATCAGACTCAAGTAAATTTATTATTTAGAAATAGTACAGCTGCAGAAAACCACAAACACCAAATTGAATGCTAGCATCTTTGTAGTTGCAATGCTGATTTATATTTACCATCTGTAAGAGCAGAAAAGTGATACTGCTAACAGAAACAGAAAAGTTAGTAAAGAGACAGAATCAAACACAGCACACCAAAGGGCATACAGTGCCTTGCTAATTAATCACACTCCTTAAACTGCTTTACATCACTTATTTGCTCTAATAGGACCAGAGAACTGTACTCATTGTGTTTGCCATGCCCCCAATTTGTATTATAACAAGCTGCAAACAAGACTTCTTTTGCTTTTCTAGTAACCCTGGCTTTCTTTTTGATATACTTCCACAATGGCAAGAGTAATCGACTGATAGTTATTCTATCAATTTCTGCAGCACCTCCTGTCAAGAAGTGTTTTTTGGAGTAGGACCCAGATCCAGACAGGTGGGCAGAGGCAGCATACTAAGTAAAAAATCCCCAAAAGGAAAACTCATAACAGGCAGGTGGTAGCAGAGACAGGCATGAACATAGACTGATTTAGCATAAAAACAAGATAAACTAGCAACATGCAAACAGATAGGGGATTTTATATTATATAATATATATATATTATAATATATATATTATACCCAAAAAAACTGGAACCTAACAGAAATACAAGGATACAATCTAATCTAAGGAAATTTCATACAGACAAAACAGAAACTCAGACACACCATAAACAAAATACAAGAATAAGTAAGGAACTAAAGTGCCAGCTGGAAAACATAATTATGATCATAATCAAAACCCAAAATAAAACAAATTATCAAATTATGACACTTCCAGAATTATCATGGGCCTCTTGACTGCTTCTCTGATTAATGCTCTCCTTACCCAACCTGTAAGTTTAGGTGGATGACCAGGTCTTAATAGATTTACAGTTGTGCCCTACTCTTACCCTCTTTAGAGCTGGATTGAACAGCCCTCTGTAAGATGTTCATAGCTTGAGATAAATGTACCTGAAAGCACAAGAGGTACACACTGTGCAATTTCAGAAACTGTACGAGCACAATATAACTAAACTGGTCATAGTGAGTCATGTCATGTTGTATAAAGTGAGATTTAACAGATGCTGTATGATTCGTTGTTGCAGCAGAATTGCATCACGGCTGTCAGACAGAGATATCAGTTCAACAATGAAGAGGAGACAGCTTCTGAAGCAGTCACACTGCATGATTTTTTCATAAAATTTCATTCATTGATCATAAGTAATTCTTGTACCCCATCTACGCTTGGTTCCCGCTTTTTAGCCCTCTAATCTCACCCATGCCGAGTTTATCAAATCCAGTGTGTTTAACTCCTGTTAAAGCATGCACATACTGCCTCAAAGCAACCACAGTGAAAGATTATTCACTTATAATGATTTGGTGCAAAACTGTTTTATCCTGCTTTAAATAAACATATTAGAGGAATAATAAGAATATGGGAAAGCAATGTGACAATAATCTGTATAAGAAAGTGCCTCATCATCATACTCTTCAGCATAAAGCAGCAGCACTTTTGTACTGTACGCTCTCCTTCAATTCCCTGAGTCACTGTCGATTAGGATTCCACATGAATGAGAGTCTGTCTGACTTTTGATCGATCTCAGTGTCCAGACAGAGTACGCCAGGAGCAATGCTTCTTTTGTTTCACGTTTTTTATGTGCTGCCCCAGGGTCAAAAAAGATGTATGCTGTCTTGTGTAGAGGCAGTTAACGGAGCAGCTAAAATTGACTTCCTATTTAACCCCCCAACAGAAACCAGTGCTGGGACAATGAATCACCAACCACCTTACTAGGCACACATTGCTTGTGCTGGGTTGGACCCCCTTTTGCCTTCACAACTGCTTTGACGTTTGTCCATATTGCATGATAGGATCACACAGTTGCTGCAGATTCGCCGTCTGCACATCCATGATCTCCTGTTCCACGTCTCAAAGGTGTTCTGTTGGACTGAGGTCTGGTGTGAGTGGAAACACTACCCAGTTGCTGGGGTGTTTAAATGATGCTCAGATGCTACTAAGGGACTCAAGGTGTGGCAAGAAGATGCCCTCACACCGTTATCAAACTGAGGAATATGAAAATAAAACAGCTGAAGGAAGTAGCATGTCAGTTATCAGAAGATGCACATAATAAGAATTTCTCGTACTCGTCGTCTTCCGCTTTATCCGGGACCGGGTCGCGGGGGCAGCAGACTCAGCAGAGACGTTCAGACGTCCCTCTCCCCAGACACCTCCTTCAGCTCCTCTGGGGGGAGCCCAAGGCGTTCCTAGGCCAGCCGAGAGACATAGTCCCTCCAGCGTGTCCTGGGGCCGGTCCTGGGCCCCCTTTTCCCGGTGGGACGTGCCTGGAACACCTCTCGAGGAAGGCGTCCAGGAGGCATCCGATATAGATGCCCGAGCCACCTCAACTGGCTCCTCTCGATGTGGAGGAGCAGCGGCTCTACTTCGAGCCCCTCCTGGATGGCCGAGCTCCTCACCCTATCTCTAAGGGAGTGCCCGGCCACCCTACGGAGGAAAAGCGCCTTTCACGCTTGTATCCGGATCTCGTTCTTTCGGTCATGACCCAAAGTTCATAGCTATAGGTGAGGGTAGGAACGTAGACCGACCGGTAACTCGAGGGCTTCACTTTTCAGCCCAGCTCTCTCATCATAATAAGAATTTCATTGTTAAATTTATAATGTCTTTGGTACATTTCACAACAGGCTATTTGTCATTTTGACAAATAGTCAATGACAAACCAGAACATGAGGCATATATATCTACTGTCACGACCAAAAGTTTAGCACTGTTGCTCATTGGGTGTTTTGTTAACTTTACAGCTTTGGTTTTTAGTCTCTGTTTAGATGGTTAGATGATTGTGCAGAGTGATCAGATGCAAGTGAAGCTGTGTAAGAGTCAAGTTTGTTAAATTCAGTCAGTCAGTCAGTCAGTCATTTTCTATCGCTTATTCCATAGTGGGTTGCGGGGAAGCTGCTGCCTATCTCCAGCAGTCTACGGGCGAGAGGCGGGGTACATCGCAGGGCAACACACAAACAACGATGCACACACACACTCATTCATACTAAATTCATTAACAATCTAATTTTATTTTTTAAGGTT
Organism: Crenichthys baileyi; assembly: GCA_036173005.1. Lineage (NCBI taxonomy): Eukaryota > Metazoa > Chordata > Actinopteri > Cyprinodontiformes > Goodeidae > Crenichthys > Crenichthys baileyi. Next base: position 82,286 of record JAHHUM010000661.1, read on the forward strand.
TATCGAATTTGATTAGATGAACACTCTAATTAGCAATTCGTGAAAGAGGAGGAAGAAAAGCAGGTGGGCATTGTTAGATTCCATCAAAACAACCTGACGAGAAAATAGCTGCCACATACACAGCACCTAAAAGAAAAGCTTTCTCAATCATCAACTAATTCACGGGTAGATTTGTAAGGTTTGTGCAGCTGTGACGAAGCGTTAGGACAACCAAGAGGATCCATAAGGTACAGGACCATCTATCCCCAAGGAGTGTGGTTTAGAATTGTGCTGCCACCAGGCCAGAGCTTGCTCTATATCTGCAGCAGGTGGTTGTGAGCGCACCTGCATGCACAGGGCAGTAAAGATGTCAGGCCAACGGCTTTGAGATAAGTCACACAGCAAAACAGCAAATTCTAGTATGCAGTCAGGCTGAAATTCTGCAGGAAGCACAAGGCATTTTCCTTGCCAAGTCCTCTTCCTTATCATTCAGGACATTTGGACAGTAATTAGTTTAAAAGCTGCCGCAAACAAAGAGTGGGATCAAGAGCAACTTCTTCTGAGAATCCAGGAACAATTTGGTTATGATCTGTACGTTTTCCAGCATGATGGAGCACCGGATCACAAGACAAAGGTAAAAGCAAAGTGGTTCAAACCTTAGAACATTAACAGTTTGGACAGATGGTGAGGAAACTCTCCAGACCTTAAGTTTTTGAGAAGCTGTGGTCAGCTCTCAGAAAATGGCCAGAAAAATCCAAGTAGTGATTAGACATGAATTGGAATTATTTAGCATATAAAAGGAAAAAAAATATATAATCTAAAAATCTTTGAGACACAAAACATTTGTCTCACTAGTATGAGTGTACAACACAGCTTCACAAATTAATAGAAGTACAAAGAAAGAAATGCACTGATCAGGCTTTTTCTGGTTGATATCAAGATTTTTTTTAAATATTCCAGTTTTAACCAATTTAGATTTTTATACTACATAAAAAAGAAAATATGATGATAAATGATAAAGGATGCAGTTTTAAATGCAACAGGAAATAAATGAATTACAAGATTATCACAGTTATCAAATATAAAGTTTGGGGACAAATGAAAGGCTGATGCACCGATCAGAGCCTTCAAACGGAAGATAATCCGATTCCAATCTCTGGATGACTTGCTAAGTAACAAAAAGCAGAATAATTTAACAAAACAAAATCATACAACCCAAAACTGTTTGACTTGAAATGTTGCTGCTTATAATTCAAGAATGGGATTGCACACATCCAACAAGTGCAGAAGTAAGTTTAATAATAGATTTTTTATTCAGCTTTTTTCTCTGCTGGAAGCTCTGTTTTATTGAAACCAAGTGAAATAAAACCAGTGAGAAAGTTGAGAAAAACTTTTCAAACAAAGACATCTAAGGAACATTCTTAGTTTTGTGCTAATTTGTTCCCGGTTTCTTTGCAGATAATCACTGTTCTGCATGTGATCTTTGCTATTCAGAGGTTAGATGAAAGAACAGTAATTATCAAAATTTTAACTACAATTAACTACAATTATGTCTCTTTAAGACTCAAAGGGAAAAGGTGCAGATAGAAAATCAGTCATACACATTACTACAGCCACAACTTACTTAACAGCATTGTGATTCAGCTGTTAGACAAGCCAGTACATTTGGATTAATTACCAGCTCTGGTCAAAACACTTGCAACATTTCACTTCAGTTATTTATCACCCCAACACTTTTGCAGCAATTACCATAAAGCAGCTCATTTTTAAAGAGCTTATAGAAGTGCTGAAGCTGGCAGCTCCTCCCGAAAGCCAAACGAAAACTCAGCTCTTTCACTCGCAATCCATCACAGAGCCAAAGCGCGTTTAAACAAATCTGAGCTCTAAGCATTTCTCAGAGGGTGTATTCGCTGTATGGTCCACATTTTCACTTGGAGGGAAACCTGTCATGATCTGGTTTTATGAGCCAGTCAAGAGTCAGAGAGGACAACTTGTGCTTAAACTGCCTGTAATGTGCAGTGATTCTTTTTCCTGTCTCACTTCAGGAATAAATTAGAACATGTATCATTCTCAGACAGACATGGCATGCTGCTGCCACAGGTTCATCTTTAAGGCAGTCATTGATGTACTCTGGTAAGTGCATAGAGACAAAAACTTGGAATTGAAGAGGGACTGGACAGATTCCTCAAACAGGCCCTCTAATAACAACAGACTCAAAGTCTTCCATATTTTACTATAAACGCAAACTTCCTTATGCTTCATTTGGATTTTATGTAATGGACAAAGACAGAGTAGTGCATTAAAGTGAGGTGGAAGGTAAAAGATACATGAATTTTCCTATTTTTTTATATGCTTCAATCAGCTCTGCACATCTAGAGACTGAAAGTTTTCCTAATTCTTTTTTGCAAAGTAGCACGAATTCAGTCAAATTTAGATGTAGTGTGTTTGTGAACAGACCTCCCAGACCTTTATAAAAAAAAACACTTTAAATACTATGCATAATTTTCTATCCAGTTAACAATTATGCACTACTTTGTTTAAATCCAGCCCACAAAATCCCCTTAGAGATGGTTTTAATGTGACAAAATATAGTTCAAATAAATTCAAGACATGACTTTTTTTGTGCTGCATTTTGATCTGTCATACACATGCTGATCTAGGTTTAAGTTACGATTGATAAGGCTGCAGAAGACCTCTGTGATACTTGTCTCATCTACGTAGCACAGACTTTTTGTTCTATGGCCACTTAATACGTTTGCAGTTTTCGTCTTTTAGCTCTCCCTTCTGTGAGAACCGTCTGCATAATGATTAGAGCTTCGAGAAAGTTCCTGGACACAACATGGAAGTACGATGAAAAAAAGAGGGGGACTGATTCGCTAGTCTATCACAAGGCAACACAGACAAACAAGCATACACACATTTACTTAATTATTTTCTAATCACTGTTGATTACGTTTTATTTAGGATCTTAAAGGGTGGAATGTTGAATCAAATGTTTAATCTAGCCTAGTTTTGTGATGTATAACCTGATAAAGTATTCACTCTGTCTTGTACAGAGGATGGCCTAGCTCTTGGTTGGCTCTTTCTGTGTCTAAGAGAGGTGCAGAGAAGTCACTCTTGAAGGCCACCTCCTGTAAACAACATAAAGTCTCTGCTTTTATCTGGCTGGCAGAGCAGATGTGGAACACCAGCTAGACACAGGCCTTGTTCGTTACTGTTCTCATTCTTCCAAGAATCATTAACTGGATGCTGTTTGATTGAAGACCACCGATTTCTTATTTATGCATCTGGAAAGAGCCAATGCATGCACAGGGAGAGCATGTAAAGTCTATACAGAAAGAAGGACTCAAACACAGGACCTTCATGCTGCAAGACAATAGTGCAAACCCATTATTCCCCATCATTCAGGTCATTGAGCCCAAAGAAAAACCAGCCTAATATGTGCTGTATCCTTAGAAAATCTACAAAAATAAACCCATATGGTGCTCAACCAGAATAGATGTTTGCATCTATCTGCACTCCAACCTGTGTGCATTTCAGGTGTTTAGATTCACCTGTAAATACCTTTGTCTGGTTTATGGTCCATTTTAAGAAAACATTTATGGTGTTTTTCCAAGAGAAAATCCAGTACAGCAGGTGCTCATGACTTCACGCTGCAATAAGTTCAGCTCCTAAAATCGATGCCTTTTTAGTTCTTTTGGGTCATTTCAATTTGTTGGTAACATTTATTTTTCCGTTGCCTGCCTCTCACCACCTGCTCCGTGTTTGTTAATATTACACCTGCATTCAATAACCTGCCTAATCTCAATTGTAATTATGAAGATAGTTTCCTATTAGTTAAATGTAACACCCAGTATCTTTTTTGCAAAACAACACATCTTCTATTCTTTCTGCCATCCTCCTGCAGGATATTAGTTCCTGTCACCAGAGAGGGTGACAGAGGATGTGAGGAGAGACATGAGGAGAGGGGAGTTGAGCTAACAGGTATTTAGTGAAATAAGACATACTTGCTTGTAAGCTGTCATTTTCAACTAATGTCAATTAAACATGCGATGAAATGCAGCAGCACCCCTTCACCATTTCTATCTTGCAGGATGCTGCTGGATTTTATTGGGATTGAAATTGCAAAATCAATTTACAATGTAGGATTAATGTATTTCATCTCCACATTCAGACAGTGAAGGTGAGAAAAGACTGTTTGGTGTATCCTCCCTCAAACCTGAACCTCCTCATTCTTGCAGTTTTGGAATGAACACATACTTCATGACATTTGGCTGCATATTGTCAAAAGCATTAGAATGAAGGAGGGATAGAACGAGGAAGCACAAAAATGCTTACCAGATCTTCTTTTTAATTATTGCACCTTTTTTTCTGCTGGGGTTTTCCATTCAGGAGCATTGGGTCCCTGCACTTGGTTATATTGTTGTTGCACAAAACACATTGTAATTGTTCATAGCAGGTGGACAATGGGAATTTTTGCATGAATGGAGCCCAGGGTGTGACCCTCTTTCCACTGCGCCTCTAAATACACACCCAGACTCTCGAAAAACCTCATTCTGCCAAAAGCAAATTATGTAAGTCAACAGAAACACTAAGAACTAAAATATTTTGATATCATTTGATACAGTAAGTTAGGTCTTTTAGATTTCCTCTTCTGCACGTTATCTGACTTGCAGCTTGGAGCAGATTTATGAAGCAGAAACCACTTCATGTGGTATAATGGAAATTATGCAAATGAGGGTCAGGTTTTAAAAAGCCCAAAAAAGACACAAGTGGTGGAAAGTTCTCATTACCAACGTGCATGTATATTTACAGCTCTTCCCTTTGTTCTCACATAAATCAGGTAAATAATTTTACGTTTAAGACCAGGAGCATGAAGCTTTTTTCTGAAAGGATTCATCGGTCCCCTTCTGAAATAAAAGAAAAAACAGAGGAAACAAAAGTAGACCTAAAGCTTGCCAAGTGAGATCTGTTTATGAGTCTTTTTAGAGATTCATCTTATGTTATGACTGTGATAGATATGCTCTTACAGAGCAAAATCAGCCTATAATGGCACAACACACTGCATATAGCTTGGCATACAACATTGAGATTTACAGTCAAAGATCTTTCAGGTGTGTTTTAACACAATGTCAAAGGGAACACAACAAAACACATTGTAGAAGAGCTATTGCTGCTGCCTGGCAACCCAGAAAGAAGAAAAGGTTGTTTTCAAGACTAAAACTATTTGACCAGTGAAAACAACAGACATGCAATAAAAAATATATTTGGAGATAACTGACAATTTTCTCTGGAGTGGACTTAGCACGTAGCAAATTCACCCTGAGGTCAGACTCTACATGCACATTGTATTCTGTAGGATCCAAATGCAGGTAGACCAGAGGCAGCAAGATAAAGTGCAGTTTTTAATTGTGAATAAAGGACTTACAGTTATGGCATAAAGAGAACAAGACATAGAATGGCCTTAATATTGAGGCAAGGGTGGAGAATGGCACTGGGTCCAGGTGAGCTTAATCAGGGGGAATGGTGAACAGCTGTGGCAGAGTTAGAGCAGGGAGACTAAGGAAGGGAGACTATTAAACACAGATAATACACAGGTAGCTAAACTAGACACAAAAAGGGAAAAAGCCTAACACTAACAAAAAAGAATAAACCAAAATGTACAGAGGGAAGAACACAATATGTAACAAACTAAATGCAAAAACAAATCTATATGGCAAGACACTAATAATGAACACAGAGAAGTGAACTGAATTCGGCGAGATCTAAATGGCAATAATAAACCCAGAAATTAACAGCAAAACAAACACACAAGAAAACCACAACGCATCCACCTCTGGATTATGATAGCACAATGTTCAGAGAGATTTCATCCACATCTCAAGCTTCACATGCCTCAGTTAGCATCTTACATCTTAAGATACAAACTACTCATAACCTCTGATTCTATTTCCTCATCCCAGTTGAACCTTTATTCACACATTTAACAAACTACCTCTTTGTTCTGGCTCAGTGGAATCATTATGAGATCATAAAGGGCAAAATCCAAACATAAAATGAACGCTAAAGACACTGTTAGTCTGATTAACACAGAGAAAACGGAGGTGCAATATTCCAGATATGTAATTTAAAGACTTTTCATCCAAAGCAGATGAAACCCAAGCATCCTCTCTAAAGGACTATCTAGGCCAGAACTCTTTTTAAAGAAGCTGCAGGGTAGCGGTAGGATTTCATTTTTCATGCGGTTTGTTTTAAAAATGCACAACAGAGGGAAAAAAGCTCTGTAGAAAGCTGTAAGCTGTAAGGAGGAAGCGGATGAAGAGCAGGGAACGTGCACTGCAACATCTGACTGCTTTGGCTGGTTCAGAATGAAGAGGCCTCATTAAAATTTAATTGCTGCATGATGTTAAGTGCAATGCCATCATCAAGATGCATGTGACCTTCTTTTTTTCTTTGAATCTCATTCGCCCTTTTTACCATGTGATAGAATGTGAGTAGAAACCAATGAGATTTTAAATTTTACTAATCTTTTCTTTTGATAATAAACATTAAAAAACACTCTAGGTTCAGCTACTGTTGGAAGAATAATGTAAATATACATGTAGGAAGCTATGATGCTTCCAGTCAGAGTCACAACCATCCTCTCTGTTTCTGGTTAATGTCACAAGGACAAGTCACAGAAGCAGCCTCCTTAGTATTCATATTGGACGAGAGTAGCGTGTTTATCATCCTCCTGTTCTCGATGGGTGTTGCATTACAAGGTACTGTCTTCAAACTGCCGGCATCAATTAACATCAATAATGGATGCCTACTGACACTGCTGGTCCTGAGTGCTCATTTTGTTCCTGCTCCATTGTTCTCACACATGTTGAGCAGTTTAATGTTGCAGCAAGTACAAGACGCTAACTGTTTTATAGAAGACAGATCTGGCCCAAGATGTCCTTTATGAGGTGAAAGCCTCTGCATGTTCCCAACATGCCACACAGCAAGAGCACTGCACTCCACTGTACCTTCAACGAGAACTGTCAACCCTTCAAAAGAGAAGAGAGCTATGAAATCAAGAAACATCAGTGACATCAATACGATTATTTTGCAGGCCCAAGCAGGTGGAGGAGGACAGACATCAGTCAGATCAGCATCAGAAAAGGTTTTTTTTTCTTTTTTACACACACACACACGCACGCACACACACTCTTGTTTTGCTATATGTAGTGAGGACCATGTGTTGACTCCCATTGACTTCCATTGATTTTCAGTCATTTTCAACCCTTTCTATGCCCTACCCTGACAATAACCCTAAACCTAACCATTACCAGTGCATGCCTAACCCTAACCTTAACCTAAACTAAATTCACACCTTAGTCCTAAACCTAACCGTTAGCAAAATAGGTCGTGAGGACCAGCAAAATGTCCTCACTTTGGTCAAATGGTCCTCAATTTGATGGTGAAATCGGGAAAATGGTTCTCACTGTGATGCCAAGACAGGAACACACACACACACACACACACACACACACACATACATATATACATACAGTACATACATACAGAGAGGCTTCAAAAATACTAAACTATGTCTTTTAAAAAATCCCTGCTCAGTGTAAGATATGTACAGGGGTTGGACAATGAAACTGAAACACCTGTCATTTTAGTGTGGGATGCCAATGCCAAACGTCGGTTTCAATGGTGCAAGGAGCGCAAATCTTGGGCTGTGGACAATGTGAAACATGTATTGTTCTCTGATGAGTCCACCTTTACTGTTTTCGCCACATCCAGGAGAGTTACGGTGTGGAGAAGCCCCAAAGAAGCGTACCACCCAGACTGTTGCATGCCCAGAGTGAAGCATGGGGGTGGATCAGTGATGGTTTGGGCTGCCATTTCATGGCATTCCCTTGGCCCAATACTTGTGCTAGATGGGCGCGTCACTGCCAAGGACTACCGAACCATTCTTGAGGACCATGTGCATCCAGTGGTTCAAACATTGTATCCTGAAGGCGGTGCCGTGTATCAGGATGACAATGCACCAATACACACAGCAAGACTGGTGAAAGATTGGTTTGATGAACATGAAAGTGAAGTTGAACATCTCCCATGGCCTGCACGGTCACCAGATCTAAATATTATTGAGCCACTTTGGGGTGTTTTGGAGGAGCGAGTCAGGAAACGTTTTCCTCCACCAGTATCACGTAGTGACCTGGCCACTATCCTGCAAGAAGAAATGGCTTAAAATCCCTCTGACCACTGTGCAGGACTTGTATATGTCATTCCCAGACGAATTTGACACTGTACTGGCCGAAAAAGGAGGCCACCCATACAATAAAATTTTTTGGGCTAAAACCAGGTGTTTCAGTTTCATTGTCCAACCTAACAAATATTTAGGATGCATTAAACATCAGGGTCTCCAATGACAAAATAACAAACAAAAATATCCCTTCTGACTAATAAATAAAAGCAAGTCTCATCTAACCAAAAAAAAGTACAATACTTAAACTGCCTGTCTGGTCACAATACAGGAGAAAACGTAGTTTAAAGAAAATAGTGGAAAACCCTACCAAACCTCCTATCTAATACAAGAACATCCAACAATTCACCAAAACAGGAAAATTAATCACAAAATTATTGCCAGACAATCATTACGTAGAATTGAGTTTCTCAGTCAACTAAAATCAGAGTCCAAAGAGAAGAGGAGTGGCACTGGGTGACTGAAGCTTTTATGCAGTCCACTGATGAGGAGGAACTGACTTCATCTGTTCATGAGGAGTAACAGCAGCCCCGCAAACAAACAAGAGACACAAAAACAAGAAACTCTCTCCCAGTAAGAGAGCCCCCTATAGGTCAGTGGACGTAACACATGGGTTCCTATGGAGTAACACCCAAAACGAAAGGGTGCTTTCGCCAGGTTATAAAAATAACTGTCAAGTCTTTTAAATGGTTAGGTTTCCCATTACATCTGCAAGGTCGTCATTTGGGTTTTCATTTGCAAGATCATTATTTGGGTTTTCATTTGCAAGATCATTATTTGGGTTTTCATTTGCAAGATCATTATTTGGGTTTTCATTTGCAAGATCATTATTTGGGTTTTCATTTGCAAGATTTGGGTTTCTGTTGACTGTGACAGTAATGAGGTTATGATCAATAAGCGGTACACTAGTGGACTCTGGTTGACCGTGTAACTCTGGAATGTTTGTGTAGATATGGTCGATAATTGATTCTGGATTTCTCTCCCTGCTGGTTACCGTTACAATCTGTGTTAAACCACATTGTTGGGCGGCTTCTTGAATTATTATTTTGTTTGAAGAATATTCGTTCCAGTTAATGTTGAAGTTGCCCATCAAGTAAATGTCATTTTGATTTTCCCTTGCCACTTGTTGCATTATGTCACAGATTTCACGCAAATGGCTTACCGGTTTATTTTGACGTCGGTAACAACAGCCCACTAAAATGGGTCTCGTACCAGGAAGACTGAGCTCAACCCAAATGATCTCAACATCAGCGTCCAGGCCATCCCTATAGGGTGTCATTTCTAAGTGATTTTCAATATAAAGTGCAACACCACCTCCATTGTGATTTCTATCCTTTCTTTGAACGTTAAAACCTTCAATACGAATGTGGTCATCTGGTACCTGGTCGTTTAATCTAGTTTCACAAACAGCCAGCACGTTTATGTTATGGTTTCTAATTAAGTTTCTAATCTCTTCTATGTTGTTTCTAAGGCCATCTACATTTAACAAAGCTACATTTAAGTGATCCATTGTTGTCAATGATGAAGTTGCCACGGTGATGACTGTAGATGTCCTCACAGTAGACAGTGTTGTCCTCTTCTAAAGGCAGCGTCAGACCTTCAAGACACAAAAACACCCCAGATATTAAAACAACATCCGGACTGACTAGAGGACCTGAGGTCTCATTTATAAAACACTGTGTAGGAGCTATACTAAAGGTGTTGGTACGCCCAAAAGCCGAAAATGGCACACGCCAAAGAAAATCTATGCAGAAATCAATGTGTTGGTGAGTGAGGTGGAGTGTTGAACATATCCTGTTGGGTAGCCAAAGTGTGCGGAAATCTGGTCATATTAACAATATCATCCAGGACGGCAGGTATTACTGCACTAAGCTCTGGCTGCGATAGCCCAGACCTTTGGATCATTTCACACAATTATGTTGTTCCTAAAAGAGGCAAATTCACGCTGGTGAGAGCCGGTTGCTAGGAACCCCGGAGTGGTTAACACCTGTAATTGAACAGGGATGGCGTGGTTCCGACGGGTCAGTCTCTCCAGTATTGGACCCGGTTCAGCACATAGATCCAAGAGCAATGCTCTAGGGAGTCTAAATCAGCATATTAGCCAGCCATAATCATGGAACGGGAGGCCTTGGTAATCCCTTCTAATTCTCTCCTTATTCTCCTATTTTCCAGGTCTTCCAGCAGTGCCAATACATCCATCTCACAGCGTTACACACGAGTGTCACCACAGTATTTAGATGTTTACAGCAGTCGCTGTTATTGTTTCACACCTTGTCACAATTTTTGTGTTAATCTGTGGTCCACATCACCCTGGTGATCATCCTGGAAAGGAATTTAATTTGGCTTATGGATCCTCATATATGGTTATGGCTCACCAGCACAAGCATAAATAAGACTGTATTAAGGTTTTTAATACTTATGATAAAGTCAATTTATCATTGAAGTTTTATACGGTGTGAAATTGAATGTCTGAGAGGAATCAAAATGCAGTGTGGCTTCAATTCCCAGCCTTTCCATCTGTGTCTCTAGGTTCCCCGTCTCTAAAACAAGCGTACTTATGGGTCAGAGTTTGCGGGAAGGACCGCATGTTCTCCCAACAAGATTGTTTTTTATAGATCACATCCTTGGGGTGGAAAGTGACGTATGCCAGTTTCAGGCCTCGTTTTGTGTGTATGCCACATTTATAAATGAGACTCTTACACAGCTGGTCTATTACAGCTGATGCCATCAGATTAGATCTACTAAAGCGCTTAAATTGCAGACAATAAAAAAAAAATTTACAGTTAAACGTTCACAGGGAGACACTGCAGCCTCTGATGTAGGTCTACCTTGATCCCATAGTGAGCTCAGCTTCCAACATTCAGGATAGAGGAACCACAAATGTTTCAGCTGCACTTCTTTTTCTTCAGTCGTCTTCTGCAGGCCACACAGCCGTGGGACACTGTCTCAGATCGATCACTGAAATCACAACGAATCCGAGTCACTGTTACATCTTTGTGGTTCATTTCTAACTCAGAGTCTCATAAACAAATAGGTTTGAAATAAAGTACCTCAGGCTGGTTCTCCAGGGTGTGGTTGGAAGGACTTGACGACGTAGTTCAAAATAAAACAACTTACGCTCTAAATTATTCTTTTCTAAACAGCAACGAAATAAAAACATTAAAATGAAACACTCAAATCTCATAAGAGTAGAATAAACAACTTGAAAGTTATGCTTTGAAAACCTGGAAGACCTGAGCTGAACGCAGCTGATCTCTGGCAGCCAGTTTCTCCCTCTGAACAGGCTGGGATGCCAGACTCCAGCACCCAGTGGTGGTTTCATGACACATAGGGGCCGACTTTCTTTCCATGACGCATGGGGGCGGCACGAGCACTTATAAAAACAGAAAATAAATTAAAAACATCTGCGCCACAAAAGCGGTAAACCTTTTTTCTTTTTTTTTTTTTACCGTGTCCTGTCCGGCAGAGTAGCTCAGAATTGTTGTCTGAGTGCCAACCACCCTTTGCTGCAATTACAGCTGCAAGTCGCTTGGGGTTTGTCTCTATCAGTCTCTATCAGTTTTGCACATCGAGAGAGACTGAAATTCTTGCCCATTCTTCCTTGCAAAACAGCTGGAGCTCAGTGAGGTTGGATGGAGAGCGTTCGTGAACAGCAGTCTTCAGCTCTTTCCACAGATTCTCGATTGGATTCAGGTCTGGACTTTGACTTGGCCATTCCAACACCTGGATACGTTTATTTGTGAACCATTCCATTGTAGATTTGGCTTTATGTTTTGGATCATTGTCTTGTTGGAAGATAAATCTCCGTCCCAGTCTCAGGTCTCTTGCAGACTCCAACAGGTTGTCTTCCAGAATGGTCCTGTATTTGGCCCCATCCATCTTCCCATCAATTTTGACCATCTTCCCTGTCCCTGCTGACGAAAAGCAGGCCCAAACCATGATGCTGCCACCACCATGTTTGACCGTGGGGATGGTGTGTTCAGGGTGATGAGCTGTGTTGCTTTTACACCAAACATATCGTTTTGCATTGTGGCCAAAAAGTTTGATTTTGGTTTCATCTGACCAGAGCACCTTCTTCCACATGTTTGGTGTGTCTCCCAGGTGGCTTGTGGCAAACTTTAAACGAGACTTTTTATGGATATCTTTGAGAAATGGCTTTCTTCTTGCCACTCTTCCATAAAGGCCAGATTTGTGCAGTGTACGACTGATTGTTGTCCTATGGACAGACTCTCCCACCTCAGCTGTAGATCTCTGCAGTTCATCCAGAGTGATCATGGGCCTCTTGGCTGCATCTCTGATCAGTCTTCTCCTTGTTCGAGATGAGAGTTTAGAGGGACGGCCGGGTCTTGGTAGATTTGCAGTGGTCTGATACTCCTTCCATTTCAATATGATTGCTTGCACAGTGCTCCTTGGGATGTTTAAAGCTTGGGAAATCTTTTTGTATCCAAATCCGGCTTTAAACTTCTCCACAACAGTATCTCGGACCTGCCTGGTGTGTTCCTTGGTCTTCATGATGCTCTCTGCGCTTTGAACAGAACCCTGAGACTATCACAGAGCAGGTGCATTTATACGGAGACTTGATTACACACAGGTGGATTCTATTTATCATCATCAGTCATTTGGGACAACATTGGATCATTCAGAGATCCTCACTGAACTTCTGGAGTGAGTTTGCTGCACTGAAAGTAAAGGGGCTGAATAATATTGCACGCCCCACTTTTCAGTTTTTTATTTGTTAAAAAAGTTTGACATCCAATAAATTTCATTCCACTTCACGATTGTGTCCCACTTGTTGTTGATTCTTCAAAAAAAAAAATTTAATTTAACATCTTTATGATTGAAGCCTGAAGAACCGCTGGCGGGACAACCGCAACCCCCCCAGAGAAGAGCAGGGGAGAGTCCCAGGGGAACTACTCAGGAGCCACAGTGCAGAAGCCCCAGGGAGCTGCAGCGACGAGCCCACAGGCCCAGCCGGCAGCCGTCTACGCCCGAGCAGATCCTGCCATGGACCCAGAGACCCGAGACCCCAGGACACATCACTCCCCCAAGCAGAGGCCCGACAGAGCCCATCGGTCCAGGCCCTGGCAAACAGCCACCGGGAGGAGCCAGCACACACCAAAGCACCCAGCCCCGGATACTGAGAACCACAAGTACACCAGCGGGCAGAGACACCAACCACTTGCAGGTAGTGTGGCGGGGAGGAAATAAACCCCTCATTTGATGGGGGCCTAAACTGATCCAGGAGAGGGAGCAGCCCAAGACCCAACCTGACACAAAAAACAGAAACACACAGTCACAATCACACATTCCCACCCTCATGCGTACACATAAAAAACATCACACCCACGCACCCAACGTACAATGGACGTCGTACACTTACTCACACTCCCCATACATACTCTAGTAAGGTAATTATTCATAGGAGGCTAGCTCCCTGGCTTAATTAATAAAATGGTGATCTACACACCTAGAGGATTCCTACTTAATCTGGAAAAATAGCCTACTGTTGTATAAAAAGACACTTCACCAAGCTAGAACAGCTTATTTCTCATCATCAATAGAAGAGAACAAGAATAATCCTAGGTTTCTTTTTAGTACAGTTGCTAAATTTACACAGAGTCATGGCTCTGTTGAGCCATCCATTCCCTTAGCTCTTAGCAGTCATGACTTTATGGGATTCTTCCAAAATAAAATTGATTCTATTAAGAAGAAAATCTTTGACATACTCCTGAAGATGATTACTTCGTCCTCAGCAAGTGAGACAACATTGGAAATAACTGTAGAACCTGATCTGTGTTTGGACTGTTTTGATCCTGTGGAGCTTCCTGAGTTATCAGAAATATTAGCTTCATCTAAACCTTCAACTTGTATGTTACACCCAATCCCAACCAAATTATTTAAGGAAGTGTTCCCTCTGATTACCAGCCCCATTTTAGATATGATTAATCTATCTTTAATAAATGGGTATGTACCACAAGCTTTTAAGGTAGCTGTAATTAAACCTTTACTTAAGAAACCTTCGCTTGATCGAGATGACTTAATAAATTACAGACCTATATCCAATCTTCCATTCTTATCTAAAATTCTTGAGAAAATAGTTGCTAATCCAATGTGTGAACATTTACACAGCAATGACCTGTTTGAAGAGTTTCAGTAAGGCTTCAGAGCTCATCATAGCACTGAAACAGCTCTGCTAAAAGTCACTAATGATATTCTTATGGCCTCAGATAATGGACTTGTGTCTGTACTGGTTCTGTTAGATCTCAGTGCTGAAACACTTGAAAGGCATTTTCTGAGGTCACTTCCATAGGGGTCATTTTAATGCTGGTGTGGTAGCTGTGGTTGTAACTTCTAGCTAGGTTTTGCAGGACATCAACATATCGCCAGGTGTTGTTAGCTGTAAAATATCTCCACATCCTTGTTTTTAATGTGCGGTTAAATCTCTCGACCACAGAAGCTTTTGCTTCACTCGCTGTCGCGAAATGTTCAATACCGTGTTTCTCCATTAAAACCTTAAATTTCTTGTTAAAAAATTCTTTACCGGCATCAGTCTGAAGTTTTTTGGGGATCTGACTTTCTTTAAAAACTGATTCAAAAGCCTTTACCACCTCAGCGGCTGTTTTCCTCTTCAAAACTCGTACATACGCCCTTTTTGAAAAGATGTCAATGACGGTTAATAAATAATTATAACCATCATTTTCCTTGGCCAGAGCTTGCATGTCACAGAGATCAGCCTGGAACTGTCTCAATGGTCTGGTGACAAAAACTCTGTTTCTTGGAAACTTTATTCTTGCGGGTTTATGTAGAGTATAGGTATCTTCTCCTGATAAAAAATCTTTAACCTTTTCAGCCGCAACCTTCTTTCCCGTTTCATCTTGCATAACCCTCCTCAACCTATCTATACCCCCAAAACTTCCCGGATTTGAAGGGTTGTAATAGATTTTCTTCATCAATCATCTTCCTGCCATCTCTGCCTTATGCTCACTCTGATGATTACTTGTCAAATAATGAGAAAAAACACACCGGAGGGTAGATTTATCCTTTTTTTTATTCATTTATTTTGTATTTAATAGTAAAAAGAAAAAAAAAACACAATCAGATAATACAGATTAATTCAAACACTACAAGCTTTAAACAACACTTTTGGGAAAGGTTAATATGTTCCCACTTTAATTGTATTTAATAATAAAAAGAAAGAAGAAAAATCAGATAATGCAGATTAATGAAACTACTGGAATACTAAAAATGACAAGTACTCTGAAATAGAGTTAAGTTGTTTGAGGTCTTTATCTTCGGTGAAGCGATCGTACATGTCAGCTATTGCACTGTGGATGCCTTGTACCGATTTCAGTTCATATAAAACCGTCTCTGCAATCGCTTCCACTCTGAAGTCATCTGCTTGTATGCGTCAAAGTATCAGAAGATTCTGAATAGCAGGAACGAGTTTGGGGGTCACGAGCCGTCGCACGATGCGTTGAAAGTTGACTTGAAAATAATCCTCCCCCAATACCTCCAGGCATTGGTGCTGACGCTGGCTCGGGTGGTTCGTTATGCACCCGTAACAGGTTTCTCTGACATAGTTCAAACAGGTTATGTTAAATAAATGAAGTATCGCTTTTTTCACCGTATTGATGAGCGCGGTTGAGAACCAACCGTCAATTTCATCCCCCTGGTTACTCTCATCTCCCTGGTTACTTTCATCCTCCGCTCAAGGCTGAGGGGCCTGCATCGGTTCCAGGGTTTGTGTAGGGGCTTCGGGAGAGGGTGAGCAGCCGGTAGTTACCTCATCCTCCACGACCACCTTCTTGTCTTCAGGCTGGATACTTGTGCCTACAGACTCAGCCATGAATAGCAGTGATGGTGAGTAGAGCTTTGGAGAAGGCGGTTGATACATTTTCATGTTGTATCCTGTAGGTGATGCAGGACTGAAGTGGCTCTCCCTGTATGGTGTTTTATCGTACGCCTCACTCATTCTCAGGATTTGGTTCTCAGTATCTGTGAGCTTGCTGTTATTCCCCTCAAATATATATCATAGGAAGGGGGCGGGTCCTCAGAAGAGGGTGTGGTTTGTGGTTTTTCACTGACATGACATCGATCTAACTGCGTGAGTTGTGGAAAAGGTTGGAAAGACGCTGTCCAATTTCACTCATCTTCTCTGCCACAGTCCTGATTGAACGCCTCCAGCACAAACAGATCTGAGGGGTTTGTCCGGTTGTTCTTGCGTCTGCTTGCCCGCAAAGACCAGCGACCATTTTCTGTGGTTTTTGAACCCCACACTGCGCTAAAGAGAGGTTCTCTCTCAGCTATTTCAACATCGGATGGCATATGAAACATTTTAGCCCGTTTTGCAGGTCGAGGAGACAGTTCATTTTCTTCACGTGGACAGCAGACTTTAGATTCTCAACGGATAAAGTAGAGCACTCTGTTCCTGTCGTGTACTAAAAGTGAGTTCTCTCCTGTAGCCAGAATAAACTGCAGGTAGTTTTCTTTTAAACACCTTGTCACATTTCAGATGCATTTCATTCAACCTCACGGATACTGAAAATGTTGATTCCTCTGCCACCAGTAACTGCAGCCACATCTCTTCTCTGCGCTTCTCTGGTGTGGTTGTGGTAGTAGGGCTCCCTGTGCTCTGTCTGTGGCTCAGGTCTCCTCCATGTCTGTTTGGTGTTTGGATTCAGGTGTTAACGGATACACAGATGTTCTACACTACCTGGCCAAAAAAAAGTTGCCAACAAGAAAAAAAGGTCACACACTAATATTTTGTTGGACCGCCTTTAGTTTTGATTACGGCACGCATTTGCTGTGGCATTGTTTCGATAAGATTCTGCAATTTGTTTCCACCCAGTGTTGCATTCATTTTTCACCAAGATCTTGCATTGATGATGGTAGAGGCTGACTGCTGCGCAAAGCCTTCTCCAGCACATCCCAAAGATTCTCAATGGGGTTAAGGTCTGGACTCTGTGGTGGCCAATCCATGTGTGAGAATGATGTCTCATGCTCCCTGAACCACTCTTTCACAATTCGAGCCCAATGAATCCTGGCATTGTCATCTTAAAATATGCCCGTGCCATCAGGGAATAAAAAATCCATTGATGGAATAACCTGGTCATTCAGTATATTCAGGTAGTCAGCTGACCTCATTGCTTGAACACATACTGTTGCTGAACTCAGACCTGCGCTGCACTGCCCCCACAGGCTTCTACAGTAGGCACTAAGCATGATGGGTGCATCACTTCACCTGTACCACGCCGATCACGATCATTCAGGATTTTTTTCAGCCATATTTCTTCCTCGAAGACGATGGGTCACCACTATCCTTCCAGTTTTTAATAATGCATTGGACAGTTCTTAACCCAATTTTGGTAGTTTCTGCAATCTCCATAGATGTTTTCTCTGCTTTATGCATGCCAATGATTTGACCTTTCTGAAACAGACTGACATCTTTTCCACGACCATGCGATGTTTTTCGACATGGTTGTTTAAGAAATGAGAAGCAACTCATTGCACCCGTTGGGGTTATATAACTTGTTGCCAGCTGAAACATAATAGGCTCGTACCTATTTGCTTAGTTAGATCCTGGTGGTGACCTTTTTTTTGGCCAGGCAGTGTAAATTGAGCCGCAGTTACCACTAACAACATTTTGCATTTATTAGAACTGTGCACTTTCTGTAAAAATGCCGTTATGTATGTTTCTACAGGTGTAGAAACAGTTTTCTAGGGCGTTATCTTGCATTCTCATACTCGTACTAGTCGTCTTCCGCTTATCCGGAACCCAGTCGCGGGGCAGCACACTCAGCAGAGACACCCAGACGTCCCTCTCCCCAGACACCTCCTCCAGCTCCTCCGGGGGGAGCCCAAGGCTTTCCAGGCCAGCTGAGAGACATAGTCCCTCCAGCGTGTCCTGGGCCGTCCCCTGGGCCTCCTCCCGGTGGGACGTGCCTGGAACACCTCCCGAGGAAGGCGTCCAGGAGGCATCCGATATAGATGCCCGAGCCACCTCAACTGGCTCCTCCCGATGTGGAGGAGCAGCTGCTCTACTCCGAGCCCCTCCTGAATGGCCGAGCTCCTCAGCCTATCTCTAAGGGAGTGCCCGGCCCCCCTACGGAGGAAGCTCATTTCAGCCGATGGTATCCGGGATCTCGTTCTTTCGGTCATGACCCAAAGTTCATGGCCATAGGTGAGGGTAGGAACGTAGACAGACCGGTAAATCGAGAGTTTCGCTTTTCGGCTCAGCTCTCTCTTCACCACAACGGACCGGCACAGCGCCCCCATTACTGCGGCAGCCGCACCGATCCGTCTGTCGATCTCCCGCTCCATTCTTCCCTCACTCGTGAACAAGACCCCGAGATACCTGAACTCCTCCACTTGAGGCAGGAACTACCTCAAACCTGAAGAGGACCAGCCACCCTTTTCTTGTATTCTCTTAACCTGGTCTCTCTCCTTCTCTCCCTTTTTCCTTTTTGCCCCACCTCTCTCTCTCTCTCTTGCTTCTTTTGTTTCCTTTTCGTCTCCATTGCTATTAAAATAATCCTAATGCAGATTCTAATAAAGTTTCTTTTATAACAATTCCTTTACTTGCGAAATCTGTTGGGCTTTTTCAGGGCACACAGACAACAATTTTGAGTTCTACTCTGCCGGACAGGACACGTAAAAATAATAATAATTATTATTATTATCACAATGTAGCTTTTACATGTGTGAATCACCGTGGATCAACTGTTCCATTGGTGCGCTCAGAACCACCTGGAGCTAAACCTGCTAAAGACACCCTTTACACTCGCTCATGTCACCGTCCTCAACAATATTGTGTTGTCTGTGGATCACTTGCAGTTCCTAGAATCCACCCTTTCTCAGGACCTGAGGTGGTCCTCATGCATAGACACTGTTTGGAAGAAGGCCCAGTAGAGACAGTACTTTCTACTGCAACTCAAGAAGTGCACCCTTCCCAGGACCTGCTGTTCATCTTCTACACTGCCATAATTCAGTCAGCTTTGTGCTCATCCATCTCAGTGTGGTTTGGCTCATCCACAAAACAGGACAGGTCCAAATTGCAACAAACAATTAGGTAAGCAGAGAGGATCAACAGAGCTAACATTCCCTCCATCCATGACTTTTACAGGTCTAGGGTAAAAAAAAAAAAGAGCACCTAACATCTCTGTTGACCCCACGCATCCTGGTCACAGGCTGTCTAGACTTTCACCTTTAGGCTAATGACAAAAACCAGCTACCAGAGACAGTTTCTTCCCCCAAGCTGTTTCTCTGACAAACACAATGAACACTGTTGTTCGAGGCTACCGCACCCTGCTGGCGGTCAGACGCCTCGGAGCTCCTCCGGTACTTGTTCCCCATGAAGCGATCACACACTCTATCTAAAGACTCTTAAAGGAACGACTTTCAACCAGTTTCTAACTTTTAGCTCTTTTTATTCTAAGTTAAGGCAGAGGAATGATTACAGAGATCAGCGCTGAGGCTCCCATCTCGGACTGTCGCCGTCTGTTAGAGCATGACGAAGAGCCCCAATAGAAGGTCACATAAAGTTTTATATCTGGCACTCCAATGCATGGATGTGCTCTCCCTCAGTGATTATCAGTAGACTATGTGTCACCATTGTGGTGTCTATCTGTTAGATTGTGTAGTAGCAGGTGTCCATCCTTAATCTTAAGTGTGCTGTAGCTTTCTAAACAAACCATTAATATCAGCTGCTCCACTATCTACCCCAGTGCGCCAGCTTCAGGTCATTTATGACAATCCTTGGGTCATCTGTCCTTACACTGTATGTTTATGAGCATTCTTATCCCGTTGTAACAGAAGGGAAACATTAGAACTTATACTTTACTTCACTACTGCATAAAAGGGAAAAAACAGCTATGAGCCTATTAATAAAGGTTATTCCTAACAACACCTTACAGCCTTGGTAGTCATCTACTCTCCTGAAAACAAATAAGCACACTGCTCCACCACAACCTGCCTTTCCTCTTCTTATATACGTTGCCATAAGAAAACACTTGTACATACTGTACCTTGTCCTTATTTATTTGAGTGTTTTTAGACATTGTGGTGGTTGGTTGGACTGATGTTAATATACGATCCTAGCGATGAAAACCAAAGTTAAATTCCTTGTTTGTGCACACAAACTTGGCCAATAAAGTTGATTCTGATTTTGAACTTGAGTTTTTGGAGCTGGATCTCTATGTCGATATTTAGCATCACCTTACAGTAATTTCTGCAGTTTTCTTCATATGTGATCACCAGTCATGACTAGGTGGTGTTTTTGGTTTCGGCTTAGTCTCTTCATGCCTAAAAGGTTGGATCTTCAGCAAGTATCTATAGCCAAAGTAAATAAATCAAATTGACCAGAAAAGCAGTGGACTTTATAGTATACCAGTGTTTGTGAAATAATAATGCACTTTAATGTAGTAATGATAAATAACACTAATGTGACAAATGGAGTTTCTGAAGAAGAGGCAGGTTGAGTGGAACCAACATAACTTGCAGCTGGAGGAATCCCTACATTTCCTCATGAACAAGGTTAGCAACATGTCACAGCTCTTTAATTAAACAAAAGGAGTAATTTCTCATTTTAGATAGAACACCACTGTCCAGCTGTTATGGCCTAAAGATGTTGCTGCAGCTATATAAAAAAAATCTACTTTTCAGAGTTTGAGCCTGAAGCTGAACTTCACTAAATCGAAATATCAGCTTCCAACTGCTGCTCAAAGCTTCAGTGATCTTCAGACTCAAGGCTGAGAAAGCTTTTTCTTTATTACTGTTCTTTCTGAGATGGAACCTCTGTAGTTAAGGAAGAGCCTGTTTGGACAAATGTTAGTAAGACCTAGCTGTTTATAGTGCAAACACTGTGCAGTCAGGGTGTTATATATCGGTGTAGTTTGTGGGAAAAATATTTGCCTTCTCTCTTCTTTAAACTACACAACAAAAAAATGAAGGCATATTCCTTAAGCATCCAACCTGAAAACCCATGCCTGCTGTGCCATCACCACATGCACCCCACATATTAATCCAGGCACAGAGTGTGTCCACATCTTGGCATGCACCTCTCAAAGCAAAAATCACAGCAAACATGTTGTCTTCATCCTGCAAAGGATGCAGAGCTCACAAAAACGGTTTCAAAAAAGAAGCGAGGATTAACCTTATAACGTTTATAAGCAAAGTCTTCATGGGCTGCTCTTCACTCAAAAATTCTGTTTTTAAAATATTTTGATACTAAAAGTATTAGAATGAGAACTGAGGTATTAGGAAACAGTAATAATACAAATCAGATTAGAAAACAGAGCTTAGGATAGAAGCAGAAAGAACTAAAGAGCAATGCAAACACAATGTGATGTCGCAGTGCAGTTCAAACCACAACGTTTCATAAACTGTAGGAAAAAAAAGACAGAAAATGACAATTTATGTCACTGTCTAGCACTAAATCAAACTTATCTTTCTCCTGGTTTAGGTCAGTTAAGGTTACCAACATTGTTTCTCTCTACTAAATGTTACACCTCACAACATTACAGATAAATAGAAGCAAATCAACAAATGTATCTCAAAGCAACACCTCAAACACTCTGCATCCTCAAGTTACTTCATGGAAAAATCAAAAAAAAATCTGATTTTAGATTTTAGGATTTTAGGAAGAGAATTGTGGACCTCCACAAGTTTGGTTCATACTTGGGTCCAAATTACAAGATTCCTGAAAGTCCCATATTCATGAATTCAAAAAATTACATTTATATAAACAGTATGGGAATGTCCAGGCATCAGACTGCTCTGGATGAAGACAGGTTCCGTGTCCTAGAGATCAACAGGTTTTGGTTTGAAATAACCAAAGCACAAGACCTTGTGATCGACTTAATTTCAGGACATACTATCAAATTTTTCAACAGCAGCCAATTAAGTTGTTTTCATTCGGTTTTAATATGCAGGATCTAAATTTCAACTAATTCTAGTTAAGTGCTGTGTTGCCATGCTAGTTGTCAACACTTGAAAAGAAATGGTCGTTCTGTTTGCAGTTTAGCTACACCATTAATGGACATTTGTTCATTGAGGTGGAAAGTGATGATGTCTTGGGCTTATTGCAGGACGAAGCTTTGCTTCACTTGTAGCCGTACAAGGTGGGACTAAACGCCCAACAATGGAGCTAAATCTCTCAAGCTTGTCAGACCCACTAGTGGGTTCAGCTAAGACGCTGTTTTTGTCTTTGCCTCTGAAATGACATCAGACAGTTAAGGTTTGTTTTCCTAAATCCCTCACAAGAGGAGGCTTTAATGTTCACAAAGCAATTCGCAAAATTAGGTTGGCACAAATACTTTCGGTGTTACAGCACTTTAAACACCAGAGATCATGTTTCAAGTTCATTCAGACAGGGCTGACTCTGAACTCTGTGACTTGCTACAGAAAACCCCTTTTTTGCAGCACCCCCCCATGTTCAGTATGTGAGAAACTAGAGACCCTCCCCTTTTCAACAGGGTGCGCCACCTCTATGACACGCCTCAGATGAAACAGTTTGCATGCATAACCGATGATATAAACGTGTGTAAAAAGCAGCGTCTATGCAGTGTGCTTCGTCTGTGCACGGATTGTTTCGGTGGTGTTTTTTTCATTCATTTCATTCATTCATCATTTAGAATGGCACAGAAGAGATAAAATGAACGCTTTGGAAGTCCTGTTAGAACCTTGGCATACCACCACTGACATTGAAGTTATAGATTTTTCAGCAGTTTTAATTTTGAAGAGGAAGATGATGAATTTTCTCTGAGAAGGGACCCAGTATAGGAGTACGATATTGTGTTACTTTTATTTCCAGCATTTTTACATTACATGTCTGCTAATTTAATGAAATATTTTACTTATTTTACATTTTTAACTACTGTTGTGTGGTCATCTGTAAACAAAAATCTCCCATCCCCATGCTGCCGGCCTGCATGGCTGTTTATGTGGGACTAATTCAAGGCCTGCACGTTTGGGGCTGAATCAGAATCAACTTTATTGGCCAGGTTTGTGTGCACAAACAAGGAATTACACTTAGGTTTCCATAGTTAGCATCCTATATCACCATCAATCTACACAAGCACAATATGTAAAAACACTTTAGAGGGATAAAAATAAGGACAAGGAGCAGTATGTACAAGCGTGTGTATATGTGTGTATGTGTGTTTGTGTCCGCAGCCCATTATCATTCTTTCTTATATATCAGAAGAGGCAAGGCAGGTTGTGATGGAGCAGTATGCTTATTTGCTGATTTAGGAATATGTTCTGTAGTTGTCAAAAATCCCATACTGTCATATGATTTTTGCTTCAGTATCATTTCCTGGTTCATCACTTTGCAACAAGACTAATCATATTTCAATATTTTTACATCCAGTAGGACCCAGAACCATCAGAACCATCATCTGCCATTGAGGAGTCCCACCCTGCCGTTGCCACAGCTGCTCCTAAACAGCCCATCAAACATTTGCTGGGCTGCTTACTATGGTCAGACTGCCAGAGACCAGAGGAGAGTGTGTGTATTATGCAAGGAGCATGGCAGAAAAACAGACTCCTGTGTACTGTAGCAAGTGCGATGTTGCCCTGTGTTTTGTTAGTAACAGAAACTGTTTCAGAGACTATCATTTGAAGTTGAAGTGTATTTCTATTTTGTGACTGGTTGTTTTTGCACACTGGTTTATAGTCTGTCATTGATTATTCCTTTGTTGAAAAAAATAATTCTCCAGTTGGGGATAAATGGATTAAATGAAGTTTATTTCCTTTCATAAAATTGATTTTATGCTGTTTTATGCTAATATCCAGGGTTAATGTCATGAGCAAAGGCTATGTCATATGCAGAAGGAAACCTACAATGGAAATCAGAGCTATTTATAAAGTAACTGAATTGTTACTTTGCCTAGTAACTAGTTACTTTGATGGTGCACTTTGAATGTTACTTTTTGGCGGAAGTAACTAGTAACTATAACTAGTTACTTTTTTACAGTAAAGTTCCCAACACTGCAAATTGAGCACTAAAACACCTGTAGAACAAATATGCTTCAGCTGATTCAGTCCAGATTTGCTGCACTTATAGTCAAGATGTTGATGAATGCAACCTGAGGCTTCTCCTAGGTTCTCAAAGGGATTTTCATGGTGTTTTGAAATGTTTATTTTTGAAGAAAATTTTGGTGTGGTTCAAAAACTTGGATTTTTTCTTTGTTTAATCAAAAAAAATTCTGACATAGTAACAGTTGCAATAATGCTTCCACTGGAAAACCATTCTTTTATGTCTTACCTTTATACAGGTACCAATTAGACCTATAGACCTTATAACTGTGGCTCTATACTTGGTTTATTTCAGGTATGTGTTTTCAGGTGGAAGTTGCTTCTGAAACCCTCAGGGCTTAACACGTTAAACAGTTTGTTGAAAGGCAAATGCAAAATGACTAATTCTGAACAAAAGAGAAACTTCCCAAAGCAAAAAGCTGTGTTTCCATGGCAACACCTACATTACTGTGGACTGCTCTCCCGCCCATTGTTGATCAAACAAAAGTGACTGCTCATCGGCAACATTCCAGATGGTGTTCTCTGTTAACTCTTGTTCCTGCTAGGACAGTGGGAGTTGTGTCGAAAATTTGGACCTGCCAGCAGATTGTGAACACCGCTTCTTTTAATGCAGTGAAATATTCAGCTTTATATATCCTTGTTACACTGACCATGTTTTTACTTGAAGTATTTGAATTAAAAAAATCGGTTTGACATTTCATTTTATTTTAGGAAGCATGATCCAGACCACTTACTTTGTAAAACTAATAGGGGCCAAAATAAATTATTCACCAAGGCTAAAAATAAGTTGGATGCAGGTAAGCCAGTAACAACCTTCGTTATATCTCCATTCAACCTCCTTCTACTGAGGGCTACATTCAAAACTCTAGTGTTTAATTTATCAGGACAATACAAATGATGTGGTATTTGCCAGGTTCTAGAGCTATTTAAACATGACCTGAAGGGCACAAAACACAAAACTGATTCTACATTTTTATTATTTAGCAAACACCTAATCAATAATGCAGTCTGTGTAGAAGCAGAACATTTAGCTGATGTTTTTCTTCCTTCACATCTACAGCGACCTCAGAGAAGCAGTGAATCCTCCCCATCAATCTGGAAAGGGACTATTCCCAAACTATTGGAAGTCGGGCATTCTATAGTCAGACCGCTGTATACTGTATCTTCTCATGGTAGGAGGGTCCAGCAAATTCACCAAAATGTCAAACATCAAACTGCAAAAGGAGTACCCTCTGCAAGTTAACTGTAAAAGTTCCTGACAGGACAATTAGAAAAACACAATCATAACTGGCCTTCTGAATTTGAATGAACTTCAAGACTTCTGGAACATTGTCGAGATGTTTGGCTGCAATACACGGTACCATGTCTGGCAAAATTCAAACACAGCAAAGGAAACAAAAACCTCATACCAAGAGTCAAGCATGGTGGTGAAGGTTCTGATGACCTGGGCTTGTTTTGCTGAAACAAGGCAGCCTGAAATCACTCAGTCGACCACAAGTTCCTCAGAATGAAATGTTTTCTAGTGTCAATTGTGCCTGTCTGACAACTAAAGCTTTCCTGAGTAATGTAACAGGACAATGACCCCAAACACAGCAACAACTGTACTTTTTGAAAGTTGTACTTATCACCATACAGTTGCGCTCATCTGTCTTACATTCCATCCCATCCAACGCGGCCCATTAAATATTCATTCAAGTGGAACTCACCTTGTTTACTGACTGATCCTTATTGACTGCTATACCTCATTATCTGTGAAGCTGCATGTACCAAACCATGGCATTTGTCCAGACATAGTTTGGGCTCAATCAATGTATATTTCTGACACACCAGCATAAAGATGTGAAACATACTTATTATTTATTACAGTAAGGCTTTTTTTTTCTATCTGTGGAGACTTGCTCAGTGCCAAAACAGCATTTCAAACAACAGCCCGTATGGATATTTAGTTATCAATAACAATAAGTTCTCATTGACCTTAATCCACATGTCATAACTAGGCAGAACTATCCTGTGTTTTTACACTTACAGAACTCGGACTGGAGTGCCGGCGCAGTTTCGGCGACTCTTTGCCAGAAGACGAGCTCTTGGCATTAATGCAGGCATTGTTCTCCGAATGGACCCTCTTCACCTGGCTGGTGGGCTTCTCGAATGGGTCGAAGCCGCTCTGCGTGCGCTGAACTCTCACCTTCTTGTCCTCAGGGATGGTGTCCAGGGGCTTGATGACAGAGTCTGTTCCCTGGCAGCCGCGTGTGGACATCTTTGTGACACATATCTGTCAAAATAGGGATGTGGAGAAAAAGACAAACAGCAGGGTGAGGATAAAAGTTAGAGACGTAAGCAAAAAAATAATATGAACGATATGTGATTAGCAGCCCTCAGTTGAAACCTGACTGTGTGCCTGTCTTCCACATGCCTGTGTCCATCTGGGAATTCTCCCTCACAGCCTCACTGCTACCTATCTGTTAGCCTGGAAGCCTTTTATCTCCATCTCTCCTGTCTCTGAACAAAACGGCTTCAGTCAGACGTCAGCTCTGCGCAGCACACGGCTGCTGCTGTTCACAAACATTCACACCTCTCCACCTTATCACTGACACACATCTACAAACCCATAGACTACCATCATGCATTAATGCTACAGAGTGTTTCCAACAAGTCCATCAGGAGAACGGCCGATCCCCCATAACACAACACCCCCAACAGTCCCAGTCTATTTTATTTACAAAGCATCTTACCAGTGACTGCTGCACGGTGGACTCTGTAAATTGGACATAAAGGACTCAGACGGCATGACATGTTTTGTCACGGCTCCCTTAAGATTAAATATTTAAGCCTGGGCTCCCCGGCAGGAACTTCTAATTACTCTGACACACAATAAGGAGTCATCTTGCAGCTCACTGGTTTGGTCTTTAACAGAGCCCCGAATCTTTTGCACAAAATGCAGTGTTTCCCACAACAAATGTTCACTCACTTAAATGTGGCAATAATCTACATAAACCAACAACAGGCCTATATGTACATGCTGCAAAAACTGATGATGAGGTTCATTCATTTCTACACCGACTGCTGACTCTTCATGTGTCATAGTTACAGGTACTCTCATACAGATTGAAGAAAAACAAGTCCAGAAGCTGACAGACAACATTTCTCACTGTGGTCCTAATTCTGATTATTTCATAGGACTTAGTCCTCTATAGCACTAGTTCCCACATGCTGCATTTAACCGGGGTCATAATAATAGTTCAGTCAATCTATTGGGTTTTATTAGCTCTAAGATACATCAGAGTGAGTTTTGTAATCCTTTTATTTGATGGGATTTCTTCTCCCAGTGCTGTGGGGCTAACAGTGTGGTGGCCAGAACATTTCCCATACCCACACTCCTAAACCTTGTTAAAATCCTTCCCAGAAGAGTTAAAGCAACAATAGAGTTGGGATGATATATTAAACCCTGTGGATCACAAAGAAAATCTCATTTAGGCTAAGTTGTTTGTAAAGGGACAAGAGAAAATGCTTAGAGTATACTACTGCAACATAATATACATATTTACTCAAGATCAAAACCGATAACTGTTTGTATTTGAAAAACTCATGAAAAATTAATGTTTTTCTGGTCAAATTTATATATATTTGTTTTGGTTTAGACATCAGCCGGTTGGCAGTTTGTCTGTTTGTTTTTTCCTTTGTTTAATATTGAAAATATAACAAAGTATTAAAAATAATATTAACAATAATAATGTATTCCTGTAATTATCACTTTCTGTGACTTTAAGAAGCACTTTAGCAATTCACAATTAGATATAGTCCTAATGCGTGTCCCCAGATCCCCTTCTGTGTTTTTAATGGAGAGATGCAATGGACGTTTTTCATAAACCACCTACAATCCCACAGCACCAGCTTACCTCGTTCCTTTCCAAAGGTTGATTCATTTCTTCATGTCTGACTGTTACAGCAGCACCAATGCAGAAAAATACAACCATTATTGTCTTTGTCTTTCTATCTTTACAAAGACTTTGCATTGATTTCCATTCATTTCTATGGCCTAACCCTAAATCTAACCTAAATTCAATTCAGACCTTAGTCCTAAACCCAACCCCTAACCCCAAAACAACACTGCTCCTTATGGGACGCAGGCTTTGGGCCCCATAAGGAGCAATCTATATGGGCAATCCTTCTCCACTGAACCTAAGGAACATATTTGGACACTAAGAGAAAACTGTGTGTTATTGTCATGTTGGCATGGGATTTATTTATTTTAGTTATTTACTCTAATATTTAGAAAAATATTAGAGACTTAAAATTACAATCCAACAATGAAAATAACTGAAATGGACTCACGTTTATTTAAAGTCAATGAGTGTGTAAATTGGGGGCAAGGGAAGAGACATGCAGAGAGGACAGAAAGGACTGCGGAGTTTGGAGGCTGCACCGTGATAAGGCATCCACACTGTCATCAGAGCTGCTGTCCACATCATGCATCGCCTCGGTGACAGCAGCTGTCATCTGCAGCGGCACATTAACAGAAAAAACAAATGCCCTCATTTAGGGCCTATAACACTATGAGGCATCAATAGTTGATGTGAATGTGAGAACAAGGCTTGTTCCACGAAATCCAGAACAGAGGATCACCAGAACAAAAGCTTAATGACAGGAAAAAGAACACAGCAGTTCTTAAAACAAGGTCTGATTTAACAGAAACAAAAAGAGTCTTTACTGTTGGGGAGTTACAGACATCCAGAAGGATGGTTCTGTCTTACCACACTTTAAAAATTAACCAATGCCATGGCTTCAGCCTAGCAGATTATGTTTCAAACAGACACATAGCAGCTGTAAACTGGACAGAGCAACTTTTCATCATTCAGTAGAATGATGAAATGATGACTGTCCTCTCCCATATTATCTGATCAGTCCATTCTATACTTTAATCACTTCTGATGCACTCTTATTCAGAATAGTTCATGCGTATTGGGATTAAGGGTGTGGGAGTCAAGGTTCTGTTGCTTTGGTACTGGCTGTAATATTTTTGTCAAGACATCATCGTTTTGTTTTATTTTATTTTTCCCATATATAAGAATCAACTGGATGTGAGGGTAAAAATTTTAATGTTCCCATAGCCCCCCCAAGTGGTCAAGTAACAATTAGCCAAATTAATGAGAAAGTAGGGCAAGCCGTCAGTTTCTCTTTCAGTTTCTTGGACCAAAAAATCTGTGGCGTACGAGCTAGATTGTTAAATGCGAAGCGATATTTTCCTATGATATCATGTCTTCCTATGCCACTGAAACAAAAGGCAGATACACAGTACTGTTACTGGGGCGTACGGAGGAGAGGCATCTGTGAAACACAGAAAAAACATTTAAATTGCTAATGTTTTTCAGAGGTTTGCTTGTACACAAAAAACTTAATTGTGTTTGATGTTGCTATGGCTGAAATGCTCTTCTACACGTAGCTAGAACATGATCAGGCAAATGTCACTGATCCGAGTTTGCTTAGTAGTATGCTTGGAAACTCTGCTTGTGTTGGGTTTCCTAGAAAGTGTAAAAGTGTCCACAAAAGTATCCCTACCAAAGCACTCTTCCTTATCCCACCGCATCTGTTGGTGAGTTTCAGAACTTCAGGAATAAACACCACCTTTCCCTACACGTTACAGGGGATCATATCAGCACCACACACAGTAGCATTATAGTGACCGAATCAGCACAGGGACCTGTCACATCCAAACATGCTGAGATCAAACTGTGCAGCCATGGATCCAAATCCCACAGAGATGTTACGCATGGTTGCCTTTTTCAGACTCAAATCAGCCCTGAAAAAACAATGTCAGCCATCAAGGGCAGAAAAACTCTTTTCGCTTTTTAATCACTATTTTACTCTTTGCAACAACGAACCATGTGGTTATAATACAACATTATGTGAAATGTACTCTGGCCTGCTCTCACAACCCAAAAACACAACTGTTAATAGAATTGGTTACTCTAAGTTGTCCTTAGGTATGAGCGTGTCTGCATGGCTGCTTGACGTGTTTGTCTGTGTTCCCCTGTGATGGACTGGTGACTTGTCATAGGGATGTATCTCGCCCAATGACTGCTGGAGATAGGCATCATCTCCTCTGAATTCCTCAGATCTCCACAGGTCGCTAATTAAATATTAGAGACCCACCAATCAGACTTTTATTGGTCGATATAAATGTTTTTGTTTTTCTTTACTGATTCTGAGTTTGGCTAATTGAGATTTATCTTTCTAAGTACTATAGAACAAAAAACAGAAAACATGTGCAGTAGATTGTTTTAGAGGTTGAAGATGTGACTCCAATAGGAAATGAAAGGATTACAATAAAATCCTTGTTTGTATATCAAAGAATATGTACCTAACCTTTATCAAATTTTAAATAAACTAGACACTACAGCATGAGTGTTTCTGCTGCTGACTGATGAGGAAAATAGTGGAAATTCATAGTTTTAATGTTTGATGAATAGTAAAAAGTCAGATTAATGTTTATTATTTATATATTTAGAAATGCAAAGACAAACGTGTGGAATACTTCACTGCACCGTTAGAAGCGGTCAAATCTTTGGAGCCTGGAGCCTTTTGGACCAGCGGTGAGGCTCAGAATCAATGTAAAAGTTCTTGAAATGTCTGTAGAAAACTTCGATGTATTTAAGATTGTATGTCCTAGACCAACACAGAGTAGCTTATACCTGTGAAGTGGAATAAAAATGATACCGTTAAAGAAATTCTTCACAAATAAAAATCTGAAAAAATGTGGAGTGCATTTGTATTCAGCCACTTTCATGCTTCTATGCCTAAATAATGTCAAGTGCAACTAATTACCTTTAGAAGTAACCTAATTAGTAAATGTAGCCCACCTTTGAGTCATTTAATATTTAGTATAAATGCAGCTGTTCTGTTTCTGACCTCAGACGTTTGTTAGAACATTAGAGAACAATCAGCATCATGAAGACCAAGGAACCCAGCAGACAGGGCAGGGAGAATGTTGTGGAGAGATTTAAAGCAGGATTAGTTTCTAAAACAATATTCTAAGTTTTGAACATCTCCCAGAGCTCTGTTCAATCCATCATCTGAATATGGAGAGAGGATGGACCAACTCCAGACCTACCAAGACATAGAGGTCCACCTAAACTGACAATCTAGGCAGGGAGAGCATTAATCAAAGAAGCAGCCAAGAGAACCAGGGTAACTCTGAAGGAGCTGCAGAGATCCACCAGTCAGTCGGGAGTCTGTGCCCAAGACAACTATTTAATTGAGAACCTTTATAATATATTTAGTGTAGTAGAAGAAAGCCAATATTGAGAGAAACTCATAAGAAGCCCTGTTTGCAGTTTGCCATGAGCAATGCATGATGACAGGCCAAACATGTGGAAAAGGTGCTCTGGTCCCCTGGTGTAACATGACAAAACGTTAACAAGTTCAACCGGTATGAATACTTTTGCAAGGCTCTGTATGAACAATGTGTTTTTGAAGAACATTATGACAACAACTGATAGTTTATTCACAGGCAGGCTTCTAACCTTCAGTTTGTGATTTTTCTTATGGACGAGTCTTATTCTCATAAAAACGGTTTCCGCAGGCTGCAGACCGCTGTTTGTATTGAACATTCAACATTAGACTGTCTGCTTCTGATTCAGAAGAACAGCTAAATGAACGCTAGCTTATGGATGCATGATGATGGGAAGAAAAAGGCAACTTTTCATAGGTGGTGGTACATCTAAAAGATAAAAGTAAGTGTACAAAGAAGAGTCCAGTGCAGATTCAGTGATTCATGGCAGCATGTGGACAACCTGCTGAATCCAAGTGCCCACTGTCAACAAGACGGATGATAAATCCCACCACAGATGCAACATTGCCACATTGATTACCAATAAAGTCCAACCTCTTTAATCTCTAATATCCTCTGCCATTACTACCACGCTGTTATACAAAACATATGCATTTACAATCAGCCACGAACTGCATTGTTTTGTTATTCATAATTCATTTTGTACAGCTGCACTGACCCCACTGCCCCCAAAGGGATCATTGAAATTCATCTTATCTTATAGCTGTCATGCAATAATGGAAAATGTGGGCAGTAACACAGCAGGCAGGCAGGCAGGCAGGCCCAGGCTAATTCAACTATCTCCAGAGGAGTAGTTACTGATGGCATTAGCTTGAATGATGACAAGAACCATGGAGGCCATAAAAGACCAATCAGCTTGTGTGCCGTGTTAACTCAGGGCTATCAGCAATGTTAAGTCGGCCATCTTCTGAGCTCACACACGCCGTGAATCCATTTCCACTGAGACAAAGCAGACATATCTGCTTGCCTGGGCTCATCGTTCCAGGCTGAAGACGATAGTGAGACGATACACCAGAGAAGAGAGCGGAAAAAAACACCTCATCCTCCTTCCATTCACACCGTCTGCAGAGCACAGGCCTTCTTTCATTGTTCTTGAGTGGCAGATAGAGCACTGCATGTATGTGACTTAATCTACTGTATCTGGTAGCGTGATAAACACAGCAGGATTTGCCTTTGTTGGGGTCTTCTGAGAGAAACCTGAATAACAGGTGACTGAACCCTAGGAAGCAGACACATGAGGAGCTCATTCCAGGTTAGGCTGACATATCAGTGTGGTGAAATGTAAGCAACAATCAAACCTAGTTTATCTCTAACCATCTGAATGTGGAAACCAAGGTTCAGATGACAGCCACTGTGTATATTTAAGGATGGACGGAAAAGCTCAGATTAGATTTGCTAAACAGTGATTGTCTAAGTCTGGACTCCAACAGCTACTCTTACATTGTGGGACCTGTTCCAGCCACCTTCAAACTGTAGCTGTTTGTGCTGTCAAATAACATGCCTGCACTGCAGAAGTCCGCTGAGCAACAACTTAGTCAGTGTTTAGAGCTGCATGCTCCACTGGGCTAGATGTTCGTAACACACATGACTCTCCTCTGTAACTGCTTACTGCTTGACCACTTATCTTGCCTCTGTACCTTACAAAACACAGACACTCTGGATGAAGTCATAACCATCTGAACTTTAAGAGGAGCTAAGGTTTGCATGACCTGCTCTCGTGCTGTTGTCTTCTACTTAATATGATATCCAGCAGTGAAAGCCACTGTAAAACGGTCAAACAATTGGACAACTTGGTGGAAATAACCAAAGTCTTACTTTGAAGAATACCTTTTGCCCAGCTCAGCAGAGAGAAATTGCCTGCCAATAAAGTGAAAATGACTTGAATTACTAAAATAGAAACTTTGTCTTTCAGGGTTTCGATCGGTTTGTTTTCTCTCTTCAGTTAGTCCTCAACTACAAACCAAATCTCAGACTGTGGCTTCTTCCATATTCAGTCGGGACTATTACAACAAAGCTTTGCTCCACATAATGTAGCATTGATCCATATGTTCCTGGTTTGTCTCAACAAATGTCTGCATCAAAGTCAGTGTGCCTTTCCATTCAGTGAGCTGTAATATATTCTGGAAGTGATTTCTTTTATAATATTGGTTTTTCGAATTTGGACTAAGTCTTGGTGTCCTGTATCCTTGAGTTCTGTTGGCCAGCCATCAAACCCAATGTGACTTTCCTCTCTGAGGCAATTTCATTAAGTGCCTGGTAGAAAAAAATGATATAAATTAAATCAAGGATATTTTTTCCTTTTTGCTGCAGTGGCTTTTTATCATTTTTAACCCAGCCCTAAGATATTATGTGACTGAAACTTAATGTTAATATTAAATGTTCCATCCGCCAACTGATGAACCAGACAAAAGCAGCGTGACAACAGACAATAATTGGTGGTCTAAATTTGAACAAGATCCAACTGCAGTTGGACAACTGGGATAACCTTAAACGGAAGATTTGTCATATAAAGGCTTGGGCTGGAGACAATTCATTAGCAACCCTCTTCTGAGACACATACTGACAGAAGCAGGTTCCCTTCATTGAAACACCACACAGAAGGTTGTAGTTTTTGGGTGTTCTGACAGGTTCTGAAGGTCATTCAAAATTATGCTTTGGACTCGATTTAATTTCACTGTATTTCTTGAACAGCATTATTCTCAGAGTCATGTTCTGCATCCCTGGAAGCCCAGGATGGGATTCAATCTACAAGGGAACTGTTCTAACCACTCACCAACTGTCCAACCTGAGAACAAACCAAACAAAAGTTAGAATTTTTAAAATAACCTACACTTCATTATAACCAAAGCTCAAAAAGTGACATTTAAGGCAGTAATATAAATGTGATAAAAACTTAAAACTCAGCCACTTAAAAAATGACACTAAAGCCCTGGTATCTACAACAGCAGAGAATAAAACATGCTGGATACCACTGGTTAGCGGTATCTGTTAAAATATTAGCATCTAGTCCCATAACAGCCCCGTCCCCAGGTCAGGTATGAACTAACACCATGGTATAAGACATCTAGCAGCAGATGTCTCCATTCCGTCCCCGATAACGTCCGAAATGCATGAAGGGGTGAAAGGACCAGTCCAACTCCATTTCTGTCCGGCTGAAAGGAACTAGTGTAAAAGAACATGTTAAAATGTTTGAAGCTGACTAAAGTCAACCAGAAACCAGCGAGAACCTGTAGCAGCCAGCCATGCAGACTCTAGTTGCTCTCCACAGAAAATATAATGAAAAATGACCAAAAACAAAGACATTAACCAGTGTTTTAGCTGAAAGGAATTGAATGGTTCAGATCATTGTTCACACGGTTCAGAAACCTGTTTTCTGATGACTTGTTAAACTGAATCAGAAGTATATACTTCCACAAAGAGTGGTAATGTGTTCTCTTCAGAGCCTTGATGAGAAAGGCATCACTTCTATGTTATTTTGTTATCTAAATTGCTGCTGACTTCCCTGCTGCGTATTGATTTTGCCGAAGTTAAGACAATAAAAATGTTATCATACTGTTAAATCCTTTTTCTGATCTTTTTTAGAGAAAAACCTCATATCAGGTGGCATCAATAATTGTGAATATCTTACTTTTAAGTTTGAAGTTTTAGTATCCTGACAAACCCTAACCTAAAGGCAATTCGAGCTAAAAAAGCATCTACTATAAAGGGATGGCAAACATTGATAGACACGTCAATAAAGAATTTTTTTTTTAAGTATTGGACACAATCTTATGAGCCTCATATAAAACTGATTCACATCAAACTATTGGCCAAGCAACTGGCATGCAGGGGATAAATTCACCTAAGGATGATGCATTTTTCTCTGGAATGTTCAGGAATTTGCAGATTTTTTCCCCACTGCTCAGCCATGACGGACAATGAATGAATCAAAAAGCATATGAAAAGCAGCAAAATAAAGCAAACAGAGTAAAGATCAATCTAAAAAGACAAAGGTGTGACTTGAGAATTTTGTACAAAACTGTATTATACTGTATAAGACAGTGTGATTAAAATAGGCCAGCTATGAGATTGAAGGGTTTAAGGATTGCAAAGATTTCTACACAGACTTATTTCTGCATAGAGTCTATGGCGCCCATCTCTGTCAGTCGGTATGCAGGAGGCGGGTCATTCCTTGGAGAGAGAACCAGCCCAATACTGGGTCAACACAGAGATCAACAAGCCACCACACATGCACTCATATCTAGGTGAAAATTTAGAGTCACCTAATAAACGTAACATGCATGTTTTGGGACTGTGGGAGGAAACCAGCGTACACGGGGGAAGCCCACACATGCACATGGATAGGATGGATAGGAGACGTTGCCACCTTTTTGCTTTGAGGCATGACAGATTAAAACACCACTGCAAATCTGTTTGCAGTTTAAAACTAAAAACAGTCCCTCTGCATCCTGCTGCTGAAACGGTGGAAACTAAACCAAGACATTTTTTATAGGTTTTTTACTGCTTGTCATGCATTGCAAATTGTACCTACATGCATCAAGATTTTTAACTAAAGAAAAACTCTACTGGTGGTATTCAGAGACCTTAGCCAAAAAGTTGCTATTTCCTGACTAAGGAAGTTTTCTGATGTCCGGCAAATGTCCTGGAAGGATGAAGTGTTCCTGATAGGCTTTCCAGCACCCCATTAACATTGGGTCATTAATTAGGATTCCAGAGAACAGAAAGCTCCGACATAAATGACTGATTTGCCCAGCTTCCCGGCAGTTCTGGCTTCAGGAGTGCACACAGTCACTCAGGAGATTGATCATGTTGTGGCTCCTTAACCCATCGTCCAGCCCCTTACATTTCTCCTCAACAGCATCAACCCTCGCTCATCTTCAAACACTGTCATATGAGGCTCTGAAACCCGAAGCAGGGCGGCGGGCAGTCAAATCTAAATACTGTCTCTGTAGAAACGCAGAAGTGCTGCTGGCAGTTTCCCTTGTATCCCTCAATGTGAATGCTGCTTCAAAGATTCATGTCAGGCTCTGCATAACATTACACCAGAAAAGGATTTCAACTGGTTCACAAAATGGAACATGTTTTTACGCCATGTCTGTTTGAAACTTGGAAGGAACTAATTTCTGGCTGACTGTTTCAAACCGCAAACATGACTTTTTATGGCTTTCCACAAAGACCAGATTTGTGGAGTGCACAACTTATTTCTGAGCTGAACTGTGAATCTCTGCAGCTCCTCCAGGTTTACCTAGGTTATCCTATCTGCTTCTCTGATTATTGCTCTCCTTGCCCAGTCCGTCAGTTTAAGTGGACGTCCATGTCTTGGTAGGTCTGCAGTTGGTCCGTCCTGTCTCCATGTTCAGACGATGGACTGAACAGAGCTCTGTAAGATGTTTAAAACGTGGGATATTGTTTTAGAACCTAACCCTACTTTAAACTTCTCCACAACCTTCTCCCTGGCCTGTCTGCTATGTTTCATGGTCCTGGTCTAAAGTAAACCACCTTCAATGAACCTCTCTAAATGATAAAACTAAATATCCTCTCAAGACTTTTTGCTTGGTAACTGCAAGAAATATCAATTTTCACCTATTCTTTGCCACACATAATTTGTATAAGGCTATTGCTGTTTTGCAGCACATCTGAAACAAATCTAGTTAGTAGCTGAACCACATTATCAATAGTAGGGCATGGAGCCCTGCTGTATGTATTCTGATTACTATATTGTAGTGTGGAGCAGACATTTATATATAATTTCCCATCTGAACAACGATCCACCTGAGATTAGTCTAACATAATGGGTTTAACTGGTTACAGATTTCAGATCTAATTGGGCATTCATTAGCACAAGTACCACTTATGCAAACACCTTTAGTGAGAAACCACTTGATATGAATCACACCACATGCCAATGACTCTGTCTCTGGGGATTTGCATCTGATTAAAATTAGTGTTTGCTGTTATCCTCCTTCTTCATGGTGGAGTTGCTGAATGATTGGTCCAATAAGATGGAGAAAGTTGCACTAAAGCAGTTTATTTATGCAACGATTTAGATGTAGGAAGCTGTATTTTTCCACTAATAGTTTACAGTTTAGTCAAATATCTTCTGTTTTGATACTTGTGGACTTGACTACTTGTTGTATTGTTCACGGCTACACCTATAAAGTTAACTCATGCCTTACACAAGCGTGTGTTGAATGTGTGCATATCTGATGTTGTTCACCGATCATGTCGCTTTTCAAACGGATTCTATGTCATTGATGTGTGACTGACTCAGTTTTCACCGGAGGAAAAATGCTAACAATGGATGAAACAAGCAGGATGGGCACTGTTGATGGAGCGCGTCATAATTTTGTCTGATTGTACAACAGCTTCAGAATTGAACACGTGCTGAATGCGATGTCGCATCTTCTTCAGGGCTGCAGAGTGTTCACACTAGCGCTTCTTGGTGGTCACATTTAGACTGGTCATGGCGAACAACAACGCAAACAGAAGTCAGATCTCAGCAAAAAGAAACCAAATTGAGCGTTAAGACCAGGGACGAACAGGGCATTCTCAAACTACAAAAAACTTTTGTTAAAATAGTCAAATACACAAAAAATCTACTATTAGCAGGTAATCGATTTTGTGTTAAAGCACAGAAAACACCAGGTTTGTGTCAGTAAACTATATTTTCACCTCCTGTTATGTTGTAGCTGTGAGGCTGGAAGATCACCCTGATCTGAACACACAAGCAAAGCGCCCTGCTGCCTCCATTTCTTCTGACCATGACCCCAGAACCCAAGCCCGGTGAAGTGTTGGCTCTCTATGTTTGATCTGAAGAACAGAGGTTGTGCTCGACCTGCTTCCACATAATGGAGCCAAGCTTATTGGAGTGGAAGAGCTGATAACCCTCATAGGTTTCTAGAATGTTTTAGGGATAAAACAATTCATTTTAACTGTTACTGTTATGAATGTTCCAAGTGTTTTAAAATGAAATTATTAAAAAGTGATGCCTATTATATTAAAAACAACAACACTGCATCTCATAAGCTCAGTTAAACAGGAATATTTTAACCACCGCACAGAACTAAGTGTTGAATTTGTATACTTTGGACTTTAGGACAGTTTTTTCAAGATGTTTTGGACTTTTCTGCACGCAGAAGGGAACAACATGATTGATCCTCTGCTGACTGCAGCCACCAGCTGCCCAGTGTACAATGGGAGGTAAGGTAACCTTCAGCTAGATGTTTCCGTGTAACTTGTTTCTAACTTTTCTGACTTTATGGACCATTAGCGTTGTAGGGTCTGCTTAGGCTCAGCTGCTCTGCCTTAACAATATGAAGCTGTATGCTAAAGCAGTTTTACTGTGTTAAAAGCATCAACACACTGCAAACCAAAGCTTCTCCTTCAGTAGCGATGGAGTTGACAAAGCAGCCTAATATTCTAGTTTATGTGATTAAAGCCAATTTCTACAAGTCATCCTGTTTAAGGTGTGAAAGTAGATGTTTTCATGAGTGTATGTGTAAATGTAAGAATGATGCTCCAGAGGTTTTGCACATAACTCATGCAAAGCATCATGGGTTATAGGATTAAGGTGGACACTGGAGTGGTGCTCTGTGACCCCTGAACTCTTTGTTCAGTCACTACTAGAACAAGTTATCCTCTGAATTTATGTGAAACCAACCTCAACAGGAGAGACATGAAAACATATTTTGAGGGTTTAATACTTGGATAAAAAGGTAAAACTGACTTGTGGTGTGAACACTGCTACTGCAGTCATCTGTTGTGCAACAATGTCCTGTTCTAAGACCCCAGAACTCCATAAACAGAACAAGAAATATCCTAGCCAACAAACACCATCACTGGTGGCACACTGTGCTGTAGCCACACCTGGTTGGTCAGGTTGACAGAGAAAAATGGTAGTTGAAGCACACATCCAGAAATGTTTGTGTTCTGGGAAAACACACACTAAAGCATTTTAAAGAACTCCTGAGAGTATTCAGTCTGGCTTGGTTTAGTGGTTAATGGTTCTTTAAACAGACTTCAGCCAGCATGAACTTCAGCCTGCATTCAGTCATTCTGCCATGGATATTTCTATCAGAAGTGTTGATGGTTCTGAATGGATTGTTGGTAGGTTTAAAAGCATGGCTGGGGAACCCATAAACGGACGCCTTAGTACTTGACGCAGTCATCCTGGGTTCGAGTCTTGACCCCGGAGAGCTATGCTGCACGTCTTTCCCCTCTCTCCACCCCACGTCCTGTCTGTCTACTTTAGGAAAAAAATACCAAAAATAAAGGCTACTAGTGCTGGCAAAAAACCCAAGAGAATCAGTGTGCGTTGTTCACTAGAAAATGACAGCGGTGCATTTTTCTGATGCACATCTCACACTGGGAACGTTTGTTGCCTTTAAGACTATCAGAGATACTAATGCCTGCTAACAAATAACAGCCAAGGAGGGTTTTCATGCTGTGAGAGATGCTTCCTGCCTGTGCAAACACTGCCTCTGCTTTTTCACGCCTGTATTCATACTACTTTGGGGTCAACTGGAGAACCGTAATAAGCCCTCTGGTATAGAGGTTTGCTTTGACCTTTCCGATAATAGTCTATGTGACAGCATTTGGTTTTCTGATATAGTTGACAGATTGGAAACAGACCACTAGTAGGAAGCAGGAGCTAAACCTTTGGTCCAAACATTTCAGGTGTACTTTCTGTCCTGAGGAAGAAAGCAAGCCAGTGCCCTTGTGCTCGTCTGTGTCTCCTTTCTGTCCTCTAGACCTCCAGCTGATAGACGCCCTGAACCTTATTGTCTACGAGGTTTCTTCTTGTTAAAAGGGAGGTCTTCTTTTTTTCTGTCACCTCCTGCTTGTTCCAGATTAGGAATAGCAGCAAAATGAAAATCTGCTGGTTTCCTTAAATTGACAACTTCCTACCAATTGGCTATGTTATGGTGTACTGTTTGACTGTAGTGTAAGAAAATGGGATTGAACTGGACTGTATGTAACTGGACTGGAATATGAACTGACTGAACCGCGCTGGCGGTGTTGCCTCATAGCAAGAAACCTGTGTGTTCCAATCTCTAGGGCTTCAACTCTGAAAAGGCTTTCATGTGAGGTTTGCATGTTAAAAGTTAGAAAAAGAACAGAACAAGTATGCCTCTTCTCTCTAGAGAACAGAGTTCCGGAACAACAACCATTGGAGAGACCAAAGTAGAGATGTTTGAGAAAAATTAACAGAATGTCAACACAGAAATCCGGATATAAACTGTCCTTCATGGTGGTGGAGGGCTAATGATCTGTGCTTGTTTTACTGCCACAGAACCTGGGCTTCCTGTCGTCACGGAGACCATAAACCCTAATGTACGTCACATTAGTCTAGAGTCAAATGAGAGGCCATCTGTCTAATGGCTACACCTTGTGAAAATTAGATCCAGCATCCGAACAGAGCTGTGCATAAACAAAACTGAAATGTATCAGTTAATCCCAGTATTTACTTGTTGCTTGCCAATTTAAAAAAAAAAAAAACTACAATGAGATTTAATAGAGACTTAGTAAATTTATCAGACTGTAGAAATGTTCAGATTTCTTTGGGTCAATAAATGGGGCATCCCAACTTTTCAAAATGGGGGAAAAACCATCAGTTTTCTCCACTGTTCAGGTTTCTATAGCGATAACTGACTTCATGGAAACGTCTCCTGTCACTGCAGATGTGAGCGGATATGCATGCTGGTCCGTATCTGTGTTCTTCTGCAATGAACACAACAGGATTAGGTGAGTTTAGACGGGGGATAGGGAGAATATATTTAAATGACTTTGGACCGGACTGCATGTACTGGGATATCAACCGGACCAGTTTGTCATGTATAATGCCTTTGAGATTACCTTTGTTGTGAATTAGCACTGTTTCACTAAACTGAGTTGAGTCAAACTGAATTGTGTGAAAAGGAAATAAGTGATGCCACCCAAAGAATGGCAGGAACAACAGACCTAGTGCATCTTCCACATGTAGATGGCACATCTGTATCAACGCTGTGATGCTTTCACGTTAATACGGACCAAAATGGCTCACAAATGTTTCTGAAGCCTTGTTTGGCAGTTCTGAAGGTGAAAGTGGGTCAAACCAGATGCTAATAAGGTGTACCTAATAAACTAGCTGGTAAGTGTAAGTATCCAATTCAAATTCGAAACCTGACAGAAGTAAAAGTTTTGAAGTCCCAAAAAACTTCTGTCTGCCACTTTGAGAGATGATGAATTTATTTGCAGTAACTGAAAGGCTGTTAGAACTTTTTTAGGGCCACAAGAGGATAAACCTTTAAAAACAAGTAAACTTAGATTTTTTTCAGTTTTTTAATGTAACGCTTGAAGGCAATGGTGGCAGAATCTCTATTGCTGAACTGACTTTATAACGTTACTACCCTCAAATATATGACATTAAAGTTCACTATCACAGTTCCTGCTTTCTTCCTTTTTCTCTTATTTCTCGGCCTGCTTTCTTCCCAAGGAGATACATATGGCCCTGAAGAAACTAAGTGAGTCCAAGACACACTCTCACAGATGGCTTGTCCCTCTTTTTCTCACTCATCTTTCCCACAGTGCCCAAAATTCCATTCCTGTGGGCTCAGAAAAGAGAGGACCGTGTTGCAAATTTGCTTGAAGCAAGATGACATATTGAGAGTGAGCAGAAAAATGCTGCAGCAGGGGCATCCCATCCGTTAGCCCGGTAAACATCAGCACCCATTTCACCACCGTAATGTAAAAGTCTTCCTGTAAGCGCAGAAGGGATGGTGGTGGAAGTGAAGTGGGGCTGACAGAGCTGACGTTATTCCAGGCAAATAGGAACGCTGACACTTTGTTGCAGGAGCTGCAGACACATACGCACAGAGGCACAAATTACCTTCCCCTTTTTCCTGCAACTTCCTTCTTATCCAGAGTGTCTCATCACATCCTGATACTCAGGAACTCCATCCACAAACAAGCTGGCATGCTAGCATGACAACCCATCATCAACCATAGTAAGAAAACCTGTAGACACACACCCACATGCATCATATATGCATGCAGAATCTTTATCTAAGCTACAAATGCAGATTTGTCAACATGCCTGCACATCTACAAATCACCTCGTACTGTATGACGTGTGTGTGTGGTGTGCCTGGGGAATACTATTCACACTCATTCACACATACGTTAGCAGAAGGGTTGTATCCATAGCAAGGAAAGAAATGGAACCGGGATTACGGATGTGGGACAAAATCAGCACCAATCTCAGCCTTCCTCTTACCTTCCAGGAGGAAACAGCTCACCTGGATGCCTCTGAAGAACAGACAGAACGCATTCAGGCCAACCTCTCTCCCTGCAAACCAGCTCAAAACATCTCCCTCCCTCCCTTCTCTCTCATACACACACACTCTCCCTTCCCAAGCTGGAAATGACAAGATTGTACTATAAGCAGGGGGGTGGGGGGGGTTATGTTTAAGACAGCGGAAGGTAT
Organism: Crenichthys baileyi; assembly: GCA_036173005.1. Classification (NCBI taxonomy): domain Eukaryota; kingdom Metazoa; phylum Chordata; class Actinopteri; order Cyprinodontiformes; family Goodeidae; genus Crenichthys; species Crenichthys baileyi. The sequence goes on from JAHHUM010000661.1 coordinate 125,354, forward strand.
TAGGAGGCTGTGCTGTTTCTGGCCGACCGTCCTGGGAGACTGCTAATAAGGGATGGAGGTGGGGTGGTGGTAGGTTTGAGATGGATGCAATGCAGCAGATGAGTGAGGAAAAAAGCTCACCGGAGTCAACTGTCTTGAAACCCAAAGGGCCCCTGCTCTGATCCGAAATGGTACAGCCCAGAAGAGTTTAAAGAAGCCCAGAGCTTGGATGGCAGCAGCACCTAGCAGTTTGTAACAATCCTCTGTGAATCGGAGCTCAGCTACAGAAGGGGAAGGTGAGCCATGTTAGGTAACTGGGTTACCTCTGATCAAATGTGAAACCTGCAGATCTGGTCAGCTCACAGCTCTCACTGCTGCTAAAGGATGCTTATGTTCCTTTAGTGTCGAGGATGTCATGTCTTTTCCACAGCAGCTCTTGCCACTATTTGCCGTTCTCTTCATTATTACTAGGGGTGATTATTATTTAATTATGATTCATATTTTATTGTTCCAAAGCAGCACAATAAAAAGAGCATGTATGTCTTAGTTAAACAGTTAAATCTGTTATGCCGAGGGCTACCCAGGAGCTGTCAGCGGGTAACACCAGCTGTAGACGTGGATGACATCACATGCTTAATATGAAGATGGGTTCATTAAGTTCGACATCCTGTTGGGATGGAAGGGAAGTTGATCCACCAATACTACATGCTTGATCCACCACTGTTCTTCAGACCCCAGCTCCGCATGGAATGGAGACATCCTATCTGAGAAATATGTTGAAGATTATACCAGGTAGAGGACCGTTTAAAGCACAGTACTTGGATAGCATGCATGAGGATCACAACACAGAGCAGAGTCATTGGAAATCCCCCATTGTGCAATTGATTCCACAATAAATAAAAAAACAGGGTAATATTTAATTGTTTCATATATTAAGTGAGACACCAAGCCAAAGTGCCACTTGCGCCAGAATTACAATGATCCAGCCCTGATATAACAGAGTAACATAACTAGTTTTTCTGCATTAATCTGGGACAGGATTATGCTCTGACCACTTTTTCTTGCAACATTTGTTGTGACCATCTGAAAGTGGAAACAGTATGAGACAAACCCTCCAAGAAAGGCCAAGTAAGGAGAGTATTGGACAGTGAATCAGCAAAGAGGCCCACAATAGTCCCCCAGGTTGCTGCTGTCTTCACAGACCTGCAGCAGATATGTGGAAGAAGGTGGTCTGGTCAGGTGAGACCAAACATGGAAAACACCATATGGTTAGGAAAATCAACACTGCACACAACTCTATACAAACAATCCCCACTGTGACACATTGATGACAGCATCATGCTATGGCGAAGTTTTTCTTTAGCAGGAACAGGGAAGCTGTTCAGGGTTGCTGGAAAGATTGATGGAGTTAAATCCAGTCTTCAGTCAGAGGCTTCTTCAAACCTGCAGTAAGACAGACCGCTACAGGAGATCCTTCCTGCCCACAACCATCAGCATCTACAACGGTTCTTTGAAGAAGCTCGAGTAGTTCTAGTTACTATGGTGTTTAATTTTCCTTTGAGAGTAATATGTATTTTTTGTTTTACTGAAAATGAATTGACGCAAAACAGGAAAGATGTCATGTGATTAATGAGAAATAAATTGTAATGTGCCTTTTTATACACTGTTTGCAAACATATGTTTTCAACTGTTATAACTGGTATGTAAAATATAATTTGTTATATGAAACATGAAGGAGCAATGTGTGCTCCAAAATACATTAAGCTAGTTTACCTGCTCCTAAGCAAATAGAATTATCTATTATCAGTGCCTAAAGCAGGAAATCATGTCTCCTATCTCATGTCACACTCAGTCACGCTTTACAACCAGCACAGGCTTTTCCTTTCATGTTTGTTTTTTCCACACTTAATCGCCAACTTTCCCAGTTTTTCATTACTCCTGCTCTGTTTGAAAGGGACCCCCTTGATGGACAGGCTTGTTGCCACAGGAACCACACCATGTCTCATGTATTACAATGAGGCAGAAAGGTGTGAAATCCAAAAAAAGATTGGATTCAAATTGGACCTAAATTGAAGTCAATTTCCAAACCATGGCACACAGTAATCAGTTGAATCCATCACATGTGCAGAAAAGGCCATTTGCATTTTAAGAAGATTAAAACCCATAAACACAGCATGTACATCTGCAGTCTTGTGCTCTAGTATATACACATATTGACAGGTGTGGTTAGGATGCGCATTTGGAAATAAAGACCATATATTACACAAAATAGTGTCTATTTCCAGTCCACACACACACACTCTTGTTTTACTATATGTTGTAAGGAACGTGCATTGACTGTCATCGACTTCTATTGATTTCCATTCATTTTCAACCATTTCTATGGCCTAACCCTGACCTTACCCCTAAACCTAACCTAACCAGTACTAACCCTAAGCCTAACCTAAACTCTATTCACACCTTAGTCCTAAACCTAATCACTTGCAAAAAAACCAAGTGAGGACCATTAAATTGTCCCCACTTTGCTGGTGAAATATGAAAAGTGGTCCTCTCTCAGCCACACAAACAGGAACACACACACACACACACATACACACACACAGAGTTCAATTATCCTGATGTTCATGTTTTTGTTTTTTGAACATGCAAACTCCACAAAAAAGGCCCCTTGCCAGGGGTTTAACCTAGGACCTGCTTCCTGAAAAGCAACTGCTGAGAACTACAACACCATGCAGCCCAATTTCAATTCAATTCAGTTCAGTTAAAAAGTAAAAAGTAAAGTAGTAAACCAGCAGATTGCATCATATCTTCACGTTGATCCAATCTCTAATCTAGGAATGAGCATTACTGTATCACTTATTGTTTACCAAGAAAAAATGTCTATAGATAGGAATTAGTGACCATTATGGATTTTTTTTCAGCAAACCAGGCTCAGGTTGGGTGGCTGTCTGTCTCAAACTGCAGAGGACTGAAAAGATAGCAAACCTCCGGTTTTTAGGGACATACGGATATTTGCTAATCATCATTTAATCAATACCTTCGATTCCCAACACCGACTGCTAGCCACTGACTGTGTGGACATATCACACTGGTTCTGCTTTAAGTCTTGGTTTTTGCTAAGTTTATTAAATAATAAAACAGTTTAATGTGTCACTTGCTGAGCATCTAAAAATAGGGTTACATTTATTTCTATGCAATTTGTTAAATGAAATATGTCTGTAGCTTTTACCTTTCTATGTGAGTGATGCAAATCTGGAAGAGAATGTATTTATTTCACTCAGAAGCTGAGAAACCATCTGGCTGAAATCGTAAAGTGAGCTGCTTACTGGTGTACAGAGATGTGATATGTAAGGCAAAAAAATAAAACACTATGAAATATCAACATGATGTAAATTAGTGAATTATTTTCGGTACTTGGGTAGCAATAAGGGAAATTTTAAGAAAAATTATTTATCGTAATCTGGTAAAAACCTGTGTTGTTTATGTACTTTTAATGTACTTTTCTGTATTTCTTCACAAATGTACTCCAAATCTCTATTTGCACAACTAGAATTATTCCAACTCTCCAGTCGACAAAGTGATAGTTTATAGATTTTTTGGTGATGAAAACAAGATGTGGGATTTATTAAAGTCATCTCCTGGTCTATAGTGTGCTTTTTGTTAAACTTGTTCTATGTCTGCTAAAAAGTATCTGAACACTGACTTTGCGTGATGCTTTGGTTCATCAGCATTTCCACTTCTAATGATGTTGTCAACCCATAGAAAATTTGGGCTTTCGGCAGCTGCAGAGAAAGTCTGTAAATAGGCTATAAACCACACACAGTCCAACCACTGAAATGTTGCCTCATTAAACAGGGACCGCACTGTGGGAGATCCATATAGGATTGTCCATAATGAACACCATGTTCAAGCATAAGGGTGTCCATCAGAGCACTTGGCACCAGGACACCCTAGGCAGGAGGTCGATGATCGACTTTGTTGTCGTGTCGTCAGACCTTCGGCCGCATGTTTTGGACACTCGGGTAAAGAGAGGGCCTGAGCTGTTTACTGATCACCACCTGGTGGTGTGTTGGATCCGCTGGAGGAGGAGAAAGCCGGAGGGACTTAGCAGGCCCAAGCACATAATGAGGGTCTGCTGGGAACGTCTGGCAGAGCCCTCGGCCAGGGATGTATTCAACTCCTACCTCTGGGAGAGCTTTGACCAGATTCCGGGGGATGTAGGAAACAGAGTCCGAGTGGACCATGTTCTCCACATCTATTGTTGATGCTGCTGCCGTAAGTTCTGCGGTGCCTGTCGCAGCAGCAATCCCCGAACCCGGTGGTGGAGTAAGCATTGGAGTAAGCAGTAAGGGACGCTGTCAAGCTGAAGAAGGACTCCTAATGGCTGTGGTTGGCTTGTGGGACTCCTGAGGCAGCTGACGGGTACCGTGAGCCCAAGCGTGCCACGGCCTGGGCTGTGGCTAAGGCAAAAACATGGGATTGGGAGGAGTTTCGTGAGGCCATAGAGAAGGACTACCAGTTGGCCTCGAAGCGATTCTGGCTAACCGTCCGGCGCCTCAGCAGGGGGAAGCAGTGCTTCGCAAACACTGTTTATAGTGGGGGTGGGAGGCTGCTGACCTTGACTGGAGACATTATCGGGGGGTGGAAGGAGTACTTCGAGGATCTCCTCAATCCTGCTATCACGCATTCCCTGGTGGAGACAGAGGCTGGGGAGTCGGGGTTAGACTCTTTCATCACCCAGGCTGAAGTCACCGAGGTGGTTAAAAAGCTCCGCGGAGACAGAGCTTCAGGGGTGGATGAGATCCGCCCTGAGTACCTTAAGTCTCTGGATGTTGTGGGGCTGTCATGGTTGACACGCCTCTTCAACATTGCGTGGCGGTCGGGGACAGTGCCTCTGGACTGGCAGACTGGGGTGGTGGAGGAGGGTGTGTTCCAACTAATGGTGGATCACACTCCTCAGCCTCCCTGGTAAGGCCTATGGCAGGGTATTGGAGAGGAGAGTCCGGCCGATAGTCCACATGTGTTTGTGGACCTGGAGAAGGCATTCGACTGTGTTCCTCATAATGCCCTTTGGGGGGTGCTCCAAGATTACAAAGTCAGGGGCCCTTTATTAGGGGCCATCCGGTCTCTGTACAAGCGGAGCAGGAGTTTGGTCCGCATTGCCGGCACTAAGTCGGACCTGTTCCCGGTGCATGTTGGACTCCGGCAGGGCTGCCCTTTGTCACGGTCCTGTTCATAACTTTTATGGACAGGATTTTTAGGCGCAGCCAAGGGCTGGAGGTGGGGTATGGTTTGGGGACCAGTGGATTTCGTATCTTCTTTTTGCAGATGACGTGGTCCTGCTGGCCCCCTCTAGCCAAGACCTACAGCATGCGCTGGGGCGGTTCGCAACAGAGTGTGAAGCGGCTGGGATGAAGATCAGCTCCTCTAAGTCCGAGGCCATGGTTCTTGACCGGAAAAGGGTGGCTTGTCCTCTTCAGGTTGGAGGGGAGTTCCTGCCTCAAGTGGAGGAGTTCAAGTATCTTGGGGTCTTGTTCACGAGTGAGGGAAGAATGGAGCGGGAGATTGACAGACGGATTGGTGCGGCTGCTGCAGTAATGGGGCGCTGTGCCGGTCCATTGTGGTGAAGAGAGAGTAAGGAGCTCAGCCATCCGGGAGGGGCTCGGAGTAGAGCCGCTGCTCCTCCACATCGAGAGGAGTCAGTTGAGGTGGCTCGGGCATCTATACCGGATGCCTCCTGGACGCCTTCCTCGGGAGGTGTTCCTGGCACGTCCCACCGGGAGAAGGCCCAGGACACGGCCCAGGACACGCTGGAGGGACTACGTCTCTCGGCTGGCCTGGGAACGCCTTGGGCTCCCCCTGGAGGAGCTGGAGGAGGTGTCTAAGGAGAGGGACGTCTGGGTGTCTCTGCCGAGTCTGCAGTCCCCACAACCCGGTACCGGATAAAGCGGAAGACGACGAGTACGAGTATGAGGGGCTTTAATTGGCTAACTCTTTGCAGCTACAGCTGGTTCAACTCTTCTGGTAGTGGTGGGTAATATAGTTAAAATATCATCACAATTTTTTTGTAGCAAGAAAGAAAATATTCATCAGAGCATATATGTGAAAGAACATCTTTAAATCAATCAGTTTGGGCAGGTTTTGTAAACTGTGACAAAAGCACTGCTGACATTTAATACATTTGTTTTCAGGACTGGAATTGCACTCTGTTGCCCATTTGAGAAAATGTATTATTTTATTTTTTACTTTATTTTTTCTGACGTACAAGAAGCCCAACAGATTTACTTTCACAAGTGGAGCATTACGGCCAACGCTATAATTGCTCCGATTGATATATAAAAAAAAAAAAACTTTATAAGAAACTGCTTTGGATTGTTTCAATTGCAATGGAAATGGAGATGGAAACGAAAAGGAAAAAATAAGAAGCAAGAAAGAGAGAGAGGTGGGGGAAAAAAGGAGAAAGAGGGAAAGGGAAAGAGAAACGAATAAAGGACAGAAGGAGGGATAAAAATAATAATACAAGATAACACCCTAGAAGACTGCTTCTACACCTGCAGACATGCATATATAATAACAACAATGTTCCTGAAAAGTGCAGAGTACTAATTAATGCAAGATGTGTTTAGTAGTAACTGCAGCTCAATATGACACCTGAATCCAAACACCTGTGGGTGTAAGTGTGAGCGCGCTTGTGCATATAAGGTTTCTCCATAATAATATTCAATAGAGGTTGTGAGGAGCCACAGACCTGCTCCCCTGGACTCGAGATCGGAGCCACAGACATCCTAAGGCCCCCTGAGCACAGGAACCCTGGGAGGACCAACACCAGGACTACCGAAACCCCAGAGAAGAGCAAAGGAGAGCCCCAGGGGAACCACTCAGCAGCCACAGTGCAGAAGCCCGAGGGAGCGCCAGTGACGAGCCCACAGGCCCAGCTGGCAGCCGTCTACGCCGGAGCAGATCCAGCCATGGACCCAGGGATCCAACACCCCGGGGCACATCAACCCCCAGCAAAGGCCCGACAGAGCCTGGGGGCCCAAGCCTCAGCAAGCAACTACTGGGAATGAGCCAGCACATACCCAAGACACAACCTGACACAAAAAAAGGCGTACACAGTCATGATCACACATTACACCCTTGTGCATACATTCATACAACACTCACCCACACACCCACAAGCCAATAAAGACACATCGCGCCACGATGGCAAGACAAGGGCCCCGCGGAGAAAATGTATTGTAACTTGAAAGGTAAATGACAACAACACTTTATGAAACAATGTGCTTTACCTAAGTTTTAAAAAAAACAACATAAAAACCATAAACATGTGTGTCATGATCACTGCAAATTTATCAGTTATCAACATAAATGCTTGATGGAGAACAATGACTGAACTGCACCCAGAAGAAAAGAGACAGGCAAAAACTCTGAATTCCAGAATGTACAGTTGTAACCCATCCTCCTGGACGACTCCCAGGAAGAAGGAGCTTCACAGCTCTAATCCCTGTTATAGGGTATAAGGTATAAAACTATATGCAGCAGCAGTTCTTTTTCTTTGCCTGCACCTCTCCACATGCTGCATTGGGTAGGACATCATAATCTATCTGGCCAAGTAAAACACTGCATTTTCAAAGAAGAACCATGGATCCAAAGTAAAGTACGGTCTGCTGTCTGTGTATCGGGTGACTGTACACCAGCCGAAAATAAGAATAGCCGTCTGAAACTGACTGCAGAAAGAATGTGATCATAGATTCCCCAAATTTAGGATAAAACTATTAAAATATTGTTTATTTCAAAGTCATTTGCTTTGTTTTAATGCTTAAACTGTGTCGGGTCTGAGCAGGCCTAGATCAAGCTCAAGCTGAGGCTATTGATTCAATTTTATCTCAATGTGTGGTTTGAGCTCTGAATGTCCGGTAACGTGAGCTTGTTCTGTTTTATAGGTGTTTTCCGTTCATCTCCTCTCACCAACCTGCATTAAATTTGTTGGCATAGTCCTTAAAAAGATTCTAAATTCAGTTTCCATTATTCCTAATGATAAAGCTAAAGCTCTGCTAATGCTAAGATGGTAGCCACCACTACTTCTGCTATGTACACAGCTTGTTCTGTCTGCACTCATACACATTAATATTTGAATTAGTGGTACTTAAAAGGTACAGGTGGGACTTAGAGGGGCGGCTAAGCCTTACAAGTGAAACAATACTTATCTGAGCCTTTATTCAGCGATACAGTCCAGCTGCCAAATTGTAAGTATATATCCGTTTTTCACCACCATCTTGGTAGTCCATCACTCCATTCAAGCAGTCACTGTGATGGCTAGTTAATACATTAGGAAACAACTGTCCAAAACTGTGTTGATTCCTAATTTAGCAAATATTTTTTAAAACATTGTTTCATTAAAATAATGTTTCATTTTCTCTTCTACTTTGCATTGTGAACTGGTTGTTGGAACACCTAGCAACTGTTGTTCTCTGTTAGCTTTTAAAGCTAATTGAGCCCTATTCTGAATTCCTCAATACAATCCTTGGTCCTTAAACCAACATATTCACCTTGATCTGTGATATCACTGCATCGCTTTATTTGTTGTTGGTTCTCAGTTTATTCTTATTTTTTCCTTTTTGGTATTTCTTTCCAGTCTCTCATTAGTTTCCCTTATTTTTATTTTTACTTGGTAGTTTAGTGTTACAAACCTAGATAAAGCGTTTGACTGATGTATTTAAACTTGAAGCATGTTCAAGTTCATGATTCTTGAATTTGGAGTGAAGTTATTTGTATTTATTCTGTATATATGCCAGGTCTTACTGTTTGCAAGGCTTATGCACAAATTCACTCCATCTATTGTTCTATAATATCACACCTCACTAGCCAGGTGTTCAGTTATAAAACAACTGATAGAGACTGAGAGCTGTTTGGCTCTTAATTCCTGATAATTAGGCGGTGCCCCGACTTGGTAATTTTGATCAATATTTGTAACTTTATTAATAATTGCCATTGACACTTAATAGTTATTCATGGCCAAACTAAACCTATTGTTGCACAACATGCTTAATAATACTATTATATTTATTTTTAGTAGTAACAGTAATCTTTTTATTGCTCTCATCAACACAATCACCCAGCATTCAGTTATGTTTTTGTGGACATTAAGGAAGTCTTGATTAATTTTACAATACACGCTATTTGATGTACAGAGCCCATTGTACATGGTTCAGGCTCCTATTGTGAGATCTGAGGAAAGTTTTCTCAGTTCTTGTGCTAACATGAAATAGACTGTTTAGGAGAATGCAAAAGAAACAGAATTTTGAACAGTGTGGTTTTGAAACAAATAAAATTTTGAAATAACATTTCTATTCCAGTCGTTTAAGCCAGTAATTGTATCTCTACTTCATAAAAGGCCGTTTTAACCCGCCTGCAGTCCTGGCTAAGCACTAGTACAGAGAGAGGCAGATGTCACGGGAGGCGCCAGAAAGAACTGCACGTGGGGTTGCTCTGACCCCCGCAGGGTTAAGAAAATGAGGAAAACAAATCAGATGCATTTGAGCAAGAGCATAGAACTGCAATGCATAGATTATGCCTTACAGATGATCCTACCGTCTCCATGCTTTGGTAGATCTATCTACCACCCTATCCTTTAGGACATCTTTCCATAGGGTGTAGGAATGTGTTTATGGATATCTTTGACTATTCTTCCAGGGGAGCATTTGTGAGGTCAGACATTGATGTTGGACTAGACGTCCTGGATCGTAGTTCCCTCTCTATTTCATCCCAAAGGTGTTCTATCAGGTTGAGGTTACGTCTCTCTCCCGGGAGGTAATGTCCTCCATACCAAACTAGCTTTGTGTCACCCTGCCCACCTCTCAATGCTGCAGGTTAGTAAAGCAGATTGTTTCATGTTTACACTCCCTCTGGAATATCTAAGCAACCAACCTGCTTCTTCTCTCCACAGAGCTACAAGTGGTGATCCATGTCCTCAACAACAGCCATGGTTTTTGTCCAATAACTGTATTCTCTTCTAACACTTACTCCTGTATTGCCGGGTCTTTAAAGTTACTCCATGTACACTACTAGTTTTTTTCTATTTGAATATAAAAGTAATATTATAAATCCTAAGGGTTTACTTTCAAATTTGTGTTTCAGTCCCATGAATTCAGAAACCAAGGTAGTTTTGCTTTGGATCAGAATCTTTTTCCGGTCATGCCTAATTAAAAGGCTTTGTATTACAGTAAATGTTAAAAGTTAGTTTGTTAAAATCACTAAGGTGAAGTGTTTGAGCAATAGAACTATCCTAAACAGACACATAGATCTGTCACTGTTATTACTTCATCATAAAATAGATGGACACTGACAGGCCTCGTGCTGTATCATGTCATCTTGGCCCATACTTAAAGCTCTGGACTTAAGTCCACATACACTTGTGTACAGTTGAAGGTCAGCAGCGCCGCTCCGTCAGAGAACATAGATATTATAACAGGAGTTCAACCTAAACTGAAAAAGTGAGATCAGAGCAGCCATATCTGCCTCAAGCTGCCATTAAAATGAGTGCAGTGTATTCACACTAGAAGCTGAATCATACCCCACGCTGCCTTTACAGATAATTGGCTGTCCACCCTGCATGAGCCCAGAAAGTTGTGAAACACATTCAGTCCCAGATTTTTAGAGAGTCAAACACGAAGAATGAGCTGAAGTCATGAAGGATGTGTGAGTTTGTTTCTGTTGCTGTTGTTGTTGACCTTGACTCATCCCCCCATTACAAACCCAACCCTAAGGCAGCACCTACCTTTCTGAGAAAAGATCCAATCGGCTGACAAGGGCAAAAGCGAATAATGCCGCAGAAGCACCATATCCAGTTAATGCTGGCCATGACGGAGCGCACAGTGACCTAGTGAGGATGCAGCTGCTGCTCTTAACACTCCAGCTGTTTAGGTGCTGTTTGTGTGCACACGTGTGCCTGTATATGTGGACAAATGTTCAGTGATATTCACACCCCTTCCTGTCCTATATTCCCTCTGAACCCAGAGTGTGTTTGTGTCTTTCCCTTCTGCTGCTTTAGGGTTCCGAACCGTGCAAATGGCTCCCCTTCATCACCCTCTCACTTCTATTCTGCAGCTCATTTCACATCGGCTGCCACCTTTGAGTCAAACAGATCAATAGATGAGCAGAACAAATCACAAACACAAAACACTATGCCAGTGAAACAATAAGAAAAACAGCCTTGCTAATTGAGAAAACAACAGGCCGGACCCGGCGGGCGCTAGCCTGGAGATGATTCTGCACAGTGGTGGCTTAAACTATCTGCTGTTTGCTTGCTCCCAGGGATAAACCGCCACTTTGTGCAGCTGATCAGCTTCAAAATGCAAATCAGCATCATGATACGACTCAAGCTCATGAAATAGACAGGGCTGCTGCAGACTTTAAAGAAGCACAATAATCCCTATTCATCTCTAAGCACACTGCTTCATGTCCCCAGATTAGTGTTTACATTATACTGTAATAAACCTGCACAAATGCCCAAAGTCTCCGAGCGTGAGCTGCTGTGCATATGTGGCTTCTAAAGCTCCATTGACCTTGGCATGACTCTTAGCTCCATACACTGGCAGTTCTTAAAAATTAAGTAGAAGAAAATACTTGGCAGTTGTGCAAAAAAACGTGTGGTGGTTAAAGAAAAATGTCTTAGAGACTTAACCGGCTTATGTCCCTTTACCTCCGTGTTAAGGTATGAGACAATTATTTAGGCCATGTTGGAACGACATTACTGAAAATGATGACAGCAGTGTGGAAAGACTGAAGCTCAGCCAGCAGATGGCAATGAGTCCACTACAGGCTGCTACTACTAGTGTTCAACAGTCCAGCAAAAAGAAAAAAATTCTATCCATCCATCTATATATCTATCTATATATATCTATCTCTATCTATATATATCTATCTATCTATATATATAAATAATTTTTTTATTTTATTTTTTTATTTATTACATGTATATGTCTGAATGTGACTGTACAGTAGTGTGTGCAGAGCTGAATATAAATGATAACCAATTTGATGCCCCCCTTTGCATTTCATTGAACAGTTGTCTCTGGGAGGAACCATGGGAAAAACATTTATGATGATATAACTTTTTACCAAATGAGCAGCAGTTCAGAGAAAACTTCAGTAAGGCTACGAATTTTGGAGCATATAATACAATTGTTACTCCACATGAGATAAAAGTGCTTCATTTTTTAAAACCTCCTGCAAATGATTTTTGAAGACCTCTGCAGTCAGAAACATGTTAAACTCATCAAGTTTAAGCAAACATGAAAACTCAACAGCACTGCACAGAGTCCTCACTTCTCTGCAGAGAATATACTGCACAGGATCCCTGCACCTTTAAATATCCCGATGTACTGATGTGATTAGTCACTTAACACATTTTATCATCATTAAACATTCATGGCTTTTTATGTTATGCTCATTTTTAGGCTGAATTCCTCAAGGTAAAAGGTATGGAGACCGTAGGCTGCAGGAAACGTATATGAAAATGATGGTTTTCAATTAAAACAAATAACTGAATAAACACACTTTACCATGGTAATTCATCCCAAATCATGACAGGTTTAAGGCAATGTCTGCATCTTAAACAGCTCTCGATTGAAAAAAGAAAGAGCCTTGGGTGGTGGTAATCTGTTGAACGACAAAGTGCTTTATCTAGAGTTAGATAAGGGGTGGTTGGAACCTCACGCAGTTAGCAATTCAGTCACTGGGGATAAAAGAAATTCTTTGTTGCCAACCCAGATTCAACCAGGCTGCCTGTCAACAAAGCAGCCCTTTCAAGCTTCTGGAAAAGGAAAAGAAAAAGCAAAAACCAAAATAGTAATACTGGAGCCTCACTTGTCTATGGGCTCTGACTGCTCAGGTGTTTAATATGACAACATTCCTTTTGGTTGAACAGAGGAAAGAAACAATTTCCACTTTAAGTTTTAAAAAAATCAATGTCGAGTCCAAAGAGTATGGATTGGTAAAAATCACTGATTAAAAGCCCCTGAAACTGGTTCCACAAGCAGGTTAATTTAACATAACAAAAAACTGGAAACAGTTGGACACAACAAAAAATGGCAGTCATTAGTCCAATTAAAGTAGTATTGTTTGAATGCAGCATTGAGGCTGCAGACAATGTTGAAAATAAGAGTGAAAATTAGAGCTGTCTGGATCTGATTCAATTAAGTTCAATTAAGTTTTATTTATATAGCGCCAATTTACAACACATGTCGTCTCAAGGCACTTCACAAAAGTCAGATACATACATTACAATTAATCTTAATCATTGAACAGTGCAGTCAGATTCTGTTATTTATTCAAATTGGATAAAAAGTTTTTCTATCTAAGGAAACCCAGCAGATTGCATTGAGTCATTGACTTGCAGCATCCACTCCTCCTGGATGAACATGTAGAGACAGTGGACAGTCACTGACGTTGACTTTGCAGCAATCCCTCATACTGAGCATGCATGTAGCGACAGTGGAGAGGAAAAACTCCCTTTTAACAGGAAGAAACCTCCAGCAGAACCAGGTTCAGTGTGAGCGGCCATCTGCCACGACCGACTGGGGGTTAGAGAGAACAGAGCAGAGACACAAAGAGAACAAAGAAGCACTGATCCAGGAGTACTTTCTATGGGCAGGAAAAGTAAATGTTAATGGATGTAGCTCCTTTAGTCGTTTCACCTAGAAAGAAAAAACAGATAAACTCTGAGTCTGTTTTCAAGGTTAGAGTCTGAAAGAGAGCACATGGAGTTAGTCACAATAAAAGCTCAGCCAGTAGCCATGTCTAGGAGAGAGAAAGGGTTAAACACTAAAAGACAGGGCCATGTGGATCATCGGTAGAGGGTGAGCATTAAGTTGTTGCCAGCAGAAGCTTGGACGATGCCCCTCTCCAGAAAGATGACACAGGTAGACACAGAGTCAGGCCAGGTGTAGCTTCTAGGAAGAGAAAAGAGAGAACAAAGTTAAAAGCTGAAATAACAGCAAATAATTCAAAATTGGAGAGTAGTGTGAGAATGTAGCGAAGAGGGTGAAAGTGGTCATTATATCTGATACCAAGTGTGTTTTGATTGACTGGATCAGAATCACTGATCCACACAAATTTTGTGACCAGGCTAACTGTTCATACTAAGAGTAAAGATAAGACTAGGCAGTGCAGGACAAACAGCAAGCAGGAGAAAAAAAAACAAGACAGAAAGGACCAGCAGTTAGATGATTACTCCGACAGGCACAACTGCAGCACCAAAACGGTGTTTCACTGAAAGCAGGGAATTCCTTTGTCTTTCTTTTCAGTTCTTTCCTTCTTATGTTTTGAGTGGAAAATTGACGGACAAGTGCAATATTGCCACCTAGTCGGCTGTATTGAAAGCATGTCCTAGAATATCTCTGAGTAGAATGCTGTGTTACAATTGACCTAAAAACAACAGAAACACAAGCACTGACATGAGGAGACGCATCAGTGACAGATACAACGTTCGATGCAACACATGGCTAATTACTTTATCAATATAGACTCTTGCCTTCAAGCTATTTCTTAAAAACTGCAACTACATTTGTTATGTCACTGGCAGTGCAGAGACTGATCATTTGCTTGCTTAAATAAAAACAGCTACTGTCTACTTTAGGCATGATGATAGGTCTTCACATACTGTCAACCAAATAGAGACAGGCAGTCATGCTGGTAGTCATCAGGTAAATCTCACCCGCAGGTTAGACATGTTTGTAAAAAGTCCAATTATCCTGCATAGTATGTTCTGTGGAGGATTTAGTACTTTGTAAACTGAAAGTCTGTATTTTGCATCATTCTGAAAGTGTTTGTACATATACTCCAATAGCTGAAGTACATATATTGTTGAGAGTAACTTGGTAATAGAAATTTAAGGAATCTAGTTATTACTGGAGGAAATTCGATGTGTAGTTTGATTTTGAATGTGAAGTGGAAGATAGATTTTAGCACATGATCTAAAAAGGTGCATCAATGCCGTATGAATCTAATAAAACATTAAATGATGTGAATTTTTTTCCATCAAATATGTCCTCTAAACAATTGATCCCTTTACCTGTCCATGTAGAAAAGTTAAAAGCCTTTTTATTTTGCGGGATGTGCAGATAGTCTGGTTCGTCTGCTTGGGAGAACTGAAGGCATATTAATTTTGAGATGTTTCCATTAGGCAGTCAGAGATGTACTGATAGTCTTAAAGTAGCTCTGCTGTTAAAATAAGGGCTGATAAATGGAAATTCTGAGATGTAGATTTCACGACATATTGTTTGTTCAATGTCTATCCATGGTTTGTCTGACAGATTTTCCCAGATCCAGTTTAATACATATTTCAATCTATGAGAGAAGTATCATTCAAAGAAGTTTGGGAATTCTAAGTCTCCTAGACTTTAAGCCTTTTGTTAAGTTGTTAAATTTATTATGGAGGTTAAGATGTCCATGTTCTGATATGCTACAATCTAATTGTAAAACTGTTTTCTATTGCTTTGAGTAATAGGATGTAATTTAATTGCGTCAGGTTGTTCAGTCTGATGGCCAACTTCTTAATGTTGCCAGTATGTACTGGGGCAGTTGGACTAAGATTAATATTAGAAGAAATGGGAAAGGCCTTTGATGCGTTCCAATTGATAGCATAGTCCAAAATGTTTGTTAGATTTTTTTTCCACGTGTTCTGCTTTGGCATTTCAGGTATGCCATATAGAGAAGTTGGCCGCCTACAGATGCCAGGGTGGTTTTGCTGTACAACAAAGGATATCTCAAGATGGAATTCTAATTGCGTGATTGACTTTACTGAATCAAGACTACAAGTAGACAGGCCATATTGCTGTAATGGTAACGTGTCTTTTAATAACCTTCAATAATGTGGAATAGTTGTGCATAGATGCGTGCGTGGATGTGTGTGTGTGCGCTAGTGGGTGAACGTATGTGTAGTAGTCAGTCTGTGCTGAATGGGTGTATGTGAGCGAATTTGTCACCACCAGGTGCAATGTTTCCAGAGTGGTGAAAATGGCAGAAAGCCTTTAACAACCAAGATCAGCAAAAGGCAGGTGGACAATGCTCCAGAAGGCAGCAGCAGCCCCATGTAGATAGACACAAGGCACCAACCCAGGGCAGTCATACCCCCCCACACAGAGGTAGGTTGTCAGTGAAGCACAGGAGCAGCTCCCAGGGCAAAGAGGCACAGGTTGATGAGTAGGGCACCAAACCCCCCGACCCCGCTAAGCTGCCATCTCCTGCCGTGCAGGCTAAGCTCCAGGCCTGGTCCCCATGATGGCATCGGCGCACACACCCCGGCAGCAAGAACACCCGGCAACAAGCAGGAGAGATCCTCTCCGAGCACCCAATGCTGCTTAATTTACAGAGGGTGTCCTTAACGCAGTCCATAGCTCTGATTACATTCAGAAATGGGCAAATTGCTGCAAATTGTAATAGGTTTTCCATTTTAGCCACAGTTCAGAGGAATTTAACATATATCAGGGCAACATACGGATGAGGCCTTCCTATATGGCTGGCATGGCCCGGCTCAGGGATGACTGTTAAATACCCGGGCACCGGCGATACGCAGTTCTTCCTGGTTTCCCTCTGTAACACTGAGGTCAGCTCTGTACAGAGCTCCAAAATAATTGTCCTGGACAATCTAAACCAGCTAATAATCCCTGCATCCTCATGTGCCAGCAGGTCAGTACGATCTCTGAAAAAAATGCTCCCTTCTTCCATCGGGGATGTCCTCCAGCTCGTTCCACATTACGCACAACTGTACGCAGCTTTTTATGGACATGTGTGATCGTCTTAAGCTTGTCCACTGTAATAAAGATCAAACCTGACTTGTTTGGAATTAATCTGCTGATCCAACATCGTTTTTTCCTCGACACTCAGGCCGATGAGCATTAACATCTAGAAGTGACAGAAAGAGGAAGTTTTACAGTTTACATCCAAATGAGGTTGTTTCCATCATTTTTTTAGTTATTGTATGAAGGTAAATGTAATTCAGGTTCATTACTCTGGTTTAAACCATAAAAGCTGAAACTCGTGAAAAAACATCAAGGTGGATGCTCCATGAATTAAATAAAACTAAATTGAGTCATATTTCAGTGTATTTAGGTGAGTTTTAGTTTTCTGTAGTTTGTTACTGTTTGCGTGGCTTCCGCACATTTTTAAACAACGTTCATATTTGTACAAGTTATGCGTAAAACATTGCGCTGCAAGGTTTTTTTTGCCTAAGTACGCTTCGTACATGAGGCCCCAGGTCCGAGGAGCAGAAATCACCTACAGTCACTGTGTAAGTATACCAGATGTTATTAAGGTACACACAGAGCCCCCCTCCTCTGCTTCTACTGGAGTCCTTCATCCTGTTTTAGCACTGTGCAGTGTAGCCTGCGAGCTCGATAGCAGAATCCGGGATGGATGAGTATCACCGGGTCTCTGTGAGCAACAGAATGCAACAGTGTTGGCCACAAACTATTGCATCGAAGCAGTGGTTTGTAGCCGTCTGATTGGCCTAGGTAGCACATTAGCTCTTCAGCCTCGCTTCTGCTTCCGCTCACGCTGCCACCTCCATCTCCTTCCCCCTCCTCCTAGAGAGGTAATCCACTGAGACCCGGGACTCCTCCGCCAGGATTGTGTGTTTGTTAAACTGAGGTAATTGTGTATCGTTTTTAAATGGCAGTTTTTTTAAGGTTTATAAAATAGAATTTTTAAATAGTTTTAAAACAAATCGAGGGTCATGATATAATCAGTAGAAGAGACATCTGTGAAAACATATTAATTAAACTTGACATGAAAGTGTTTGTCAAAAATTGAAAGATGGAAAATAAAGTTGCTTTGATTTTTTTCCCCTTAGCTTTAACAGGGGACATATCATGCAAAATCCACGTTTTTAGCTCTTAAACACATTTTTTGTGTATTGGAGTCTCTGAAAGTCTAGAAAATTTGAATTTAGTCACTCCAGACCCTGCAATGACATATTAAGATGCTTTTTTGGGTCATATTTGGTAAGTCTGTTCAGATTTTTCCATTTTCTGTTAAGTCGCAGTATTTTCTGTGGAACCTCGAAAGATGGTCATGAACTTCTGGCTAACCAATCCAGCGAATCGGCCATTTTTGTTTCTCGCCGTATTCTTATAGTTCGAATTGAAGGATGCCGAAGCGGAAAAAAATCGGGTGCATTAACCCACACCAGTCCCCCAGGATCAGAACCTCTTCGGAGTGCCTGGTTAAATTTTATTTTTCATGGAAACGTCCCAACATCAGTGGGGAAAGTCCTCTTCATTTGCGTGAAGCACTTCAGGGAGGAGTGTTTTAGCAACCTCTGCCAGTATGAAGTAGGATTAGCCAAAAGACTCCGTCTGTCTGAGGGGTCAGTTCCTTCTGTCTATGGAAGCGACGGACAGAGCAAAGTAGTAAGCTGCAGATAACGGTAAAATGACAGCAAGCTTGATTGTTGAGATGTTGATTTAACTTACTGGCTGTTTTGATAGCACAGCTCTGTGCCTCCTGCTAATGTTGGCTCTGTGAGCTGTCTTTTAGCTCCTTACAGACATCACCTTTTTGTGTGTTTTGAATAACAATATTAAACAAAGGTTGCCCTTTTTGCCTTGGGAAACACATGATCCAAATGCATTCAGTGATGTTCTTAATGCTAGCGTTAGCTAACTCGTTAACTATGTTGGTGTCTTGTTTAATCCTTTTTGAGGCGACTGTGGCTCAGTAGGAAGAGTAGTCGTCTTGCAATCAGAAGGTTGTGGGTCGATTCCAGCTTCCTCCTGCCATATGTTGATGTGCCCCTGGGCAAGGCACTTAACCTCAAGTTGCCTACCGATCTGCGTATCGGTCTATGAATGTGTGAGCGTTAGTGAGTGCGATTGGGTGAATGTGGCTCTAGTGTAAAGTGCTTTAAGCGGTCTGTATGACTGGAAAAGCGCTATATAAGTTCAGTCCATTTACCATTTGTTTAAAAGTTATGTTCATTAAATTTGTGGTAGCATTAACATTTTAAAAAGGTATCTTACATGTAGTATGTGTAAAAATATTGTCTGTAACATTAATAATGTGATTACAAATTGGGGGGGGTGAAAGGCTCCACAGCCTGGGGGTGTCGGGGTGTGAAGTGCCTCATTTGCATTTAAAGAGACCGCAGCAAAACGAGACTGTCAAAAAGGAAGCTTAAAAAATGAGTAAAATGATCGCCTGAGGAGCTACAATAACGTCAAATTCAAACCAAAGCAATGCAGTTCCACTTTACACAGACCAGATCTGAATGATTTAAATAGGAAAAGGAAGGATTTAAAAGCATAATATGTCCCCTGTAAAAAAGGTTGAGGTGATAAATTCCTTATGTTAATGTGTGCACACCTAGTGCGTATAACCTTCTAAAAGTTGTTCAATCAGTCTGTTTTCACAGGAGTCTGTAGCACTACCAGCAGGTGTTGCATTACTTATACAATTCTCAGACTGACATTTTTCTGTTGTATGTTTAGCATAAAACATCTTGAAGAGCAGAGGTGCAGGACCACCAACACACATCATCCGTTTTTATACTTGATTTAAACAGGGTTTGAATGACGATACAGAGTGGGCACTGCTGATCAGAGATTAGCTGCTTTATTATAGGAACCAGCTCCTGAACACCATTTAATCATCAGCATTAACAAGAGCTCTGTGTAGCTACCTGCCATCTCCACCTGCCTCCCTGCTTTCCTGTTTAAACCTTCAGAACAGACTTAGTGCTTGGTGGAAAGTTTACTCTATGCTCTGGAAAGCATTTTTATAGTCTCAGAAAGGTGAGATCGAACAGCATGTTTTGTTAGAATAGAATTATGAAACAATCCTGACTACCTTTGGAGTTAGGCCATGCAGCAAATCTAAATGAACTGTAAAGACCCCATTAAAATGAAATACTAGCAAGGCCCACAAGCACAAGAGGAAACTTGGCCTATTAAGCCATTGTTGCATAGAAGCCAAACCTGATATGTTCTGGTTTTGGTTTTGATTGCATTGAATTTAATTCTAAAAACCTGATTCAAATAGAGCAAAGAGGGCATCACCAGTGTGTTGCACCCCTTGGAATAGATCTCATGCCTTCTTTGGTACAGCAATGGGGTCTTAATTTTTGAAAAGGACATGTGTTTCACATGGCTGACTTGATTGGTGAATTATGAATGGACAGAGGCAGCTAAGACATGGGCTTGTCATTGCGGCTATATGGAACAGTTTTAGAAAAGAGACTATATGATTAAACTTTAACGTTTATAAAACTGTTTGATTTTGTAGTGTTCATGTATATCAGAAGTACTGCAATTAGCTTATCACACATATACAAAATTAGATATTTCTGCAATTAAAAGCCCAGCATGTACACACAGTAGCCTATTAGTAGAGTATTTTTGTCTACCCTTCAGCTACAGCCTGCAGTTGACGAGCCAAGATACAACGTTCCCACGTCCCTATTCCATTTCTGGCTAATCTAAAAATGTCATGCTACCTTTAAGGGCCTCCTCGGTCTATGGTTGGTGACAAAATGTTCAAGCAAAACTTCCACAAACACACAAAGGTACGCACAAAGACTCACACACCATGACCAAGCCATGAACCTTTCTCTAATAGCTGTGGTGAAAGCAGCATCAAAACGTTCCAAGCAATATTTTGTCAAGACAAGAGTTATGTCTCTCCAAAGGTCAAAAATTATGTTTTTCATTTTTTTTCCTCCCACATAAGGCCCATTTATTAAAAGGTAATATTTAGCTTGACATTTAACTGTGACAAATTCTTATGGCCCAGTGCAAGGCTGGCAATAATAGGAGTACAACAAAGTAGGCTGACACTAACTAATCAATGCTGATCTTTTTACCTGTGTTCACTGTATGAAGGGTTTTATTAGATACATTTAAATTATTGGGAGGCTTATATCTTATTCATCATATTTTAAACTGGAAGAAGTCCTTGGATTTAAGGACATAAGTTGAAAACAAAATCTAGTATCTTCTTGTTTTAAAAGAGTAGTAGAAAGTTGAAACGTTCAGAAGTTGGCTGATCACACCCACTGGTCCTGAAAAGTTCCCAGTTCAAAGTAAACATGGATGGTGTCGGTAACTTTTATATTTCACCAAAACAAAACCGCACATAGCGCTTTTAAACAACCATTGTGATCTTTTGTATTAAAGCACAGGACTGGAGCCACTGCAGTAGTCCAGCTGGACCTCTTGCAGTACACCCCAACACTCAAAACTTGTTCACGGAAGGTAATAAAATTATGGAAGTAATGTTCACTTAAATAAAATGCTTTCATTTAGCTTTTAATTTTGTTGAGTGAGCCAACTGTAATTATGTCGGGCAAACATGATGTATTTGCATTACTGTTAACTACCAAGGCTCCATCCCAGTAGATGTGTAAGTGTAAATGTTATTTAGCAACATCATTTCCTTGTGCCATTTAGACTTGTATGATATCCTCATGAGTTACCTAGTCTATTATTGTAGTTAAAGCTGCTTTTTAAAGTAGTAGAGTAAAAACAAAATTCTTGTGCTGAATGTCCAGCTCATGTAAGAGTGCCAATACTGCACCATTTCAGTCCGTTTCTATACTTCCTGTTAGAACTAGTAAAAAGTGGATTTAAACTCAACTGGACTGATTATAATAGCTTTTAATTGGACCTGCTTAGTTTTTTATGATACAACAGTTGAGATGAATTTGGTTGGGAACCAAAACTGAAGTAAATTAAGGGATAAGCTCCAGTGGAAAAGAAAATCTTACTTGGATAGATGTGAAAATGCTTCTAAGCAGAAACTAAACCTATTTCTGAATAGCAGCAGGAACTGAACCGAAACTGCATTACTGGAAACTTTGCATTCAAAGTTCCACCTTAAACTTTACTTCAACTGAGTCAGTCCCACACAATGTACCGCCTGTCAGCCCTAGATGTCATTCTTGATTATATTAGCCCCAAAGTGAAGTAACCTTTCCTTGACAGCCATTAACACAATGATAACTAAGAACATATCCATCATGAGGGACTACCAATAAGCCTGCGTTAGACCAACTACTATGTCCAACTGTAATTCTCCTAATGCCAGAGACATTCATGTAATCAATGCCTGTTGAAAAATAAAAACCACGTGCCTCCAGTAAAATAATAGGATTTTCTGACTTATCAGAAGATACTGGCTTGGCTTTAAAGCCACAGGATTTTCCAACTAAAAAAATCCCTCATGTCATTTTAATCAAATTAAAAGACTGTGGTATGAAAGCAAGACAATACTGCATTTGCACTTGTATCCTCCCAGACTGCAGAGCTCCAAAAACTGTCACGTTTCTTGGGTTTGTAGAACATTGCACCATCTCAGGGCCAGCAGGGGTTTAGACAGGTAGTCTTACTCCACCTGAAATCTGCAAGAGTAATGAGCAATCTGCATGATTGCCAGCTGAGCCACCAAAACCCACAACGCAACTACCAGGCTGCTAAATAGTTATATCCTATTCCGTTACCAGTCACATGACTTATTTCCAAAAATCATCACCTGCTATCATTTTATTATCTGGTGCTTGGTCAGGGTCCATTTCCTGCCTGCACACACCAACAACCCCGAACCTAGGACCGTATGGAAGAGCACTAGAGCTTTCAATATGATAAATGTGACATCACGTCCGTAACAATCATCCCTGCATGCTCTGCGACGGACGCCCACCAGGCTGGTTCATCTTTTTTTGCATTTTAATACCTCAGCAGTATTTAATCCATTAGGTTTCCTACAGGGACGATTAGAGGAGGGTTAATTATAGATGTGATTAGTTGTCTAGCAATGTCTAATGAGATGCTATTCCCGCCCCGATGCTAACCCATGGGTCTTCATGTTGACCATAAAGACTGAAAGGATTCATCTCCAATCATCTCTGTATTGCTCTGAGCAGGGTGACTGTTTGAAAAGTGTTACTAATTTACACAGATAGTGCTAATCCTCCCATTGCAGGCAACAAGAACCAAATACTATTACCAAAATTTAATTAGTTTTTCAATATGGACTCTACTCCATGAGAAAGGTGAGAGCTGAATGAGCGGCTGCAAGGTTAAAGGTCGTTCAGCTCTGCCGTCCTCCTCGGACTGAAAAATCCTCTGAGCCGAGCCCCCGCAAGCCAACACTCGCAGATTAGCCAGCAGCTGTCACAAATCAGACTGACGGAGCCAAATAAACTCTGCCAACAGCAACAACTTGAACTGTGACAGTCAGTCAGTCAAGCTTAGTCACTATGGTGGGAGTCATATGGAGACACACACATGTGCAGCACTCAGAGTTAATGAGTTCACTGAAGCTAAAAGGCTTTCAGTTAAGTTTGGGTACATGGCACAGATAGCAGTTCATCATATTTATTCTAATCCCAACATACCAATGTGTTCCGGACCACAGAATAAGGGATTCTTGGTCAGTGATGGACGTCTCGGAGCTTTGATTTAACAGAAAACTTTATTCAGTTTTCAAAAGCGACAAGACTCAAATTAGCTTAGATGGACGGAAGCCTGACAAAAGCTACGGAGGGAGAAGAAAGATGCAAACACCATGACTTTCTGTAATATAAGATACGTCAACCATGCAGGCATGTCACAAAAAGAGGCACTAACCGCAACCATTCATTCAAGCACTGTTGTCCTTATGTGGTGGTTCGTTTAGTGAAGCTCTGACTCTTGTCACATCTGGCTGAAAACATCTCTGCATAAATCAATGCAGAAGTTAGAGAGAAACATTGTGGCTTACCAGCGCAGCGTCAAAAAATTTACAATAAGTGGCGACTGTCTTCTCATTTTGAATGTAAAGGTTCAGTAGCGGCAGGACTACCAATGAGGAGGCCCTACTTTGTGGTTTTGCAATTTTTCACCTCATGTAACAGTGAGTCAGTTTTAAATAAGTGACATCACTTTTACTAAGCTTTCATAACATACATGTGACGATAAAGCATCAACGTTTATGTGGATCTTGTTGATGTAAAAGTAATGGTCTATTTTACACTTTTTAAAACACTAACTGTAACAACCTTGTTGCACTTTTATCCACAAGTGCTTCACAAAGCCAAAGTCAGCCACAACATAAATATGAAATTTTGGAATTACCCTTTTCAATTGTAAATGAGAAAAACTATATCTATAACTCTAAAATGCAAACCAGTTACCTGTGCAATTACAATGATCAATAAACAGGTGGAGATGCTTAGTATCAGGTCAAATAGCTCTCCTAATGTCGGATCAAATATTTTGGTATAAAAGCTTGTAAATGGTTTTTTTTACTATTCAACAAACTAGCGCTCAGATAATGTTTGGCAAATTGTGATTATTTAACTAAACACTGATCCAGTTTGCATATCATTTACCACATGGCCTTTGCTAACTTGTTTATGCTTCATTTTTCTTTTGTTGTCATTGCTCCCATAAGCCATATTTTATTTTGGCAGAATTCCAAAATAAATCTGCTCTTATTTGCATAATTTCATTCTTAAATTGTCAGCAAACAAAATCAGTCTGAAAAGTCTCCCATTAAGTAGGTATTTCCTAATTGGATCTCAGCTATTACAGCAAATGAATGGAACAGGTATGTTTGGCTTCAGAAAAACAGTTCCAAATGTCTGAACCAGACAGATGGTTGCCAAGTGGATAATTTCTCAAGCTGTTATGCACACTGTGACAAAAAATACATTTTATACTTAGAAACAGCCCTAGATCACACAATTTTGGCAAATGAATCCAGTGTTTTCATTCTATAAATGGACCAGAAGACATGACAAATGTGTATCAATAATAAATATAGATTGAATCCACAAATCATGATTTATAGATATTATAGTTAGCACACCCTATTACTTTTAAGGAACTGCCAAGAGTAAAAACTCCTGTTGAACATTTTATGTTGTATTACCCGTTTTATAGCTGAAAAAGGAGATATGCGGTGTGGGAAAGGCAACATTATGTTAGAATGGCCCAGAAACAGTCCTACAACTGTACTTTGACTACACTATATTGCCAAACGTTTTGGGTCTTACCACCAAATCAATGGATTCCAGTGATCCAATTACTTCCATGGCTGCAGGTGTATAAAGTTTGGAGTGGAGCAACTTGACTGGCCTGACCTCAACCTTCTTGAACATCTTTGGGACGAATTAGAGCTAAAGCTGGAATTCTGGTTTCATCATCTAACTATGAACACACTCTTAAACCTCGTGGAAGATGTTTACAGAATAGTTAAAGTTGCTTTTGCTGGCAACGGTGGGTCCATTAATAAATTGGACCTTATAGATTAAGAAGATCTGCTGAATACCCAACCACTGACAGGAAACACTGACCAAAGTAAAGAAGTAAAATCACTCTGAACTTCAATTAAACCATAAAGACCACATGAAGTAAAGAACTGGCCTATCAAGAAATGTTAAGCTTATTTTAGGTATTCCAGAGATGTTTTCCTTGATACAATTACATATTTAAAATCTAGTTTTAGTTATCTCTGGCTAATCTCACTATTGTCTAAGTCTTATTGCAGCTACGATTGGTAAAATGTGATTTTCAGAATACACTGAGGTGCTCTTGAAAAGTCATCTGTAAACCACAGAATGTTAGAATTGCCAAACATCAAGGATACGATTGCTTGCTCAGTACATTTTCAAATGATGTCTCAATGAAACCTAAAACGGACATATGCTCCATTAGCAGTTTTATTACAAAACCACTCAAACTTTAGGCCATTTCAGCCTTTCAAATTATATTTTTTCTAACTACATTGACTACATGGGAGCTTGTGCATGGTTTGAAGCAGTAGTTTTCAGGGTTTTACATCTAGGAACAGCATACTTCACCTTAGATGTACATTTATATTCTTACTCTGATATGCCTAAAATGTTAAATATGAAGCAGTGCCATTAGAAAAGCATTTGCCCTAATAAAAGTTTAATACTAATTCTAATATCAGACAAGGAAAACCCAAATAAACATACAAAGCTGTTTGTAAATGATTGCATTAATTAAAAAAGAAGAAAACCACCTTGGCCCTGAGAAAAAAAAGCAATCCCCACCACTTATTG
The DNA here is from genome assembly GCA_036173005.1 of Crenichthys baileyi. Taxonomy (NCBI): domain Eukaryota; kingdom Metazoa; phylum Chordata; class Actinopteri; order Cyprinodontiformes; family Goodeidae; genus Crenichthys; species Crenichthys baileyi. The sequence continues at coordinate 151,395 of JAHHUM010000661.1, forward strand.
GTTTTCCCTTCTACTTACCAGTTTTGCAGTTATTGCTGACATTAATTCTTTGTTTTTTTCCTCTTCTTTGAAGTTATACCTGGCCTGGCAACTTCATGTTTCTTCTTCTATAGATAGTACACTTAGCATTGTCTTTGTGTTTAACCCTGTCTCTCCAAGACAAAGCAATTGAAGGAGATATTGCTGCAGCCAACGGTGTGTGATATTTTTAGATTAAAGAATTAGCTCATGGCCCTTATGTTTAGCTGTGTTTTTCTCCAAGAAGAAGTCACTAAAGTAGGTAGTAGTAGTGTTGGTATTAACTCTTTACTTTTTCTTTAAAATGGAAAGTGCTCCTGGACCAGCTGTGTTTTTTTTGCCATTTTGTTTGTATGCTCCGTCTTTTTAAACCCCCAGTAGGTCGTGGCAGATGTATATAATAATACGAATATGATGTTTTACAACTATTATTGGATTAGAGTATGTGTAATTTGAATTTCTCTCTAAGATTGGACTGAATGGACTAGATATTACCATTACCCACAAATGGAGAAAATATGAAACAGTGGAGAACCTTTCCAGGACTGGCCTACCAACCACAATTACTTCAAGAGAGCATCAACAAACTCGTTCCAGGAAGTCACAGAAGAACCCAGAACAAGATCTAAACAACTACACACCTCACTTGGTTAAGGTTTGGGTTCAAGATCCATACATAAGAACGAGACTGTGCAATAATGGTGACTAAATGTGTGTGTCCCTTTACATCTGGTGTAAAACTAACAGAATTTCAGAGAAAAAACATCATACCAACATTCAAACATCGTGGTGGTAGTGTGATGGTCTTGAACCTGATATGCTGATGGCAACATAAATTCTGATATCTTGCAAAAAATCATGATAGAGAATGTCCGGCCATATGTTTGTAGCCTTGGGTTCAAGATTACTTCAGTTATGCAGCAAGGCAATGATCCAAAACACTTCAGCAAGTCCACCCCTGAAAGGCTTCAAAAAACAAAAGGAAGGTTTTGAAGTGTCCTAGTCAAAGTTTGGACTTAAATCTAACTGAGGTGCTGTGGCGTGATCTTAAAAACAACTGTTATTGCCTAGAAAACCAATGTGGCTAACTTGTTAAAATTCTGCAAAGCAGAGTGGGTCAAAAATCCTACACTGATCGAAAAAACTCACTGCTTAGTAAAACCCAGCAGAAAGATCAGTTCTGCACAATCATCAATCATGTCTGTTTGGGGCTCAAGAGAGAACTTTCAGCAAAGGGTTGACAAACAACACATCCTGCCTATATTGCATCAGTATGTAGTCAGCGAGGAGAACTAGGAGGCACAGCTCCACCAGGTTTATCAGATGCTGCAGAGGAAATAAGAGAATGGATGTTTCAGTAACAAGATTCAAAAGTTCTTGTATCTTGTACAGCATTACAGAGACGCATTTTTACACTTCTTTACGTTGATATCAGTATCTTTGACCCTTCATGTTACATCAGTGAGCTACAAGTGCAGCTCATCTTGTTTGTGTTGCTGAAAAAAACATGCCTGAGGAACAGCAACAGGGACAGTTGAAACAGTGACCTGGCAAAACATTTTCTGAACCCTGGACCGAGACAGAATTATTAATGCCTTGCCCTCTACCATAGGTGCATTTTCCTGTTATGAAGACATCTGATACAAGTGTCCCCTCTGTAACATAGGGTGCAACGATGGCTCAGGTGGTAGGGGTTTGTCTTGTAACCAGTGGGTTGCTGGTTCTACTGTCAGTGTGTGAATGTGTGTATGAATAGGTGTATGACTGATTAAATGCGCTTTTGACTCCTCAGACTAGATAAGGGGCTATACAAGTGCAAGCCGTTTACATACAGTATCGAGTTCTGGTGTTCCTAGATAAACTGTTTGCAATGGTTTGTTTTTGATGGTGTTATTGACAACCACAATATTGTTTAGGTATATACTAGGTATGCCGCTGGTGTCTGCCAAGGGTGGAACATCAAGTTATTAGGATTAAGGGGTAATTATTACTCAAAAAAATGCCAGGATGGGCTGGATAGTTTTTTTTTTTCTCTTAGTGAATTAAATCCTTTGAAAATTGCTTTTTATAATCTCTCTTTTTAATTAATATTATTCAGATGATCTGAAGCATTTAAGTGTGTCAACGCAAAAATGAAAAGAAAGAAACCTTTAAAAGGGGACAAATAATTCATCACTCATGATGCTGTGAAAAAGTAACTAACACCAGGAATTAACTACATTAACTGTTTAGGACTGTAAAATGATTACTGAGGTGATCAGTGCCTATGAGTATGTGCAGGAGTCAGGGGGCAGCCCAGCAGTCCTTTAGACAACTGAAAATGTTTCTATCAACAACACTAAATTTTCCCAAATTGGGCCCCCGAAGAAGCACCCCTACTAAATTGCCCCAGGGTCTGGAACGGGGTTCAAAAGGCTGCTTGGGAAAAGTGTTTATTGAAAACCAAAAGTGAAGACTGAAAAAAAGGGGAAAAAGAAATTTTTCTCCCTTTTTGCTTCATTTACTTTGGGCCAGGTTCGCCCACCTTGAAATCAAGGTGATACTGACCCCATTGAAGGCAATTTTTAAACCTATGTTTAATTTGGAGGCACTAGGGGAATAAAAAGAGACCAACTCTGGGAGGTTGTAAAGAAAATGTGGGGAACCCCCTGTTGTGACACCTGCCCCCACCCCCTACATTTTTGACATTTGGATCTCATATCACCCACCCCCTTGTTTTTAAAACCCCTGTAAAGCTAAACCTTCCCAGGACTGAAAAATTAATAGAAATTAGAAATCCCAAATTGTGATAAAGCAGTCCACCTTTGTCAGGCAGGAGTTGGAGCTTGTTCTAATGGACTGACGTCAAACACCAGATGAGAATGTTCCTGTCTCAGAGTCGACGGTGACAAGCAGGTTTTGACAACAGCTTTACAACAAACCTAGTATGAAACAGCAGACCGTGTAGAGGCTCCCTGTCATTCAGTACTGTGGGTACCCAACAACACTATCACATCAAAGGGCCGCAGTCAGAAAGGTGTCCCTAAACTATCTCCATCAGTATGCAAACCAGATAAAAAAGATAACATATGTTATTGTTTTGGACAGCTATGTGCCCGTTTTTCAAATTGGGTCTCATTTTAAAAGTGACCCAACAATTATTTTTTTCAGTGTTTTTCCAATTTTTAGAGAGGGTGCCCTTAGATGGTTAATTTTATGAAAATAGTCCTTTTCAAAACCCTGTTAGGGGGGGCTTCCCTTTCGGGTCGTTGGGGCCCCGACGTGAAATTTTCCCGGGTTTTTGGAAAATTCTGTCGCAGTTTGGTAAAAAACATGAACCAAGCAGGGTAGATTTTTAAAAGTACCCCTTTTTTTATAAGATTTTAAAAAGGGTTTAAATAAAAACAGAAGGAACTTTTTTCCAAGAGGTACTTTAAACTTTAAAGGCCCCTTTTTTTAGTTATAAAGGCTCCCCTCCTGGGGAACAACCCCCAAATTTTTTAGCCCATGGGGAGACCCCCTGTTATTTTGGGACTAAAATTAAAACTGTCCTTTTTTTTAAAAGCCTATAGTTGATGGGATGGGAAAAAAAAAGTCCCACCCCTTCTGACCTATGTTTTCTCCTATTACATTTTAAATTTTCATTATTTAGAGGGTTTCCAACTTTTAACTTTTTTTTTCTTTCCGTTTTCCTTCCTAGAAAACCGGTGGCTCGTTTTACCCTGTGACCCCTTTTCCTGGAGGGGGACATCGGCTGAGCGGGCTGCCGCCCAAAAAACTTCATGTTTCCTTTCTAGAGTGACATTTTGTCCTTTTTCTTTTAGTTTTTAACCCCCCATCTCTCCTGGGACCCCCAGCAAACTGGTTTGAGTTTTACTGTGACTAACTGAAATTGTCCCTCTTTTACCCCCCTTTTAGACCTAAAAATTTGGTTCAGTTTATTCTTACCCCTTTTTTTCCCCCAAGTTTGAAGCCATTAAAGGAGCTACGGGCTGCCTTTTAACTTTTTACTTTTTTTTAAATTTAGAAAGTACTCAGGATTAGTTTCGTGTGTTTGCTCGGTCTCCCAAAAGGGTTTTTCCCTTTTCCCACTTTTTGCTACAGGCCCCCATCAAGAAGCAATAAATGCAACAAGTCACTGCCCTCGCGAAAATTTCTGCGGGGTTTTTCCCTTTAGATTGAAAACTTTTTAAACCAACTTTAAATATAAACGAACTTGACTGCATTGTTTGAAAAAATACGATAAAATTAAAAGGGAATGCCCCTTGCTTTGAAAAGAGTTTATCCTGTAAGTTCTTTGTCAAGGTTTTTAATTTAAAACATTTGATTTAGTTCAAAACCACGAAGTTTTAAACTTTTAAACCCAAAGGCGCTGTATCGGGGTTTTTGGCAAATCAGTTTTGTATGGGCAAATTAAAATTGTAAAATTTAAACCCCCAGTGAGTAAAAAATTTGTAAGCATAAGAGAACCCTGGTAAACACTTACTTCAGGATTGTAAAAACTAGTTAACTAAGTTTTGGACCAATTAAATATTTTCTGAAATCAGTTGATTATTAATATAAAGGTAACATCTTTGATCCATCTATTGTTCTATGAGGTCTATGTGTGAGTTTTTTCCCCCAGATAAAATGTCAAAACATTTTATAAAGAAATGAAAGGAAAACCGTCCCAATAAAAGTCTGCCTCATTGTCAAACCTTTGGAAACATGAATTCATTATCGAACCATTCTCACCACTGGCAGGCGCACACAATAAGTTAAACTAAACTCACTTTGTCTGAAAGTCATCCTTTAACCCTTCCCTTTTGATGCTAATCACAATCCAAATTGGGCACATCTATAGCTGAAAAATTTTGTAGATAAACCTCAATCCCGAAAGGGAGCACCCAAAAAAACCCTGAGGGGGCGGGGTGATGAATCCCGGGGCCCCAAATGTTAACAGTGTGAGTGGCATAGAAGGGAAAGGGTTTCCCAGGAAAGGGGTGAACTGCTGGGGGGGGGTTTGGGGGGTTAAAAACCCACTTTTTATCAATGAATGGGAGAAAGGCTCTAATCAACACCACAAAGTGTTCAGCGCTGCAGGTTAAACTGCCTCCAACCCACCTCAACCCCTTGCCCACTTTCATCAGGGTTTTTTTATCTCTGTTGATTCAGAGGCTGATAAGTTGGAATGCTTCCTCTCCTCAGCAGCCGTTACTTTCCCTCTCTCATTCAATACCTTATTGGATTCATGTCAAGCTTTGCATCCACAGCCATGCAGGGCCTTAAACTTGGGATCCCCTTTTGAAAATTCAGCAATAGTGCTTTTTAAACAGGGGGCCCTTTTCTTTGTCATTTCCGGGCAACCGGGACCCAATTTTTTCGTACCGGGCTGGTTTTCCCTTTTTAAAACTGTCAAAAAAAGCAATGAAAATATAACAAGAAACTAATGAATGAAAAGAAACCTTTGCGGTTCTACCATCTATGCATGCTAATGTTCTACTGGGAAATACTCCAGGCAACACTCAGGTTTGCAAGAATATTTCACATATGGAGCTTAATCATAGTTAGAGACAGCCTAAGCAGAAAAAGAGAGCAGATGCTGGTGATCTTACGACTTTCATGGAGCCCAAAGATCTGAAAGAGATGTCTACATCTACACCTTTATGAAAGCTGTCACTCACCCTTAGAGACCATCTGACTCATTATAACAAATAAAAAAATAATGTAATACTTTTTACTTATGACAATTCTTCTTTAGCCTATAACTCCAGATCAAACAAAGAAGAGACTGGGCTAAAACAAATTCAATCAGGTGAAAAAAGGTAGAAACAGGGTGAAAACCGGGTGGAAATAGGATAGGAATAGATAACTTGCCTGGTGGCCATGCTGCTGCTGGGTAGGTCTGGCGGGGACTCTGGGTTCCTGGGGCATGTCATCCCGGGCTAAGGGTCCTGGCTGGGCCTGGGGGGCTTAGGTCATGGTGGGTATGTCCCCAGGGTTTTGGGCCAGTGCATGCACTGGCTCTAGTCCCAGACCTGGGGGCCTTTGGTGCATTGGTGGGCTTAGGGACCTCCTAAACTGGGGGTGCGGTACCATCTAATTGCAGGTGCCCTCTCCTTCAAGGAGTGCATTCTGCTGGCGGGGCGGATGGTCTGTGGGAGGGGGTGGGGCGAAGTCAACCTGGGTGTCTAATGTCTTATGTGTTTTGGGAGTAGTTTGAATTTTGGGGTGGGTGGTTCTGGGTCGGATTCTGGTCCCTTGTCTTGGTTCCGGTTCCTGACAGTTCTCGGTTCCAATTCTGTCTGGAGGAGGTTGTAGTAGAGGTCTACATGGTTTGGGTGGGTGGATTGGCCAGAGTTGTTTTCAGGGTGGAGTGGTCTTGGCTTCTTAGTGAGTTTTGGTATTGGCTCTGTGGGCTCTCTGGCTTCAGTGTGGGTTTTTTCACGTGGCTACTTCTGGCTGATGTATGGGTGTCGGGCATATGTTCTTGGGTTTGGATGCTGTGGGTCTTCCTTTTCACCGGGGTGCACTTTCACGGGGGGGGGGGGACATTATGTTTGGGAGGCTGGTGGGGGCGCATTTATGCAGCGTGGCTTTTGCATTGGGTGCTCTTTGCTGCGTTCTGTCCTCCACTGTATGGTTCTGCAGTGGCCTTTGGCTTGCTGGGCCAGCATCTTTTCCTTGGGCACAGTGGTTGGCGGGGTGGTGCCTTGAGGGGTCTGCTTGACTGCCTGGCTGGTGCTCATTTGTCTATGGGGGGCTGGATGTTGGAGCTGGGGATCGGGGTTTGAGCATTTCCGGGGGGACTGGGGGTGTTGGCCCTGGTTTTTGGTCGGTTCTCGGGGCCGGTGCCTTTCCATAGCCATGGGTCCGGTGGATGAGCTTGTGCTCCCCTCCTTTTTTGGAAATTAGCGAACAGGGGTTGCCTATTGGGGTCAGCCGGAGGAGTTGGCTCCCTGGTAGAGCATTTTGCCCCCCAGTCCTTCTGTCTCCATCCCCGGACACCACCTTCCGCCCTCTCAACCACACTACCACTCATGTAGGGCCTTGGGGTACAGGTGCGTCACTGGAGTGTCGTGAGGGTCTCAAAAGATGTCAGTTCAGGTATTCCCTTACCCCCATCAGTTGCTGAGATTCTCTGGAGGTGGCCTGTCAGATGTTATTTTGCCTGCACCTTCAAATTTGACCCCTGCTTCTTCACCCATGTCCTATCTGTTTCACTCACTGAATTAACAGTGGTAACACTGTATTGCCACTCACAACGCTTCCTTTTGTTTGTCATACCACTATTGTGGATACCAAACATGAAATGTTTTTGACTCTCCACCTCACTTTCCAACACATCGATTTGTGCCTCGGTGAAATTGCATTTCTTAGCTTTTTTTCCTCTGTGGTTACCATTGTTACCCATGAAGAACATTGATCAGCTCATTTAAATACACATTGACATTCATCAGGTGCTTTGCATTGACCATTTATGGTTCAATGTGGGCGTTTAGAGGGCTGAACATGAAGCAGCACCTTGTACGCAAACGTTGAGGTGCAATTGTGATTTATAAAGGTGATATTTCTTGCTAGTGTTGTGCATGGTTTGGATGCGTGTGCACAGTCGATTTTTTTTTGGCATATGCCATTTTTAGTATAGATCCTACGCCATATTTTATGAATAAGACACTAGAGCTTTTAGCTCTGCTAATTCAAACACAGTCAATTTTTGATGAATATGAATAGTCCTTTAATAGAATTTTTTTTCACAACATACATCGGTTGTAGGACTTTTTTTGGCTAAAAACACCTACTGATTTACTCCTCTATGCTAGACTTATGTTTAATCCATAAATCAGCAGAACCAACCTTTTGTGCCACGATATTATTGCAAGAACAGTTTTTTATACATTTGTCTGTGTAAGAAATAAAGAAAATAGCCTGTTTTGGTTAAATTTAATCCAGCTCCAAATGCAGAAGGAAGAGAAGGATTCCAGGCTCATACTGGGACACAAACAAATAAGAGCAAGATTGCCATGCAGAAGAGCCAATTCTCTTCTTGGCTGCTGAAATAATTATTCTCCAGAATTCAGTGGAACAAATGACAATGTTTTGTTTCTAATGGATTCTCCATGAACCTGAGGTAATTAAAGAACACATCAGTTTTTTTATCATGACACGGAACACATGACATTATGCAGCTCCTATCAGAAGGAAAATAGGTGATGAATTTGAAGCAAGACAAAGACAGAATGAAGAGGGACGCCAGACAAAGAGGAGACATAAAAGAACAAAGGTTTAAAGATGGCTGGTGAAAAAAAATCCTTTTTCAAAAACAGATTCTGTCAGCTAACCGTAAAACTGCCAACTAGAAATTATCTTTATACACTTTGTGACAAGCATATTGATGGGTAACCTGGCCCAATATGGTGTTTTAATTGTCTACAATGATCAGTCCGTTTTTGATGAGTGCAGCCATTTAGCCTTTCCTTCATTAGAAAACCAAAAGCTGCAACAAAGCATTGCTGGTTTTCAGACATTTGAGTCTTAGCTCACTTTGCCATTTAATTAAACCATTTGCTGCATCTCCATGCATGTGTTATATTCGCTAACTATAACAGAACAAGTGCTGGATGGATGTACCTTAGTTTCATAACTGTACGTTTAACAGACAAAGAAAACATTGAAGTATAGAAGATTTCCCTCTCTCCTTCTCTCCAGGTTCTGATCAGTGCTGTGAAGATCTCTTTAGACAAGACTGGCAGAAAATTGAGAAAAAAATAAAATGACTGAAACTAGTAGCCATTTCATTGATATTGTAATTTTTAGTTTCCTTATCAATTCCTATCAATGAAGAACTTTGGATACTCTAATTTATTTCTGCTGATTTTATAATACTATTTAAAATATTCTACATTTCCTTAATGTTTATTTTGGGCTGCAGTTGATAGCACTGTTGTCTTGCAGCAATATTGTTCTGGGTTCAACTCTCAGCCTGGTGTCTTTCTGCATGGAGTAAGCATGTTCTCCCTGTGAATACGTGGATTCTCTCCAGGTACTCCAGGAAAATGAGAATACATATTCTCCAATATGGTCAAAGTTGGCATAGAGACTTCTGCTGTTGAACTGGATTATTGACAGTTTGTCATGGATAAACTAAATATCTGATTTAGTATTTTATATCTGATATCTTGGGATAATAACAGCAGTTAGTATTCGTTGTGGAGAAAAAAAGTTATGTTAGAGATTTTTCAGAAATGTTTTTCTTCTCAGAGTTGTATTTAGTATGTTCCAAAGGTGATGATTCCAATTGATTTTGGAAATGTATCCCGTGTGTGGTCGTTGGGTCCAGATGCAGTCATGTCAGATAAATCCATGTTTATGTTTGTCAGTACAGCGTTACCTTCATTGTCCAGTCGCGTGCTCAAACATATTTATCCAGTTCCTCCAAGGTTCTGATCATCAGCACTTTTGATTCTTGCGGTGATCCCATTAACTTTATGAATACATTACAATTTGATGTCCAAGTGCTCTGCGTTTTTCCCCGTTTCCTTAACCGTCTCGCTTTTCAGTGTTTTCTGGCTTCAGCAGCGCACTCTTGTGTTTGCAGTTGACAAACCTCATGATGGCTGGTTTCTCCTGGGGAGTAGATGACAGGCCTCTATGTCATTGCAGTCCATGTTTATTCCTCTAGACTCCAAGAAAGCAGCAACCTGTTGCTCCGTCAAAGCAGCATCCAGCTCTGTTTGATTGCCTCCATTGCCACTGCTCACAGCACGAGTGTATGACGCAGGAGCATCTAAAGTTTATCAGACAGTCCCATAATGATCACACCGTTCATCCTGCTGTACTGCACCAACTCTATCACTTTAATTTCCAGATAAGCAATCAGTCTTTCCTTCGTTTTGTTTTGAAATTTTAAAGTTATTACTTCTTCAACGAGAGACAGAATATGGAGAATATTCTCCGGCTGCAGTCGCGTGACTTTGACAGGATATCCAGCAGCCTTTTGATTTCGTCAGCCACCTCGACTTGCTGTTGCTTCTTTGGTCCCATAAGGTCTGCTCAAAACCATGAAGGTATTTCTTGAGTAATCCACTTTCCAAATTATTAGTTCTTTTGAGGTTAGATATTTTAATGTGAAAATTGCTCGAACTGCGTGCTGACATGCAGGAAATCAAACCACCATTCTCAAAATTTTTGGCTCTTAAATACACAAAAGCACAGATTATTACCACTCATTGTCATAGGCCCCTTCCGTAGTTCTCCGTTATAATTTAATAAAAATTATATTCAGCCAACATTCTGGGGTCCCAATCCATAACCACAACTCTTAAAGAAATCCAGCAGCTGGAGTGGAGATGATTACACTTCTGGAGCATTGTCGGTGGGAAGCAGAAAATAATATGCAGATATATGATGATCCAGTGGAGTCGCAATCGACTTTCAGGGGCTCGAGATTGGTGACCCCACCTCTTCCTCTACCAAGGTCAGCAGGGTTATACGCTACAGTTACCGCTCCAGTCTTCTGTTTCAGCACTTCCAGAGGGTCAGTGATGTGGCAAATGGAAAACCTTTGATATTTAATAAAGTCAGTGTAAAACGACTGCTCATTTTAAATATTAGTCTATGTTTATCCTTTGGAAAAACCAAGAAGGAAACAAAATCTGAAAAATGCATTTTTTTTTCATTCTCAATTATCTTTTTTCTATACCTATTAAAACCTGGAAAATGATAAAGGCAAATTCCAAGCTTTCCCAGACTTTAAGATTGCATTAAACCCTGCCAGCATGAAACTTGCATCCAAAAAATCCCCATTAGTGTCATATTTCAGTTTTATAAGAAGTCAAACTGAAAAAAAAGCTGTAAAGATGAGTATTTAATTAATGAAGAGAGTAAATTTACAAAGATCTTGCACTGGGAGAACAGACATGCAGCAGAGGAAATACTGGGCAAGGAAACAGGAGAATCCACCAATGAGCAATGACAACCAAAGTTTTCTAATGTGCTTCGTCTGGTTTACAGTGAATTACAGAGCGTTGGTGCTGTTTTGCAGCACCTATAAAGACATGTTTATGTTACATTTCTTCTCCATGGCTATAAAAGTTCTGACTGAGAAAATCCTGTTAATATGAAACAACTTTTATTTCCATATCAGACCATGGTGCACAGGGTGAGTTGGACTGAACTGACACACTGGTAAAGCAGAGTGGGAGTAAAAATGTAGCAATACATTCTAATATTTCTTTTTAGCCTGCTAGTTTAAAAAAAAAAAGTGTAATGAAAAATAACCGAAGCTGTATAAATTGATCAGACTGGAGGGAGTTATCAGACTATTTTGGTTGAAAAAAAATGGAGCATTTGCTCCACCTGCTGCAGTGTTCAGACGTGTGTGCTCTTGCTTCCGGAAAACGCGTTTAGTTTTGGCTCCGCGTTTTATGATTGAGGTTTTTGATGGAGATTAAGATAGCCTTTGATGATATATGGAAGATAAAAGATGGCTTGCTGTGGAGGAAAAGGTGGCTGACCTGGTTGATCTTCTACATCTTCTTCTTTAATATCCTCCAGACAAATGAAAGTTTTGTTTCATTATATATATTTTTTTACATGTACGTAATGAAAAATAATTGTTGTTACTTGTTCAATGAGGACATCTATTGAAAGAACTTCTAGTAGCTTCCGTTTGTTCTGCTGGCTAAGTGTGGATACATTTCAGTGAGATCAAATGGTCATAAACCCAACAGAACATGGAGGTAAACCAGCGCTGCCGTCTGTTAAATCCAGACATGTTCATGTATTCTGTTGCGGAACAGGAAGATAGTTTTTTTCCCCTCCGATTCTTCACATTCTTCCTCAGGAGCGAGGTCCATTTATAGCAAATGGTCAAGCTAATTCCCACGCTACCAGCGTCTTTCACTGCAAGAGTCCGTTTAGAGCAACAACATAGACCGCGAGTTCGAAACAGACTTAGGGAGCTGTTGCCAGTCACGTGTGGCGCCCATCATATGTGAGCATTCATGTTCGTTTGCCAAGAAAAATACAGACTTGTGTGGGATAGGACTAACAGCTGTCCAATCAGAAGTCTTTGTTACAAAAAGATACATTTCAAATATGATTTTATTTAAAGCACTTTTTTATTCAACTCACTTAAACTAATTCTGTCAGACTTAGATTTGCATTCACACATCAATAATCCAAATTTGCTATTTTCAAAATTACTATTTCTCCAAGAATAAAATCTTTAAGTTTTTGACCCAGAACAGAGAAAAGCTTATTTGAGTTGGAAAAAAAAACCAAAAAAAAAAAAAAAAGACACTGTTGACCTTGAATTAAACGTAATAGTTATTGGTGCTGAAGCGGTTTAGCAGGTTTGCAGGGACGGATTGAGGAGAGTTTCTTTAGTACTTTAGTTTGTTTCTTTAGTACTTCACTATATTAAAGTGTAAAAGTAACTTAATTCAATTGAATTTCATTGTCTGAAAACCTTGTTATACACTCTGTTCCACATTATTTAGGTTCTGCTGTCAGTTTGGGTTCTATGACAGACTTTGACCTCTGATCAACCCAACATAATTATGTCACCTCAGGATGAAAGATAATATTTAATGGAGTCACAAAGCAATGTTTCCTTCCAGCAGACTACAAGCAGCAGGTCAGACAGAGAACATCCCACAGTAGGCAGCACCATTTGTGAAACATCTATAATAAAAAACCAAACAACAAATATTTAGGGGACCAAAAAAACCCCAGGGCCCCAGGCTGCCAAACCCTGGACGCTCAAATGTCCAGGGATTATACTGTAAGTATATACAGTCATATTCAAGAAATTTGAATATTGACAAGTTAATTTTATTTATTTCAGTAAATAAACTATTACTATATAGATACATTTCAAACAAACTGATGCTTTCAAGCCTTTATTTCTGTAAATTATGACGATTGTTTGCTTACAGCCATTGAAAACACGGCATTTAGGGTTACAATATTACATCTTAATACAGAAATGTGAGCTAAATGAAAGGTATGTTTATTACCTGCTTAAAGGTTATTTTCAAATGGTACTTTTGATCTGATAAATGAGCTTCATCAGAACACAGCTTCTAATTTACTGAATATGACTGTAAATTGTGATCTTCATTCAGTTCCTTTACTTTGTAAAGCTAGTCTTTGCAGAAATACCTTCTGGTCCAAAGGAGCTTTAGTCAGATTTTATATTTGCCACTGAAATTCAAAGAAACAATAATGTGAGATCAAGATCATGTCTCTATTAATGAAAAAAATGATAATACCGCAAGCAGATGCTGTCACTGCCTCAAATCGCGTCAGAGCAAGTCAGGCGAAGACTTAAAAAACAATGAAAGACAGAAATATCTAAACACATTCATGGTGCCGATCCTGATGATGAACAAACTAAAAAATGCAAAGCAATTCTGCGTCCCCGTGTTGTTCGTTGCCCTCAGGTTTCAGCTGAACAGTTTTATATCTCTGCAGCTCTGTCCATTAGAACAAATAAACCAACCAGCAGCAACACATTGTATGCAACCTCAACACAAAGAATGATGCTGTCTTATAACTTATTCATTAAGCAGTGCCCCTGCAGACAATGCACTGGAAGAGTTCCAAAGTGGTGAAACAATGTGTTTGCTGAGGAACAAGGGTAGAGCTTCAGGAAGGTGTGTGCAGCAGATGTAGGCGGAGCAGCTCAGCAAAGCAACTGTCAATGCTGCATTACGTCTAAAGAGAAGCCAGGCGTGACAACCTTGTAAGCAAGAACCTGCCGTCCCAATATTCTCAGACCCAGTGACTGCCTCATCAAACAGCTGACTGTTACAAAGCAAGCTGAAGGAGAATGTTGGAGAAATCAATCCAGACCTGCAAACTACGGCCAGCCCAGGGCTGTAGGCTCAATAAGAATACTACAAACTGAGACTGAAACTATTTTCTGTATTCTCACACAAAAACAAACAATTTAATGTTAGATTATGACGAACGTTTCCATGAGAAAGATCCAGCTTCAATAAAATCAATTTTAGCAGAAGCTAAGGACTGATTGACTTTTAGAAACACAGCAAGCAGGCTTGGCAATGAAGAAAACGGACGATACATCAACATTTGAGAGCAGTGAACACAGATCAAATCTGGTCTGGTGTCTCACTTGGCAGGCCAAAGCAGTCCTGTGATGGTGACTGACCCTGAGGGATGTCTCTGAGATGAGAGCTCCACACATGAATACATTACACACCAAATGCACCAGGTTCCATCAGGATCCACAGGGAACTAAAAAAATCTGCACTGCAGTCCTTCCTGACAACATCTGGCCAAAGAGACCTTGAAAAATCATTTCAAACAAATGAATCACTACAGTCAAACCCTGAAACTGGGCCAGTGATGTCACAAGCTCCCGCTAATTTACCGGTTTTCAACCTACCTCATCAAAGCTGCTGTCTTCCTTCTTGAAAGCTGAAAGGAGAAAACAGAGAAAACAAGTTAGACACTAACTAGAGTGACGGCTAATTCTAAATGCTTTGATTCAACTCTGTTCAAAGAAGACCGTGCTCGTTTAAGTAAGCATAATCTCACACACACACACACACAAAAGCCACTGTAATGGTATCACAGGTGTCGTACAGTTTAACCACATTTAAATTCAGTGTAAAACATGGTAAACAGGCTGAAGTCATGTAGCGCTTCTCTAGTCCCATCAACCACTCAAAGCACTTTACACCTGAGCCACATTCACCCAATCACACACATTCATAACACCAATACGCAGATCAGTACGGCATGTGGGGTTTAGTGCCTTGCCCTGGGGCATGACGAACAAGAGGATGGCGCTGGAATTGAACCGACATCATTCAGATTGCTAGACAACCACTCTTCCCACTGTGCCAGGGTCGCCCCCAAAAAAGGGACAAACTTCCCCCCCCCCCTCTGTGCGACTTTAATCAGACTACACCTTTCCTGCTTTGGGTCCGTTAGAATTACCAACAATATTTTTATTTTCTAATAACCGGATAAATAAGAGAATCTTTTGGAGAACTGGTTTGATTTTAAATTTCAAAGTTTGTATACATTTCTTCAGAATTTGATAGAATTACATTTAAACTTTCTAAACTGGGTCAAACATTTTGGGTTTTGTTTCACAAGTTTCTTGCTTTAGTTTGCTAGAATTTTTGGTCAATTCCTCCTGACAGACCCGGTTGTAACTGGGTCAGGTTTGTAGGCAGCTCTGCACACACTGTGTTGCCCTGCGATGGACTGGTAACCTGTCCAGGGTGTACCCCACCTCTTGCCCATAGACCACTGGAGAAAGGCACCAGCTCCCCCACTATGGAAGAAGCGGGTTTAGAAAATGGATTGTTCCAGTAATTACCTACTGATAATGGTTAATGAGCAAGGCTGTACAGATGGTTAGAAAATACAGTGCCTCTGGGTAGGGAGACCCCCCCCGCAACTAAAATGGCTGTGTCAGAATGAATGCTTGGAAGCATGAATGACTCCTCACCATGTCTCAAAGACTGAACACTGAAGACAGCAAGGAAACAGCTGCACATCCATACAAAGTTTAAACCAAGACTTTCTAGGCAACACTGTGACATTATGCAATGTGTTTTAATTAAAAGAGGAGTTTGTAAAATTTATTTCACATCCAGCAAAGGAGAAAACATCAGGCCTGCTCAGAGTGGAGGGTTACAACATTTAATCTGTCTCTTATACAAACACGCTGCTACCGTCGCTTCTTGCTCAAATCAACTTTGACTTCTTCTGAATCTCCCAAACAGAACAGGAATGTTCAGGAAAGACCCGATTCTCTCTTTAACGGGCACAGTGAAAACATGGTTCTGATGTTGTCATAAGGTTCTTGTTTGGGACCAACATTTTTTGTGCTAGATTTAGCTCAAGGAACCTGCAGAGCGTAACCGAAACACCTTCAGAAAGACTGGATGGAAAAGACCTCTGTACAGCTTAAAGAAAGGATCCCTTTATTTTATTTCTTTTATTATGGTCTCATTGCTTTTTAAAATCAGAAATGTACTGAAAGATAGAACCCATGGAAAGTGTTTCCTATGGACCTCCAGAACCTGCAGCTTTTCTATCTGAAATATAATTCCATGTACTGCATCCAACCTTTAACTATCTTGGTAAGGTCTACCAAGAGCTCATGTTGTTCTCTAGAAAAAACAGAAGTATTTCCGCTCCTTCACATGTAGCTGCATGTAGCCTTTATTTAGATATGACTCAAGATTAAATCCAATTATGACCGTCTATAATTAGACAGCGTTTAGACCAAGCAGTTCAATACTCATAACTCCACCTGTAGTGTCTAACAAAGTCCACTCCAACCACCTGCTGGAGGGGTGCTGCTGCAATAACTGCTAAAATAAAAAAATAAAAACCAAATACTAGCAATAATGTGCCACCCTGACTGGCGCCCTCTGCTCAGTAGACAATAAAATTGAAAATATAAATCAACCACCAAGCCCCTGTGCTGCTGTTGTTTCTCAGTATTTTATTCATGCTGAAAACCGGACCACCCTACCGATCAGTCACAATCATCTGATCTAAAGTAAGTTGATAAAGAAATGTTTCCATAAAATGACTTTGTAGTTTTCTTTTTAGAGCATCTTCAGAGTGTCTGAGTGTGATTGCTAAACTTTCTAACATGTTCCTCAAGTTACAGTATTAAGTAACACCAGCAGGCAGGTTCAGTTGTCCCTATGAACTGAAGTACGCATATGATTTGTAGCTTGATACAAATCAGATGCCAACTTCAGTGTGATGTTTTCCACCTAAAAACAGCTGTGAACTGATGCTGGAACAGCTTTATACGAGTTTACCTGATGAATGGTTGTTGGGCAGAGTTTCCTCTGCGAACAGGCCGAGGACAGACCATACAAAGTAAAAGATGAATAATTATTTTGTATTAAATTATTTAATTCATTGAGTTTCTTTCAGAGAAACGTGACCCTACCATGTCACTACATACAGCATATGTTCTTTTTTTATGAATGTTTTTGCAGCATTAGTGGTCTTTATTTTTGTAATTTTGTTCGATAGTAGGCAGACAGGAAGTGGGGTCGAGAGAGACATGCATCACAGGTCTCTGGGGTCGAGTCTTGAACCAGGCACAGCAGCATCGAGGACTGGGGCCTCCGTACATGGGTTGCATATTCTACCACTAAGCTATGAAATTTTTAATAAAAGAACAACTTTTAATGGTCATTAATGTTTGGTCATTGAGAAAATATGAAAGTTTCTTTAAAAATGTAATCGTTGATGATAGAATATTTTCCATGCTGATAAGAATAAGGGACGAGATGGAATGTGGTGAAGCTGTAGTTTCAGTAATCTGTTTCTAATCAATGAACTGTCTGCAGCAGTGGCACAATGGATCCTGTGGGGATATTTTTTCCTCTGTCCTACAGAAACAGGACAGAGTAGTAACTGCTCACTGGAACCAAACCCGTTTAAAACTTAGAACAGTTCCTTTTGTTGCAGCAACCATAAGACCATCTCCAGGCAGCAGCCTTGATCTAAAGTTGCACCACCTCTTTCAGGCAAGTCCTCAAAGCTTCCAGGATTTACAGAATGTTTGCCCATGTTTAGCTTTGACCATATGCTCAGTGTCTGCATTTTATTCCCAACGCAGATAGTTCTGACTACATGCAGCTGCCCTCACTATACAACCGCAGAACCAGCAGGTCCAGAAGTACCAAAAAGATGGAGGAAAATATACAGACCGCGAAGCTGTTTCTAGCAACATAGAGCCGATCCTCAAAACTGTAAGAACCACAGCTGACTGTACCACTGGGTCGGGGTTACTTCTACTACAAGAAGGGTCAAGAATGTTTTTGATGCACATTCTGTACATTCTGTAAAGCAGAGCAGAAACATTTCTCTCTCAAGTGATTTGCTCAGATATAAAAAGCATTACATTTGTCCGATGGAGCGATTATTGCATCAGATCTATAAAAATATGCTCTGCATTAATTAGTGATATACTGTAAGGATAAAATAGAAAGGTTTGTAATTTGTGAGCATCGCTACATCTTGTTGGCTTCACTTGGCCCTTAGCGGGGCGGCCCGATTTGCCCTTGTTCCCCCAGGGTGTTCCGACTAGGACAGAATGTTCTGACCTTGAGGGTTAATTCATCGTTACCCCACAGGTTTAGTTGAACTCTGCATGTAAAGAATTAAGATATGAGGTTTGTATTATGGTGTAAAATAAAATAAAACATTTCAGGCACAATTTGGGGAGTTTATACGATTGACAAGGAAAGAATATTGTAAGAAATTAGAACGTCTTCTGTGACGATCCTTGCCTGTGTTCGTAACACCAGCAGAACAGCAGTTTTTGTTTTGATGTTTACTCGTGTTTAAAAAAAAAAAAAAAAAAAAAAAAAAAGGTACCACCTGCTTAAGACAGCTGTAAATATATTGCGATGTCTGCATGTCACACAGAGTTCTGGTCTCAGAATCCCAAACAGATTACATTTGTTGTAATTTGCATGATTATACTTTGGGATGTTCCTTTAAATGCTCAGTAGCATTTAAGAGCAGATTCTTTGTGTGCAGGTTGAGAAGAGACAGACCTGCACACCTTTAGCAAGTGCAGAAAGATTTATGAATTTGCCTCTCCACATTCATGTTGAACCTGTAAGCTGTACTTTATACAGCTTTTAAATAAGTGTTTCTTACTACCCTATTAAAAATAGTTCTTATTATCTTTTTGCCCCCGTAGCACTTTTTTTCTCAACGTTTTTAGGGGGAAATTTAATGTCATCCCCAAAATTATCCAGCAAATCAAGGAGCTAAAGATTGAAACACCAGCCCCCATGTCTGTAGTAGCACCCCCACCCCATCACCTGAACAATAAAACATCCATTAAAAAAAAAAAAAAAAACAGGAAGTGAAAGCTGAATTTCAAGAGGTTGTGACCTTTGGTGATGAACCATCTACCAGCACAGCAGTCCTAAACAGAAAATGAGAATCCTGCAGGCGGAGGTTTAAACGGCACATTTAAAGACACCTAATGATGGGTCTGAGTGGGGCTCCCTGACTGCAGGCTGTCAAACTCATTCTTAATGCATGAGAGGTCTGAATCACCTGACTCTTTTCTGAGTCCAGAAGGTAGCTGCACCGAACTAAAACAGGGGACTCAAGTCGCATTTTACCTTCGCTCAGCAGCGGCTGCAAAGAACATCACTTTGGCATTTCCTTTTTCGCTTAAAATAAGAACCGTGCCCCCCCATTCCTCCCAAATAATCATATTTTTACAGCTAATGTCCTTGGTAAACATGGTCCTGGTGATCACTATGCAGCAAATCACCAAGGGTTGTTCTTCAGATTCCCACTTGAATGGCGACATCCTTAATCACATATCACCATCCTGAAGGTGAAGCCACACTCTGATCCTGTGGTCACTGAGCAGCTGTTGGGGTTAATAGCCTTGCTCAAGGGCACAATAGTGGCAGTAATGAGGGAAGAAAACCTCTGTTAAACCTTCAATGATCTGACTGATTACAGTATGTTGCTCATCTGTGCTTTACTACACGTTTTTCCCAGATAGAGTTTTGAAATGAAGGTTTTAATTTAAAAAAAGAATCATAAATAAAAGAGGCGTTGCACTGAATTATGTTAGCACAGCTAACATAACCAGGTTCTGGAGAGATTCTTCCTTTAATAAATGAAATCTTCATTTGAAACTGCTTTTTGTATTTATTTGTCTAAATTTTGTCTGATCATCATCCGTTTGATTATTTGAAACACTGAAGTGTAACAAAAAACCCAAAACAGAAGACATCTGAAAGTGGGCCAATACTTGTTCACAGTACTGCAAGTCAAACACATTAACTCTGTAAAGAAGACCTGTCCTGCTGACCCAGTGCAACCCAACCGGGCCCTCAGAGGACAGTCTGGCTCATTCTGCTGTTCCTGTGAGGGCCGGGGAAACCTGCCGCTCCCTGCGGAGAGGAAGAGCACCGTCAGCATCAGGCTGTCTGGAAGAGAATCTGAGAAACCTTTTTTAGTTTTTAACTTAAGGTAAAGATGCAATAACAGAGTAACAGTAATACCATCTGATCTTTTTTTATATTAATCTGTACATTTTATCTTTAACAAAGTAGATGCATATATCCATATCTGATGCAGTCTATTAATGTAACAGGTCACCCTGACTGCTCAGCCTGCCAGGTTCACAGCTGACAACTCAGAAACCGAGAGAAATAAGTAGAATGAACACCGAAGGTTCTGTTCCCTCCTTGGTTTTGGACACCCAGACACTCATTGACCCAGTCTGTCCACAACTGAACATTCATGTTTAAAACAACATTCCACTCAGACAGCTTTGATGAAGCACCCCCATCACTTAAGTAGATTTGAAGCTGTTCCAGTTAAAACATCCACGTTGCATTTTGCTGCACAATGCTTTGATTTAACACAAGGTACCAGCCCGTCCACCGGGACCAGTTGGACCAGCCGTGCAACAAAGACAAAAACAATTCAGCTCACAGTCTTTGTTAAAGCATCCGTGGAGAGGAGGAAGAGGCCGATCGATGCTCAGATGTGTTGATCTAGATGGGAGGAAAGATGGCCAATAAGAGACGTGCATCAGCACAGCAGAAAAGTCAATGCCAATCTTTCTTTCTCCCGCAACATTGACCCAGAATCACTCCTGCTCATTTCTGATCTTAGAGGCTGCACAGCTTTTGTCTTTATACATCTTCTGTGGAAAGGCCACTGAACCCTGTGAAGGTCCGAACTCAGCACGCTCTACCAGCAGGAGTCAAGGATAAATAACATGATGGCTGCTGTGACTGAACTGGGCCTTAATGAGGATTTCAATGGCAGATATCATTAAGGTCACTTTACCCTCCAATAGTACACATCTTATTTTTGTAAATGAATATAAGAACTGATGTTATTGGAGTAAAGTGTTTCTAGGTTTAAAAAGGGGCGGATCCCTCAGCATTAATATTACAGTGGCCTCGACGTTTCCGTCTGTCTTTCTTCCTCCCAGTTTAAGGAGGATGATTAATGGCAGCAAGGAGGAGGAGTGTATGAGGGCTCAGCAAATAACTCCTTAAGAAAACAGACCGAGCAGACCCAGAACAAACTAGGTACAAGTATTCATAAATATTACAACAGCTCTGTTGTAAACTCAGTAAAACTAAAGAGGAAAAAAAACGTAAGTATCTGCTGCTAACCTGCAGCAGGGTCTGATTTATCCACACAAACACCTGAGCTTGTCAGTCACCAGGCGATCATCAGTGTAGTGGAGTCCCTTTGTTGCTGCCCTCCATCTCCTTGTGCTTTACTGACCAGCTTCCTCTCAGGAGCAGATGGCTCTCACATGAGACCCTGGCCCTCTTGGGCCCCATGACCTGTTGAACTTTAAGGACTGTGTTCTGTAGGCAAGACTTCTTCTTTCCAACAAGCAAACATGATAAAAGCTGCATGACATTCGGGAAACATTAGATAATGTTGCTGAATGAATAATATGATTTGTGATAAACGAATAGGTAAAAAGTTAATTCTTTCTGCTTAATGTTCTTAGCAAACAGACCAGAGATAATAATCATCCAAGCAACTAATGGGGAAAGAAAAAATCTGAAAAACAAGGTTTTACTAAAAAACGTTGCTTAATGATACATCTTAATGACTTCATCACTTTTCTATCTGCCAAAATGTTTTATACTGCAGTAAACAAGTGTCACCAAATATATTTCATGCATAGAGAATCTGAATGCAAGGTATTTAAATCATTAGCTGGCAGTCCTTGGGAATGAGCATATCGAGTAGAGTGATACAGCAATAACGATAAATTGTTCAGATGTTCAGCTCTACTCCTGGCAGCCATCAGATACACATTCCAATCATTCCTTTGGAGTATTCATATTTCAGTCTTAACAATAACCTGGAGAACATTATATTTTAAAAGGTTACTGTGAGTACTGTGATTAACATGATCAGCAGGCCTAGCTTAAAAACTGCTGTTCTTGTAATACCAGGCATGCCATCTATTCTTTGTAATTTTGTTTTTTTCCCCCCAGAGAAACCAGATCCTAACCCTAAACATGTTCATCCTTCCTGTTATCTACTGAATGTCATACTCTCTTACAGACTGAATGAAGTGTAGACATCTTAGAAAATTATGTTTCCCTTTAAGTAGCTTCTTATAATCACTGCTTTTTTCGACTTTGACTTTTCTTCCCTCAGGAACCACGTCTACATCGAAGAGTGTTGTGGTCAGGGTCACCTGGTAGTGCTCAGTTAGGATACATTCACCAACTGAAATATTCTGGGGTTTTTGAGTTACCGACCAGCTGGTCAACCCTAGGGACCAAGCAAGCTAAACATCATTCGATTTCAGACCCCAGAAAGATCAAACACCTTTAACTTTTTCCTATCTTATAAAATGCTGAACTAAGCAGACTGCCTAAAACACTGCATTTAGTAACATCCTTCATAAAGAGCGACTGAACGCTATGAGAGTCCTGGTTGTGGAGAACTGGATTGAACACATTTTTGGTCTGATTTTAATAATCAGACAGCTGTTCAATCATTCAGGGTATATTACAGTAAATCAGCAGTATGTTACATTAAATACAGACAGCAGCAGCTTTTTCTCTGCTGCTGTTTTTATTTGGAACAAAAGTAGGATCTATGAAAGGTATGAAATGATGGGCCATAGATCTCCACTAATGTGTGAGAAAATCACTGGCCCATTTAAAAAACAGAAGGCGTTTAAAAGGATTGGAAGGGATTTGCATATTTCCGCCTTTACAGTCGAGAACAAAGCCAGTCGAGGAATCTGGAGGAACCTCAACCTGTCATCAAACCAACCCAAACTGGACACCTGATATCCACGACGCCGCCGTCTGTTCTGCAACAAGAGCCGCCATTAATCTGGTACTGATCTGTGTTAGTTTATGTGTTATGGCCATCAGCAGCCTAAACTGTTTAAGCTGTGTAGACGAAAAGACAAAATGGAGCAAAAACCTGTGAATAAGAGAAAATATAGATGCAAATATGTCCACTTTCAACTCCCTGATGCCAAACAATATTATTATTAATAATTATTGACTACACAACAAGTAACAACAAGTCAAAACAAGAAACTGGGCGCAGCGCTGGTGGTGTAGGGGTGTAGGCGCGACCACATATAGAGGCTAGTCCTCGAAGTGGCCGTCCCGGGTTCGAGTCCCGGACCCGGCGACCTTTGCCGAATGTCCCCCCCTCTCTTTGCCCCACCGTCTGCCTACTGTCAAAAATAAAAGGCCTCTAGTGCTGAACAAATTCTTAAAAAAAAAATGAATTTTTACTATTCTGAAAAGCAGCCAACAAATAAAAAGTTGGCAGCTAAATATCTGATGGTGTTAAATATCACTGCTTTACACAGACTGACCGGGTCCGAGTTCTAAATGATTACGGCTGGGGATAAGGTGGTGACTGCAGTGACCCAATGGAGATTCAAAGTGAACTATTTTTAGCATCAAATGTTAAAAAATGACATGGAAAACATTTTATTTCATTCAGTGCAGAAAAACTCCTAAAAATACTGTTGAAACAAATTATTTCAAGTCTCTAAGAGAAAATCTGAGATTTTTACTCAATTTATAAAAAGAATATCCTGTGCTGAGGTGCACTGTTCTGCCTACAGAACCTCAGTCACAAAGCCTTGAGGATTTTATTTGTGGGTGTCCAGTAACAGAAAATAAGCTCAGCAAAATCTTCGTGTTGGAGAGATTTTTTTGTGCATCATGCATTTAAACATAAGTTATTTAAAGTGATGTTAGTTTGTGCTAATAAGAGAAACAACGGGTTGAAATCAGTGACAGGCGGAGCAGAGGTTGACAAAAGG
Source organism: Crenichthys baileyi (assembly GCA_036173005.1). Classification (NCBI taxonomy): domain Eukaryota; kingdom Metazoa; phylum Chordata; class Actinopteri; order Cyprinodontiformes; family Goodeidae; genus Crenichthys; species Crenichthys baileyi. The sequence goes on from JAHHUM010000661.1 coordinate 175,222, forward strand.
TTTGGAATGAGAAACTCTGTTCTTGCTTCTATGTGAAAGTCCACTTCCAGACTCCAAACCCACTGGAACCTGAAAACAGGTCCAGACAAAAGCAGCTGATTTCAGGACAGAATGGCAACATCAACCTTTCTGTGTCCAACTAAAACATTCCCAGCATGTTTCTGATGAAACTGGACCTGCAACTAATGCTACCTTTATCAGCTTTAGCCAGTTTTTCACTGGATGGGTAAAGTAACAACAACCAGGACCATCTGGTTTAGTTGTTTCAGAGTGAGACAACTCAGCATCTCTCCATGTTTCAGTTCCTTTTCTGTCTGGGCTCACTGGACCTGCTGGTTTCCTGCAGAACAGCTGAGTGGACTCTGGATGATCACAACGGGGCCTTTCTGATCCCCAAAGGGATTTGAGGAAGTCGGTAGAAGAGATTAGAATACGATTTAAAACCAGAATAATGTCATCGGGATTTTTGGAGCATTTCTTTAAAATGAACCCCTGGAGAAAGTGAGCAGGGGTCCCCTGAGCTGCTGCTGCTGCTGGAGGCATTTCACAAAGTCTCAATCCGGCCCAAAAGTGCTGAGGGAAAAAAACCCAGAGGAAAAGTCCCGTTACTTACCGATACTTCTGAAACTCTCCGACAAAGTTCTCCTTAACTTTTTCATCTTGCCCATCTTCTCTGCGGGCTGGGAGGCCGGCATCAGGTCGCACATCTCGGGGCTGAGGCAGCGGGGCGGCTGCGGTTAGAAGCGGGGAAACAGTTGCTGATGTTCGGCTGTGCAGCCCAACCAGCTGCGGCGCGCTGCGGATCTCAGGAAACGGATCTCTCATCAACTAGTGAGGCTTGGCTTTCCTCTCAATTATCCAACTACATTTCTAAAAAAGGACAAAGAAAAAAGTCCGTCCAGAACCTGGATGGTCCGAAGCGCTTCTTCTAGTGGAACTCCAGGAAAAGCCTCCTCTCCAGCTTTTACTTCTTTTTCCTCTCTCTAGGTCCCTTTCGCCGCAACCTAGATGTCATATTTTGGGGGGGATTCTCTCTCTCTCGTTCTCTTTCTCTTTCCAGGACCCCGCCCTGGATACTGGGATTGGAGGAGTCCCGGGAAGATGCGGGCTGCGGTTCGTGCCGGGGACTGTCCGTCAGAGAGCGGCGCCGCCCTGCAATGTGTTGCAGGCGGAGGAATGGCTCAGCGGGCAGCCAGGTTACTGCCCTTTGCTGGACCAGGTCATTTTACACCAAATCTGGTTCGATCTACCAACACATCGCATCTTGTTTTTATTGCTCCTTCTTGTTACTCTGTAGCTTTTCAGCCGTCTCATCTGCCCATATTTGATCCGCTGAAGCAGTCATGTCCCACCATAACATTCCTCCATGTCAGGACCTACACCGGAGTGTGGATGGATTCAAAGAGCCCAGGGATTCCAGTTATTAGAGCAGTCCAAAGCCAGCATCAATAATCTAAATCCTGCAGCCCAGAGCAGCAGCTGCTGTCAGGTCTTTGTGTGTGAGCTCACATCTCCAGTCTGATCATGTCTGTGCTACAGTCACCACGGCAGCCGCATGAAGGGAACAACGGCGCAGCGCTGGATGAGCATCTCAACATGTCTCAGCGGAAGCATCTCAGGAATGCAGGCGGCTTTTTAATTACTTCCACTGCAGCTCGGGGCTAATTGAGACAAATGTACAGCTTTATTAGTCGGAATCGGTCCTTTATTATAGTGTGTGGTTGTTGATGAGGCATCCACACAGGATGTAGAGTAACAGTACATCTCCATTCTGACACATAACCCAAACCGTCTTTGCTGGAGTCTCACTGCATTGTAATTTTTTCACTCACTTTTTTTCTTGTTGCTTTTTCTACCATCATACTAGTTGTTCATATAAAGCTCTGTTAATGGTTTTAACAGTCACATTTAAGTAGATCTGTTAGTATACAGAGGAGGGCCAAGGTCATCTTCATGTCGACAAGGCACACGGGTCTCATGGCTCCACCGTGCTTGACGGCTGGTAGAAGGTGTTTGAGCATCTCCCCAGAGATATATGTCATTATGGTCTCCTGGCAACCCTTCCAAATATGTGAAATGATGTTTTAGAAAATGCATTCCTCATTTTTAATGTGTAATTTTGAATACATATGAATTTCAAGAAAGACAATTTTTATTGAATAATTCAAGTATTGGAAAAGTAGAAATCCTGCATTATTGAGTATTAGTTAAGATGCATCTCTCTGATTGGTTGGCTCAGGGGTGAGGTGGGGTAGGACTGTCAACTGATGTGCCAGGGAGGTCTGAGACATGGAGGGAAAGCCATTTACCACATCAGCCGGCTGTTATTTTATCAGTGGATTAGAGGCTTTTTAACAGTTGCATTGTTTGACCAGCAAATCTTTTTAGAGTTAGAGCTATCTCACCAGGTACTGTGGCCTTCTTCTATGTTCCGTGGCCAATGCCCGCCTAGCAGGTTGGGGATTGAGCCCCAGCTGCTGGTGTGACCAGGCTTGGCCAAAGCAGGCTACTAGGGGTGTGGCGGCCTGCTTTGGCCTGGGGGCAGCTGGTTCTGTGTTGCAGAACTACCTCTGTACCAGGCATGTAGGTATCCTGTGGGGATGCCTGGTGTTTGTCTGCCTGGGGCTGCTGTGACTTTTTGGAGCCAGAGCCCAGCTTGCAAAGTCACAAACACACAACCATACACACAATCTAAATGGCTGAAGATCATACAAATACAACTTCCCATTTCACTTATGTGGCAAAGTCTACTTTAACGGCATCTGGATTTCATAAAGTCAGTCACACAATCAGGGCATCATCCTTTGTGTAGAGCAAAACTCCTGGCTGATGTAGGCAACCAGCTTCTCCAGATGGTATTCCTGAAATGCGGGGGGGGGGCTGCAGAAACCCTCTTAAGAGAGCTGTGCAGAATCCACTGAACCGAACTGAACAGTTATGGTAACGCTTGCCCCACTGACCGATTCTGTACAGGACATTTGACATTTTGTTTGTGAAATATATTATAGGCATTCCTGATACAAATCTTACCTTTAAAACCTCACAAAAGGGTAAACAAGGCAGACATGATGACCCTTCCAATACCGTGCTCTTCCTGTCTTAATAGTCTTGCTTTAGTTCAAATGCAGTATATCACAAAAGTGAGTACACCCCTCACATTTTTGTAAGTATTTTCTTATATAATTTCATGGGACAACAATGAAGATATGACACTGTATCATAGTAGTTAGTGTACAGCTTGTAAAAAAGTGTAAATTTGCTGTCCCCACTACACAGAGCCATTCATGTCTTAACCACTGGCAACAGAAGAACATACACATCTAAGTGAAAATGTCCAAATTGTACCCAAAGCGTCAAGATTTGAGGCCACCATTATTTTCCAGCAACTCTGTTTCCTTAACTTTTTTTGCCTTTAAAAAGGAACAATTAGGTCTGCAGAGAGGATCATTGGTGCTGACCTTCCCTCTATCCAGAACTTGTACATGTCATGGGTTTGGTTTACAGGACTCTAACAGAGGTTTTGTTGAATAATTTAATGATACAATGAAGGAACTTACCGGACAGTCTTGCACAAGAATCAGAAACATGACACACAGAAACATTAGGCAAGGAATCAATGGACCAAACCAGAAAAGAATAAGGAGACAGAGAATCTAAACACTGAGGTAGAGTGGAGAAATATCAAGCAAAGCAGAAGAGTTAATCAGAGGCAATGAATAGCAGCTGAGGCAGAGAGAAGGCAGAACATTCAGAAGATATGTGGAGCAGCTGAGACAGAAGAAAAGACACATAAACATGAACGGGACTGAACAAGAAACCCTAGGGAAAATGTCGAACAGAGATCTAACAGGAAACAGTCTAAATGAAACAGGATCATAAGAGAAACACTAAAGAATGAACTAAAGGAATATACTGAACAAGAATGAACACAAGGAAATGAACATATGTATGGCAAAACCTAAACAGCAAAAATAAAAAAACAGTATGGCAAGACCTGTAGAACATAAGGAAAATGCTGAAAAACATAGAAACAATTGAAAACCAAAACTTAACACCTCAGGATTGTGACAGTACAGGTCTAGGATCAGTAAAAAGGGTAGCTACCATCTCCGTGGGTCCCGCAAATCCTGGACAAAGGCTGTTTAAAAGCTTGCCTTCGGGTCGGCGCTACAGAGCGCTATTTGCAAAAACCAGCCGCCACAGAGATGTTTTCTTTTCCCAGGCTGACTATGATGAACACGTAACAGAGTCCCCCCATAGATACCATACATATTTGGACAATTCAACCATGTCTGTTTTTTGTAAAAACACTATATATACACATGTACATATTAACAAAAACATTTGTTTTCCTTTTATATTTCTGGAAAAAAAGCCTCACTGAGAGTAAGTGGAACATGTAGCAAATTCCTTGTTTGTGTGGACAAACTTGGCAAAAAAAAGCAGGAAAACCAAACTATGAGATTCCCACCACCATGCTTGACTGTAGGCAAGACAAACTTGCTTTAGTACTCCTCACCTGGTTGCCGCCACACATGCTTGACACCATCTATACCAGGTGTTTATTTTGGACTTATCACACCTCAGGACATGGTTCCAGTAATCCATGTCCTTAGCCTGCTTGTCTTCAGCAAACTGTTCTGCAGAATGTCTTGAGCATCACCTTTAGAAGAGGCTTCCTTCTGGGATGACAGCTATGCAGACCAATTTGATGCAGTAAGCGGTGTATGGTCTGAAGCCCCACAGGCTTCAGATGAAACCCACCGCTTCAAGCTCTGCAGCAATGATGGCAGGCCTCGTACAGACATCCTCTGGATGTGATGTGCACTTACCTTCTTTGGGTAACCATGGCAAAGCCTGTTTTGAGGGGAACCTGTCCTGCTAAACCGCTGTATGTTCTTAGCCATCGTGCTGCAGCTCAGTTTCAGGGTGTTAGCAATCTTCCTGTAGCAATACATCGTTTTTTTTTTTTTTCAGATCGTCAAAGTTGTTTGCCATGAGTTGCCATGTTGAACTTCCAGTGACCAGTATGAGAGAGTGTGAGAATGATAACACAAACTCTATCACACCTGAGACCTTGTAACACTAACGAGTCACATGACACCAGGGAGGGAAATGGCTAACTGAGCATAATTCGGACATTTTGCAATTATCCATGTTGCTTTGATAGCAACCTTTGGGTCATCTGCATATTTGGGTCTGGTGTCTCTCATCGTCCTCTTGACAATACTACATAGAGAATCTAATGAGTTCAGGTCAGGCTAGTTCGCAGGTCAATCAAGCACAGGAACACCATGGTCACTGAACCAGCTTTTGGTACCTTTGGCTGTGTGGGCTGGTACAAAGTTCTACAGGAAAATGAAATCAGCATCTCCACGAAGCTCGTCAGGAGAAGGAACCATGAAGTGCTCTAAAGTTTCCTGCTCTACGGCTGTGCTAACTGTGGACTTCAGAAAACACATTGGACCAACATCAACAGATCACATGGCAGCCCAAATCATCACTGGACTTCAAGCAATGTAAATTCTGTACCTCTTCATTCTTGCTCCAGACTCTGGTTTCCACAAAGTTTGCTTTCATCTGAATAGAGGACCTTGGACCACAGAGCAGCAGTACAGTTCTTTTTCTCCCTATGAATATGTTTGGACACAGCACCCTATGAGCGTCCAGCTTCTTTAGCTTACCCTTCCTGTGGAGACCATCAATGACTGTCCAGTCAACAGTCTCCCCCATTGTTGTGCAGGATTATGGCCATTATATTTTTTTAATTTCTGTTATGCAATATTTTAATTTTCTGAGAAATTGAATTTTGGGTTTTCATTATCTATAAGCTATAATGATCAAAATAACAAGAAATAAATGCTTGAAATATTTCAATCTTATGAATTTGAGTTTTACTTTCTGAAATAACTGACACGTTTTTTTACCTTTTCAAAATATTTAGATAATGTGAGATGTACCTGTATCATTGGTTATTTTTACCTGGGATCACAGAAGTTTTAATCAATAATCAATCAATCTCTTTTCTATTTCTTACTGCAAGCTTTAGTGGTAAATCTTAGCAACACTGTTCTAATGCAGACTCATCTGGATGATGCCAACAGATGTGTTGAGCTGACCCGGACTGAGGGATCCTCAGCCTGTTCCCACTCTGCTCCAAAACATTCCACGTTTCAGACACTTTGTCATCAGAACAAAACAGTTTCTAGTTACTTGATCACAAAAAAGAAGAAAACAACAACAAATGTATTACACAACTTTTTTTTATGTGAACACGCCAGTGTTTCAATCACAATTGTATAATTTCTAGATGTACAAAGTGTAAAGACTGCTGTGAAAGTAGGATATTTAAAAAGAGAAAACATTTCTGAACACAAGAAATTAGGAGAAAATCTAAAAACAAGTTTCACATTCATCATAGACAAAACACTGAGTCCTTACAGGCAGCTAGACATCAAATCAGAAGCAGAATGCTCTCCTGTCAGGTTTGTGATTGTTGAACACGTGGGAAGAGGAGATTGTGATCGGATCTAGGTCTGTACAGCTGTAGTCTGCAGCATTAACATCAGGGTTTGGGTCAAATGGGGGAAAAAAAAGGCAGCAATTCAAGCTAAAAGTGAAAACATGAGAGCAGCTCAGTCGTCCAGCACAGCTGCTTCACTCGTTCTCAAACTTGCTGTATGGGTGGTCCGAGTCCCCCATCAGGCCTGCACATAGAAAGAAAGCAGAACAACACAGGAGGTCAACTTCCAATAACTCACTAAGTGAGGAGGAGCGGTGTAACATCCACTGGTAGATGATCTCAGTTTGTACTGAGAGATTTAGGCAGTAAATTACTAAAACTTTGTGTTAATCTTTATGCATCATCGTACAGCTGAATAAATGCTTTGTCAGTTATTTTAAAGGAGATATTAACAAGAAGGTATCAGGAACATTTTCACGTTCGAAGCAATTTACTGTTCTTTAAGTACAATAGATAGTTTTTCCAAACTTTAAACAAGGTGATTTCAGTGTTAAATAGTACATCTAATTTCCAGCTGGGACTGGTATGACCTCTGTGACCCAGCAGGCAGAACAGCTTTCAAGGAAGTCCAAAGGTCACTGTAGCTTCATGATGTTTTGTTTACATGACAAGTAGGAATAATGAGGAGACCTGAGAGTTATTTTATGAATCTTGTATTTGTTTCATGCAGCGGTAATAATCTGTAAGGTTACATGGTGATGTAGTGATTTCCAATCTGGCCTCACAGTAGAAAGGCTTTGTGAAGTTTCTGTTCTTGGCAGTAAGTTGTTTATTCTAAGATGTTCCTCTGAGCTGGCCTTGTGCTGGACCTGTCCAGGGTTTACCCCACCTCTACAGCCCAGAGCCCATCCTGGACCCTGAACAGAAGACGGCAGGTGAAGAAAAAGCCTTGTTGGGATCCAATGTTTGCCTCAAACTTTGTGGCATGTTGTCAATACTGTCACACATAGGTGTTTCCAAATAAAATGTGAAAAGTGTGCTTTGCTTTTGTATTCACTTCCATTTGCTCAGATACTCTTAAATAAAATACAGGGCAACCAATTGCCTTCCTTAGGTCAGCCAAGAAGGTTATTCGGTATAGGTTTGTTAGAAAACATGGAAAGCAGGGATGTTTTTCTTCAGTAGGGACAGGAGAGCTGCTCAGAGCTGATGGGAAGATGGATGGTGCTAAATCCATCTACCAAATGGTACAAACATAAACTCTGTATGAATGACATGGCATGGCCTGTAATAATCCTTACAGAGTAAAAAGGAGTTAGAAAGCAAATGAAAGTATCCTCCTCTACAGGCCTACTTAAAGTGCGGATGGCAGGAGGCCAGCGTGTTGGACCAACATCTATCACTCTCCTGTCCACACTACAGTCCACCCACAAACAGCTAATCGCCCTGAGGTAAACCATGCCCTGACTGAACACAAGTGGGGATCAAGATGTTGATTTGATGTAACTAATTCATGTGATCTCACCTTTTCACCATATTTAGGTTCCACACAGACTCAGATATCATTTTTTGTGCATGATTACCACTTATTCTATATGATCACATCCACATGCCAGAGGGAATGGATTTGGTGTCGGGGTCACTGATTGGTCTACACAGCTGGAGGACAGCCACTCCACGTTCCATACACACGTTTGAAAGCTGCCAGGGTTCACCTTGAATATTCCACCATTATATTTCAGAGTTCCTCATAGCTCTGAACCGCAGGATAGTTTAGTCCGGTAGTTATGAAAGAGACCAGTGGTCTTCAACATTAACTCGTGACATGAACGGCAGCTTCAGAAATGAGTCTCCAACCCGACCTTTGATAAGAACAACAGGAGACAATGTTGATACGCACCGTATTTTCTCCGGATCTCGTCGTGTCTCGTCTGTCTCTCCACCTTCCTGTAAGAGACAACAAAATAAAACCAATCAGGAGAGGGTCGGAGGGAAGCAAACATGGCTGACAACATCTAAAACGCGTCTGTCTTCCCCAGTTAAAGCGCTGACTGGTCCAAACCTCTGTGGAACAAACCGTTGAGACATTTAGGCAGAGAACCTTCTGTGTGTGCATTAGAAGTAGTGAGTGAGCTAAACGTTTTATTAACAAACCTTTAAAGTCATTCTGACCTAGAATGTGAATAATGCAGTTTTCTATCCCAGTTAGAACCGTTTACTCCTGAAACTCCAACATACAAGCTCTGTTCAGTTTGTTTGGGTTGTACAGCAATAAGATGGTGAGCTTTAACTGAATTATTATTATTTGAAGTAATGACTATCATGTCTGAAACATAATCTGTATTCATCTGTGTGAAAACTGGATACCTTCTGTCCCGGATACTTGCTAACTGACCTCCCCCGTTGAACTGGTCCTTAAATGCTGTTACTGTGACCTCACTGATCACATATATGACATCACAAGATTCACATCACAGAGTTAAACGCTTCCAATTGGTCACGTCTGGCTATTTTTACACGTCGTGTTCTACAGTAGCTGGGATAGGCTCCAGTTCTGGGTGATCCAGGGCAGGATCAAGTGAACGGAGGAGGCAGAGATGAAAGACCCTTTTCTTCATTACAACGTACCCTAACAATGCTTTATCAGCGACAAGAGGGGAATATTTGACCCCAGTATCTGTTGGCAGACCTTCATGGTACAGTGGCAGCCAGACAGAGCAGGGAGCCTCAGTGTTTCTGAGGAGGCATAATGCTCTGCACCCTATAGGACATCACTTCACTTCACCTCAACACAAAGAGCTGATGGAAACCAGTCACTACTTTCTGTGTGCCATATGTCCCGGCCATCCCATAGGTAGCTGGTACAAGACCGAGCGCTTGCACTTCGTTCACATGAACATGGCTTCCTTCAAGAAGCTGGAAGTGAAAGCAGAGCAGCAGGAAGAACAGAAGAAAAGGAGCAGACCTCAGCTGCAGCTTCTGGTCATTCTACTAATATGGTGAAGTTAAATATTTGCTGGGAGTATTTTCTAAAAAGGAAATTATTCTATAAATTTAAATCTGTTTGGGTTTAATCTGCCTGTAATAGTAAAAGATAACTGATCAAAATGATAAAGAACTGAGCAAATTAGGAAAACTAGATATAGAAGTTTTTATGCAATGTTTGCATATTTCTACACCAGAATGATGCCTGTGGTGAAACGATGAACTGGTTTTATTAATATTTAAAATCAACTGAACCAGGTTCTGCTCATAAGAGAGGCATGGAAGGACGCCCAGGCAGCAAGAAGAACGGGTCGTGTTCTCTTTGATTCCGTTCGGTTTGTTTTAAACAGAACTGATCAAATCTTCCAACATCCGAGTTGATGGGCAGCATTAGTGGTGGAAACCAGCAGCATCTAGAAGCTCCACTGGTGCCTCCAATGTATTCTGAATGTCCTGTTCATGAAATGAACTCCATCTACGCAGGTCCTCTGACTAGCTCCGACTCCAGAGATTTCATCATGCTCACTGCAGGAAACCCAAGCTCAGAGGCCTAGAGGCTGGATAATTGTCCAGAGTGCCTAGAGAGCTGTGATCCCCACGTCTTCAGTGGTCCCAGCGTCCTCAGCTCGGCCCAGCACAGTCACCGACAATAATTCTGCTCGACTGCCCCGCTTATCCTCAGAGGACGCGTGCACTGGAAGCAAGAACTAAACTGGAAGATGAGGATGAAACATTTATAAAGGGGAGGAAGAGGGAGGCACTTGGCTTTAACATTCACAGATGAAAGTCCTGCTTCTCTAAAGGCCAACACACACTCCTCAGGAACACAATGACATGATTCTGTTCTTGCTTCCCAGGTTTGGGAGATCTTGTAGCTGGTTCTCAAGGGGCAGAACTTTTCCTTGTAACTATGTTATAGTTATGTTGTCTGATGACTATAATATTCATATGCTGCCATGAGAGAAACATATGAGGACTTCCTGAGACTTCTTGTGAGGAATAAAATATCCTCAGAGAGAACTTTACTCCTGTTCCTGCAGCCTCGAGCAAAGAGAACTCACTTGTTTTTGCTCTAATTTCTAGTATGTACATTCCTTCGCAGTGGATGGTACCGGACAGGACGTAGTCCACTCTATTTTTAAGCACATTAGCAAGCAACAGCTGCTTAGCTTAAACAATCCAAACTGTGTTTTGGGATGCAACTGGAGGAACACTGGGCTCCTCTGGGAGCTGGGATTACAGGGGCTGAGCACCAGTTGTTGATTCCTGAACATAAAACGGGCCTTTCTGTTAGGACTGATGAGCGTCGCTTTTGGATGTGAAGTTCTGCTAGGCCTACATGTTGTCAGAATACAACGAAAGCTCCACATCGTTTTTCATATGAAAGAACAAGTCTGGTTCATTAGGTTTAAGTAATATTCCATCAGGTTGCTACCCTCAGTCATGCAGCACGACACACGTATGACATGAATAAAGGTTTGAAACCCTCCCAGACCTGTCGATGCTACACTTTTCTAGGTCAGGCCACTGGAACATTTAGTCTCTCAGACTGACGCTTGTTTTAGATCTCATGCTGTTGGGGATTTTTATATCTATGTCAGTGTAGTAAAAAATATATTTTTATGTGTCTGAACACATTTTTGGGAATAAAAAAAAATACTACCAATTACTTAGCCCACTTTCCCAGACTCTAATTACCAGAGTTCTTGGTTTATTTACATCTATTTAGAAATGTAAAATATAAAATATCATCATGAGCTCGTGGCAGAGGAGATTTCTGCAGTGGCCCAGTTTAAATCTGTAAATTCTCAAAGACAGACAGCAAGGTAGGACACAAAGGGAGGAAGGACACAAAGAAGGGAGGAAGGACACAAAGAAGGGAGGAAGGGCAAGCAAGGAAACAAAGTGAGGACACAAGAGAGAAAGGAAAGGAGGACATGATGGATGAAGAAAGGGAAGAAAGACAGAAGAACCTGAGGAAGAGCAACATTTAGACAGAACGTTAGGGAATGAAGTCTGGAAACAGAATCATTTTTGATACTCAGAAATCAACTGCCAGACTTTTTCAGACAGCATAAGAACCCTGTTTGTATCAAGGAGACTTCAAATCACACTAAGCTCTCTGTAACTTTGCATGACGAATGCAGAGAAGCAAGCTGTTGTGTAAATGATCTCTTTGTGATATTTCCACTGAGGCCAGGAGCGAAGTTCTCACCGTTCTTCAGCGCGCTGTCTGATCTCCTCTCTCCTCCTGGCAAACCTCTCCTCATCTCTGTCGGGCCGTCTGATAAAAGGACAATCAGAATCACAACAGTTTAGAGCTTGAGACCAGAGGAAATGTTGGAGAAGCAGCCTTGAGGTTCATCTGCTGAACTAATCTGGAACACACTTCCAGAAAACTGCAGAAATGCTGAAGTCACGAGTTCCTTCAAATCCAGGTTAAAATACTATTTGTTTAGAGTTAGATTATCCTATTTAAACTATTAACTGAAACATCATTCATTTCATTCTGTAGTTTCTTTACCTTCCTTGCTGTGTACTCTATCGTGTGAAGCACGCCATTTTGTCTCGTTACTTCAATGTTCTCTACAAATAAACCTGCCTTGTCTAAATCAACCTCCATTTTAGCCAAGCTATTTGCATTCATCTACAACCATAATTCCAATGAAGGTGGGATGTTGTCTAAAAGGTCAACTAAAACAGAATACAAGGATCTGCAGATCCTGTTCAACCTATATGTCATTGAATCCACTACAAAAACAAGACGTTTAATGTTCAAACTGTTCAACTTTATTGTCTTTTTTGCAAATATTCACTCATTTTGAATTTGATTCTTGCAACATGTTCCAACAACCGCTGGGAAAGTTGAGGAATGATCAAGAAAACATCTGTTTGAAACATTCCACAGGTGAACTGCTTCATTTGAAACAGGTGAGTGACATGACTGGGAATAAAGGAAGCATCTCTGAAAGGCTCAGTCGTTCACAAGCAAGAATAGGAAACAATTCCACCTACAAAACTTGAACAATTAGTCCTCAGTCCCCAAATGCTTATCAGAATCAGCTTTATTGGCCAGTTTGTGGACCAAACAGGGAATCTGACTCCGGTATACTTTGCTCTCAGTGAAGACTTTTTTTCTTTCTTTTTGTATAATAAATGCAAATAAGAAATATCTTTTTAAATGTACATATAAACACAACTGACTTTACAATGGAATATAATGTGAGATCAGTCCAAGTATGCATGGTGTGGTTCTGGAACTCTGACTGTCAAGAGTTGATCAGTGAAACAGTCTGGAGGAAGAAACGGTCTCTGTGGAGGCTGGTTTCAGCAGACAGCGCTCTGTAGGCCACCTGAAGGGAGAAGCCTAAACAGTTCGTGTGCAGGGTTGTGGATGAGCCAAACCACACTGAGATGGATGAAGACAGGACAGACTGAATGATGGCGTTAGATGTTAGTAGATGACCAGCAGCTCCTGCTGAAGGTTGTACTTCCTGATTTCCCTCAGGAAGTACAGTCTCTGCTGGGCCTTCTTCAGAACATTGTCTATGTGTGAAGACCATCTCAGATCTCAAGAAATGGTGGTTCCTAGGAACCAGAAGTGGTCCACAGCAGACGCAGTGTTGTTGAGGATGGTGACAGGGTATGAGGGGTGGTGTTCTCTGAAAGCCCACCATCATCTCCACAGTCTTGAGTGTTGTTTTAAGGAAAGGTGATGTAACAGAGTGGTAGACATGCCCATAATCTATTATTATCAGTTTGAATATTAAATATCTTGTCTTTGTAGTGGATTCAACTGCGTATGTGTTGAACAGGACTTGCAAATCACTGTTTTCTGTTTCTCTTTACGTTTTAAACAGCATCCTAACTTCACTGGAACGGAGGGTTCTGCAATAAGCCACGTTTGTTTCAGGGTCAATCCTTTCTAATGCAGAACCACACAGACGTTCCACAGATTCAATTCTGCATTCAGTGTAGCATGAATATATCTGGCTCAATAATGCACATCTCATCTTTATCATTTCTACAGTGTTACTGATGATGAACCAATTTAAACAGAAATCTAAAACTTGTCCTTGTTAAGGAACAAAAAGCCAACAGCAGCAGAGCCTGGGTGGAGTTTATTCCCACTTTAAAAAACGACTCCAGCAAAGAGACTGTGTGTGTGTATCCCATCAGTCAGTCACTGACACACACACACACACACACCTATGAGAGAGTTCCTCTGATGCCACAACACTAAAACCTCAAACACTCCATACCATTTAGGACGCTGCTGATTGTTTTTGGAGGCACAGAGTTCAGACAAACTGAATATTTGCCTTAATTAGAACAAAACCAGTAAGTGACAAAGTGGCAACTCAGAAACATCTGGGAAAAAAAGTTTGATGTCCTGTTCAGCAGAACAGGACAGGAGTGTTCCTATGCTCTATGGATGTATCTTGGAGTCAGTTCTGACTAGGTTTTGCTTCAGTCTGGGTCCGCTATTTTTAATGTCTCCTCATTTTATTATTGAATACATTCACTGCCAACTCCTGAACTATTGAACAGAGGAGTAATGGAAGTGGGGCGTGCTGCTCATTTCATGGGTTCACCGGTTCAGACCCGATGAAGCCTTCTGCTGCTGGAAGAAGTCACATCCACACTCTTAATGCCTCCTGGTTATAGCCACAAGCCACTAAAACACTTTCTGGGTCTCAGTGAGTCATTCTGGCAGATAACCTTACCCTGATCGACGGGTCTTGCAGCAGCAGCAGCAGCAGCAGATCATGATGCTGATCAGGATGGTTCCGGCCACCACTGCGAGCGCAATGATCAGGGCTTCAAAGTTCACTGAGTGACATAAAGAAAGACATTTGTTATTTACATATTGCTTTTAACAGGAACTTACCTTAGATAAGGTGCAGCAAAAAACTAAACTTGAACAAAAACATCCTGCAGCAAACACTCAAAAGATTTGGCAGCAGCTCCACCTACTGTTTGATCTGGCACACTGCATGCTGTTCCCCTAAAGTGAAACTCAAAGAGTTCAGAAGGGCCTCTAATCAGCTGGAGATTATTACTGCCTCATTTAACCCCCCCTCCTGACCCAGCAGCTTAGCCAGTGAACCAACACAAGACGACAAAAACACACAGTCAATGTAAGACTTTCAGTTCTCCAAATCCTATCATCAAGCATCACGAGGTTCTTATCAAGTCCCTAAAGAAGGTCAAACTAGACGTCAAATTTAAATATGAAACTAAGACAAGAGGGAAACATGTCGTGTTTATGGGCAGCTCTCAATAATATGCTAGATAGTATTTACTTTATACACCCTGACCCTAAATGAAGGGTACAGTTAAGGGTTTACTTGTCTGTCTGTCTTGTCCAGATGTTTTATCCGTACAGATGCCACCACATTAATCTACAGCTGTAATACTAGAGGTTTTCACAAAACGGCCTCCCAAACGGGCAACAGCTACTGTGAACAGACACACACTGGTGCTGTCCCAAACATTTCCTCTGGAGCTTCCAGGCGGGTGTTAGCCTCATCTTCTTCTTCAGCTTGATTTCTGTTAGGTCGCTCTCTATTTCAGTTCCCAGGATTCCAGACGGCGCGTCCTAACTAAGGGTTACGTTTTAGCAAGCTGTGCAGGGATGTTTGGAATTGGATTTTTTTATTTTTATGTAAAGGTCTTTATTGTACTAACCATCTTTAACCTCTGAGTATCTCACTATATGAAACCATGGAAACCAAAAGAGCAGTCTGACACAACTGCAAGCTATGCTCATATCATCATGCAGCAGTGATAAAATCATGACGAATGACTCTGAGGAAGAGTCTGAAGCTCCTTTCACAGAGCTGCTCCAGGCAGGATTAAGACACCTTTCCACCATCTCTGGGGGTTTTGTGAAAGGACCAACGCGGCGAGGGGGACTGAAGTCCACCCATTGCTGTTACTGCCCTGATTGTCCCAGCGAGGTGGTACCAGGCCCGTATCAGCGGACTGGCTCCAGCGTGTGATGTAGTGATTACAGGCTAGGTGTCAGCGGATTCAAGATGGAAACACAGAGATGTGACACTCTGTGTGGTGCAAATTTCACAAACATTATTTCTGGACCAGTTAAACTGGAGTGTATCGCGACAGAACAGATGTCTGGACTTTATGCTAGAAAATAGAACAAGTGTGTCACATGCCAATGATATGTTTGACCCTTTAGGAGTTTTCTGACACTTATATCCTGTGCAACGTTCTATATCTAACCTGCTGAGTTGAGTCTCCACAGTAACCGAGCGTCGTGCCGGACCATGGGTACTGGTATTCTTCATTACTTCCCATTTTACCTCAGGTATTCACCACAGAATCAGGACATAGTTTTTGCAGCCCATCCACCAGTGTCATCATCTGGACAGAAAGCTGCTAGCTCTCAGCCTGCTAGCATGTCCAGCTGGATTTAGAGACGTTTCTATGGAAACGTCAAAAAGCAAAAAACATAGCAGTTTCTTACTTAAAGGCATATGCTGTGTTGTGCACTTGCAGCTGTTAAATAATCCATCTGGGTATCCAGTGGACAAACATCAGCAGGAAAGCCCAGTGATGTGATGGTTTTCCTGGGGATCAGCTCGTAGCCATGCTGCTGGTCAGCCTCCATCCTCCAACATCGCATTCTATGCGCCCTCTCTGGTACAGCAGTTAGTAATGAACCATGTTATCTATAATAAATCATCTAGTATACAAGGGGGGTCCTAGTTCCCATCGTAAGCCAACCCAAAGCGCATCACAACACATGGAGCTAAACGAAATCCAGGTAGTTTTTCCTGAAGCTCGACACTAGAAGATGTTCTGCTACAATCCTGCTGAAGCAACAGTTTCACACCATTAAATAGCACTTAGCTGATGAGGTATCTGTCTGATTGCTGCTGGGAAAACTGGGGAAGCCCCTTTCTACAACCAGTATTAGTTCACAAGTCTGGAGCAGCTGGGTAGAACGATTTAAAATACCTTAAAGAGGAAGCATATAAATATAGTTAGGCTGACATGTAGGAGCAACAGATTTCACCTCCACGCAGTAACAGTGGAACCACACAGAGGGAGAGGAACCGAAAGCTCTGACTCAAACATGTCACCCAACTGTGGACCTCTGAAAACAAAAACTAGGCTGTGTTTGGAAATGTTTCCATTTTAAACAAGCAGGTCCATTTAGGAAATCTTTCTAGCTATTTTCAAAATTCCCTGTCAGGGTTTGTTTTGGTTAGATGTAGCAGACGCAGCATGTGATCCTAACTTGGGTTTAACAAAGTATAAAGCAACTTCCTGTTATCAGTCCCCTCGAAGGCACGGTCTCAGTTTCCCTGGAAGTCAAAACTAAGCAAGGAGAGAAAAACAAGAACAACCCCTGATCAACTCACGCCAACACACGCCCCAGCGGGCCTGGGACAGCGGGCACAGCGATGCTGGAGGCAGCAACCAGGTCACGGGGTAATCTGTGCAGTTGTTGGTGGCGAAACACCAAAGACACTGGGAAGACAAAATATTAAAAAAACCATCAGATTCACATCTGAAGCAGGCGCTGAGAACTTCAGTCCTACACCGAAATGTACATTTCCTTCATCAGACGAGGATTTCAAGTAATTTGCCACAGTTTAGTCACTGGCTGCTGTGAGGAACTGGGGTTACGTTACTGCAGTAAGAGACTGTCAACCAGCAGGAGGTTATTCTGGGTTATTTTAGTTTGATTAGACGTCTCATTTGTCATTGGAGTCAATTGTCTAAAAAAGGGAATGCAAACAAAAAGCAAATGGATGAAAAAAACTAACAAATTACGCTTTGTCTCAGATTAGAGGACTTTACAAAAAAGATTTATTTCCCTAACCAATCAAAATAATTGACTACCGAGAGAAAACATAATGGCAGAATATAGGAGAGTGTGATGAATAGATATCCTGAGTGAGACGTGTGAGAGAGGAGTGGTGAGGTGATAAAGACTGATGAAAGCCCACTGTCCTTATAAGGGTATGTTGCTGTGGCAACATGATGATTATTTGATTAAGCAAATAAGACTAAAACAGACAGACATTTAACATGTTTTACAGAAATACTATCCAGAAAATAGTTTAATATCACTAGTGTTAAAAACCGTTTTTCATTAAATACAGAAAACAGCCCCTTAAAAACGATTTATTAAGCAGAGCGTCAACCATCAAAGATAAAATATTAATTTAAAAAAAGTCTAAGGGCCCTAAAAGCACCGTTTATGGCAGAGGTGGAAAATAATGTGGGCAAAGGTCTGGATTTACAGCCGCTGTTAACCAACCTTGGCATGTGGAACGCAGCCATCACAGTTCTTGTAGGTAGAACACCCTGAAACAAGATGAAAAATACATTAGGCTTGAAAACAAGTGCATTTCCTGCAGAAGTTCAGAGTGAATGCTATAGATTAAAGGGATACGCTTTCATTTGCTGAAAAAGATAAAGTGATGGCAATATGTAGCAAAAACATTCAATGAGTTACAACTTCATCTAAAACCTGCTGAAGAAGTTTCAATCTAAACAGAAGCAACATTTCCAACTGTTTGATCAAAAGCAAAGTTAAGGAGTATATTCTACGAGGTTTTATTGTCCCGATGCCAGAAAGGAAGAACACAGCAAGGTCAATGCAATGATCCGTTTCACTTCAAAACCTGCAATGAGAGCTTCTGTGGGACGCACTGGGTTTTTCTTTTTGTTCTGTTTGTTTAAATGTGTCATTTCAGGCATACCATATGGAGCAGATTTTTCATATTTTTATAGCAAAGTGAGGAGGACATTTTCCTGGTCCTCGCAAATTCTGTTCTTGGGACAGGCGTTAGGTTTAGGACTAGGGTATGAATCAGGGTCAGGGTCAGGGTCAGGCCCTAGAAATCAAGAAAAATGAGTTGAAGTCAACAGAAGTAACTGAAAAGTCCTCATAAAGGTAGTAAAGCGCGGGTGTGTGTGTGTATAAATAGGTAAAGCTATGTAAAAGCTGCAGCAGAAGGAAACCGTCGTTTGAAAAACAGCATTTGATCAAAAACTGAATGAAACGTAAAACATAGAGTTTCCTTGACTGAGTTTAGTTCCAGCTTTCAAAGAACTTAAGATTCGCTTTGAGAAGGAAAAACAGCAACCTTTGCTGAAAAGTCAGAAAGCTAAAACAGCACAACGTCAGGGGAAGGTCTGAGAAGGGTCACAACAGCGTGAACAACCAGCATTCACACAGAAATATCAGAAAGCACTTTTAGGTCAGAAACAGACTGCCAATGTGGGTGTGGGTGTAGCTTTGATGAGCTCACTCAGCTGTGACGTAGCTTCAAAATCCAGCTAAATATCTGAAGCTCATTTTCTCTGAAATGTCACCAGACTGAGTTTACACTCTAACAAGCATGAAATAAAGTTCAACGCATAAAAACAAAGTTTGTCGAGCAAATGTCGGAACTTACGGACTCCCGGCGGTGCAGTTGTCTGGCATTCCGCCTGGCCAGCTAAGCTAGCAAGCAGCAGCACGGCAGCACACCGCGCAGAAGCGGTCAGACTGGCTCTGTCCGGCAGTAAAGGAGACATGGTGGAAGGCACAACAACACGGCTGGACTCCGAAGCTGCGTTCAAAACACGGAATACCCGCTGGTTGACAGGAGGACAACTGCTGCTGGTCCCTGCGTTTCTGTTTACCTCGACTCCGTCACTTCCGGAATGTGACGACACTGAAGTCAGCTTTCGATTCAGCATTAGAATAAAGGGTCATTTCACAGCTTTTCAGGAAACTGCAACAAACAACTAGCCAGACCAACACCACCCTGGCACCCTGTTTCAGGTAGTCTAATACGAAATACATAGAAACAATATCTGTGGTGTTTTTCAAAGAAGGTTTACAAAGGTTTGCTTTAAAAAGCACAGTAAAATAATTCCGCCTGGGTTTACCTATTCCAAATATTTAACATTTCCTAGTAGGGATCATCAAAGGCAGCCTAAATCCTCTTAAAGCCGTCAAATAAACCTCTATGTTGTAAGGACGGGAGGCGATGAATCGGAGGCTAACTTCAGCGCCGTGTGAAGATGCAGGGTTGGTGCAGCTCAGTTTCCGCTTACATGATCACACCGAACAGAACCATTGCTTTGGTACTTATTCCTTCAGCTTGACTTTGAACAGGAGTAGTGTTCAAAGTTTTTGCCATGTAGACTTTAATAAATCTCGGTCACAGCCATGTTTTACTAATGTTTGGACAGAGTCCACAGTGAGCTGATCTGCTTGGATGATATGCTTATAATGTTGAAGTCAGTCTGGAAAACATAAACGATAGGCCTATTAAAACATAAGGAAGATTATATATACATATATATCTATATATATATATATATATATATAGATATATATGTATATATATATACACATATATCTATATATATATATATATATATTTATATATATATACACACATATATATATATATATATATATGATATATATATATATATATATATATATATATTTCGTTCTAATTTTAAAATATATTGGAGAAAAAATTGTAAATATTTTATTGTGGGATTTATTGGATAAACTTTTAAGCATGTATAAAATGCCTAAGATACAGTATGTATAATTTAAACCTTTATCTAAAATTAATAGACAATATTTTGCATATATATTTAGTTCTGTGGATACAAAATTTAGCAAGAATCATTTTGTTTTAAAACCCAGGCTTGATCATTTTAGATAATAGGTATTCATCAGCATAAACTTTGTCTTGTTTGCACTGGAGCCAAAATACAACCTGGGACCGAAATAAAGTGAAAAACAATAAGCGACCAGTAGGTGGCAGTGTATAGGCATCTACTACCAACTCTGCTTGCGGCGAGTTTTATGTTTTGATTTGTTAAACACGTCAAATTCTGTCACTTTTGCACATTTTCACAAGGAGATAAACATCTGCTGAGGAACAACTGTAACGTAATTCATTAAGAACTTCCCTCTGAGCAATGATATATTTCACGGATCTGCGGCAGTGAAACGCTTCTGATTTGAGCTCAATTCAGATTTTAAAACAATAATAGAATAGAATAGAATAGAATAGAATAGAACTGTTCTGTCCCTCGGTGAAGAACTTCAAGGTATACTAAGCAGCAAAGTGACAGACAAATGGAAACATGCAGAAACACTCAGAGGTAAAAATATAAAAAAACTGAAAATCAGAATAAGACACTGTACAGTAAGTGCCAATTTACAGCATAAGAAAAAAATACAGAACTGAAATAGCATACTCAGATTCAAAGAAATGTGCCACTGAGTAGGATAATTAAAAAAAAGGTGCGCGTGTATTTGTGCAAAACAACATTTACATTTAAAAACTGTGCAAATGCCAGCAGGGATGTAAACCCTTATTGAGTCTGTTGGGAGCAGTGTTGTTCTAAAGTCTAACAGCTGCTTGGAGGAAGGACCTGTGATAACGCTCCTTTGTGCATCTAGGTTGCAGCAGTCTGTCACTGAAGAAGCTCTCCAGTTCTGCAACAGCTCCATGCATGTGGTGGGAGACATTGTCCATCAGTGATGTTATTTTTTCCAAGAAGAATAACCTGAGCTCAAACAGGAGTTTTGGTTTGTGTCAGTGGATACTGACACAAATAAATATCTGTGAAGCGGTTGGTAACTAAAAGAGGAAGACTCATCGTTATATGGCCTCTTTATTGGAGCTGAACATGTTCATGGGAAAATTCACAGAAATTCAAGAGCAAGTGTGTGGAGCTATTCACCTCAACTACCATCCCTTTGGAAAAGTGTCCCAGAAAAGGAGGTCATCTGCCAGTGACAGGCCTGAGCGTATAAATATGTAAGGATGACATGAAAAGGGGAAGTTTGCAAACAGCTATGATATATCCAGATAGGCTTGGCTTTATTCTTGAGTTATGTGGAGGTGCATGGAGTGCAGTTTGTGTTTTCAGGGTAGGCATGAGCTTCTCAAACATATAAGACTAATGCACCGCAATAGGCAACACTACTCATGACTGTATTCAAATTGGTGTTGTAATTTCAGACGCTGAATGCTTTGCACATCCACCTATGAAGAGTTCCTCCCAAACCAGATTCTCAGAAGCCTCTGGAATTGACAACATTTAGTTGTCCTTTGTGCATTTGTAGTAGTCTTTCTATGGAGACAGATTTTTTCTCACATTTAGGCATTCATTTTAAAAGCCATGAAACTGTTGCCTGTGTTTTCAGGGATTGTAATAACAAGACAAATATCTACGGAACAGATCACTCTCACAAAAACAGTAAACACAACCCGGATACACTAAATGATTTCAAACCAGGCATAGTAACTACAACTGGAGTTTCTCAAGAGTTGTCTGACAATGCAGAGCAAGATGCACTTAGCCCGGATGACTCTGCAATGGAATAAACAGTGAAGATGTAGATTTAAGTACGACTCTGGCTGACACAATTCAGCAAAATTTAGCAACAGCTTTATTCAAACCTGAGCATTTTGCTCATGTGCCAGCCACAAAAATGGCTGAGTTTCTCGAGGAACTGCACTATTTGTTCAGCGCAGGCACATTTCCCCCTCTCTGTAAACATTATTGAATATGTACTCAGGAATCATGGTTCCACATCTCATAGGTCAGTGACAACTGAAATAGCCACATCCCTCTCAGCCTCTCACCCCTTGCTTAAAGCTAAAGGTGAGGGTGGCTGATTGAGCACATCATATCTCCGCAACAAGTTTTATAGAGAGAACTTTAATGTCATTGAGCCCGTGAGTACATGCTTGAGTACATGCTTGAGGAAAAGGAAAATAAAAGTTGCCAGTGTGTGCCTCTACTGAAGAGTTTTTCACTACTTTTTAATAGGAAGGATGTTACGGATAAGATCATTGAGAACTACAGAGCCTATCAGAGTAATGAGATAACTGGAGAATCGCATAGTTAAGTTATTTGAGGATGGGTCTCACTTTAAGAAAAACTGTTTCTTTTCAGGGGATGAGTTGACAAGTTTGCTAACGATGTAAGTAGATGACTTCAAAGTATGCAATCCTTTGGGTACTTCTCGAAGAAAACAAAAGCTGGACTCTGAGTAATTTACCTCCAGGATCGCATTCAGTACTTTCCTCGATTTTCTTGGCAGTCTTGAGCAAATCTGATGATGTATGGTTATGGTTATGAAGTATGGTTATGACCAAGTCTTGCAACTACTTTTTCAAGATTTAAAAATGTTTGTTCCTTTGCTTGGTAGGTGTGTTAAAGGCACAGTTCAAGTTGTTATTGCTGATAACTTTAGTGCTCACAGTTTTGCAGGTTTTAATGAAAGCTTAACCACAGGGCACATATGCCGATTCTGCACTACAACATGAAAAGAGATCCAAACAAAAGATGTAGATCAGGTTCATTCATTCTGAGAACCACAGTGCTCTATGAAACACATGTGAACTCTGCCCAGAAGGATGGTTCAAGCTTTTTTGGGGTCTAAAGACAATGTGTATTCACTAAAAACCTTGCTGGCTTTAATGTTGTCTCAGGTTATCCCCTTGATATCATGCATGGTGTGTTCGAGGGTATTGTGCCTGTGGAGATGCACAGTGTTTGTCAGTGTTAATATCTAAGTTATTAACAAGTCCATCCTTGGTTTTCTGTACAAGTGGTCAGACAAGACAAACAAGCCCCATGCAATTCCACACATTCTCTAAAACAATTGGGGGAATGCCCAGGAGAACTGGGCCCTGCTAAGATTTCTCCCATTCATCATTGGGCATCTGGTGCCAGAGGGTGACATGGTAGGGCCAATTCTAATGGATTTAAAAGATGTTGTGGAGCTTTTGCTTGCTCCAACAAACACTGAGGAATCCAATAAGTGATTAGAGTATGTTCATATTTTAAATTCAAAAATAGTTTGGACATTTTTTTTTCGGTTATTTGTCCCTTGTAATATTACTAATTGGTGTTGTATCATATATCGTTTCAAACCTGATTTGTCACCTTCACAACAAGATATAAAATAAGGATTGTGCTTCTGTGGAATAAGCAGTACAGCTAAATGTGTAGGTAGCACTCAAAAAAATGTTTCCAAACGAAAAATTATAATTGTTAAACTAATTGGTTGTTTCAGTGCATTGATAGTTAAATTTTTCTTCACCCAGTTTTGTGTCAAGTTAAGTGCTGAGTTCAAGAGGATAACGACAGTCAGTTTGCTGCAAAAGTTCTTCTCCGAGCTGGATGCTCAATCATCACAACTGCTCAAGGTCTTTGGCAAGAAGGGCAGTGCTCAGGGAAGAAAGATCAAGAGCATCCTGATGCCCCTGACCCAGGTGAAACAAAGGGGACAAACTGCCAAACACATCACCGTATAGTTGACATTTTAAGAGGAAATGTGATGGGGAGAAGAGCAAAGTAAGACAATTTGGAAGGGGAGGGGGAACTTTTTCACTGTATGAAAAATGATTTGATTATAATTCTTACTTTTGATAGATTTGACAAAGTGAACTCTGAAAACTTAATCCCTTAACAATCCAGGCTGTGTACCACTTAGTGACTTTCCACTGCCAGTACCTACTCTGCACTACTCTACCAGATTTGGAGAGGGTTTCCGCTACTTTTAAAATGACACTCTGTTTTTGTTTCAATGCTCCCAATTGTTGCAAAAATGTTAAGAGGCCTTCTGCTGCTTGTTAATCTATTTCTGTGTTAACAATGCTTCAAATTGTTGCCTTGTTTAAATTTCAAGGACATTTTGATGTAGAACAGCAAAAACTATTATTCCATACAAAAGCAAAGATGACAATAGGTAAATCTGTTTCATCTGATTTTGAATTTAAAATGAGACTGAATTTTTAGCATTGCATATTATTGCATTGAAATGGTGTATCTGAATCTTTTTTACTCTGAAATTAAAGCTCCACGTTTATTAGTGAATTTTCACCTGTATTTTTTTGTATATTTATATTCAAAATCAAAATTTCATGTTTAAAAAAATGAGATTGAAATAAATTAAATTTGTCAAAATACAATGCTTAGAATTCAGTTGCTAAATTTTCAAGATGCCAAATTCAATCAGCAAAATTCAGCATACAAATACGCCGTCTGAAATTTATGAAAACAGCTGAGATTCTAGATCAAGTCAAACATCAAATATCCAGCCTGTTCATTAGGTCTTAATGTAAAACAAACTGAAATTGTGTCACAGATGAGTTACCAGCTGTTCACTTTATAGAACAGTGTTATGTAAAGCCCTGATGAAAAGGCTGGATGTTGGTTCGACTTGATCTATGATCTATTGCTTTTCCCTGGGATCTCAGCTGATTCAAATTGAATTTCAGACTGCATATTTTGACACTGAATTTTGCCGGTTAAATTTGATTGCTTTGGGCCTGGGAGGAGTTCGGTGAGGCCATGGAGAAGGACTACCGGTTGGCCTCGAAGCGATTCTAGCAAACCGTCTGCCGCCTCAGGAGGGGGAAGCAGTGCTTCGCCAACACTGTTTACAGTGGGGGTGGGAGGCTGCTGACCTCGACTGGGGACTTTATCGGGCGGTGGAAGGAGTACTTCGAGGATCTCCTCAATCCTGCCATCACGCATTCCCTGGTGGAAACAGAGGCTGGGGACTCGGGGTTGGACTCTTTCATCACCCAGGCTGAAGTCATCGAGGTGGTTATACAGTGCCTCTGGACTGGCAGACTGGGGTGGTGGTTCCCCTTCACAAGAAGGGTGATCAGAGGGTGTGTTCCAACTACAGGGGGATCACACTCCTCAGCCTCCCTGGTAAGGCCTACACCAGGGTATTGGAGAGGGGGGTCCGGCCGATAGTCGAACCTCGGCTTCAGGAGGAGCAGTGTGGTTTTCGTCCCAGCCGTGGAACACTGGACCAGCTCTATACCCTCTACAGGGTACTCGAGGGTTCATGGGAGTTTGCCCAACCGGTTCACATGTGTTTTGTGGACCTGGAGAAGGCATTCGACTGTGTCCCTGGTGATGCCCTGTGGGGGGTGCTCCAGGAGTATGGAATCGGGGGCCCTTTATTAGGGGCCATCCGGTCTCTGTACAAGCGGAGCAGGAGTTTGGTTCGCATTGCAAGCACTAAGTCGGACCTGTTCCCGGTGCATGTTGGACTCCGGCAGAGCTGCCCTTTGTCATCGGTCCTGTTCATAACTTTTATGGACAGGATTTCTAGGCGCAGCCAAGGGCCGGAGGGGGTCTGGTTTGGGGACCAGAGGATTTCGTCACTTCTTTTTGCAGATGACGTGGTCCTGCTGGCCCCCTCTAGCCAAGACCTACAGCATGCGCTGGGGCGGTTTGCAGTTGAGTGTGAAGCTGCTGGGATGAGGATCAGCTCCTCCAAGTCCGTGGCCATGGTTCTCGACCGGAAAAGGGTGGCTTGTCCTCTTCAGGTTGGAGGGGAGTTCCTTCCTCAAGTGGAGGTGTTTAAGTAACTCTGGGTCTTGTTCACGAGTGAGGGAAGAATGGAGCAGGAGATCGACAGATGGATCGGTGCGGCTGCCGCAGTAATGGGGGCACTGTGCCGGTCCGTTGTGGTGAAGACAGAGCTGAGCCGAAAAGCGAAGCTCTCGATTTACCGGTCGGTCTACGTTCCTACCCTCACCTATGGCCATGAACTTTGGGTCATGACCGAAGAACGAGATCCTGGATACAAGCGGCTGAAATGAGCTTCCTCCGAAGGGTGGCCGGGCACTCCCCTACAGAAAGGGTGAGGAGCTCGGCCATCCGGGAGGGGCTCGGAGTAGAGCCGCTGCTCCTCCACATCGGGAGGAGCCAGTTGAAGTGGCTCGGGCATCTATACCGGATGCCTCCTGGATGCCTTCCTCGGGAGGTGTTCCAGGCACGTCCCACCGGGAGGAGGCCCAGGGGACGGCCCAGGACACGCTGGAGGGACTATGTCTTTCAGCTGGCCTGGGAACGCCTTGGGCTCCCCCCGGAGGAGCTGGAGGAGGTGTCTGGGGAGAGGGACGTCTGGGTGTCTCTGCTGAGTCTGCTGCCCCCGCGACCCGTAAAGCGGAAGACTACGACGAGAATTTGATTGCTTGAAAATTTATCAGTTGAATTTTAAACTTTATATTTTGACATTGAATTTTTTAAGCAAATTAAATTGATCTTATTAGAATTTTTTAAAACATGAAATTTTGATTCTGAATATGAAAATAGTGAAACATTGCTATTGAAAACTTGAAGCAGTAAATTCAGGATAAAAGCAATTCAGGTTCATAATTTCAATAAATGAATATTCACTGGTAACAATTCTACTTCATTTTTTATTCAAAATCAGATGAAACAGATTTATGCCATAAATAGAGGGCTCTGTAGTATGCAGATACATTTTGAGAATTTTATTATTTATTTATTTTCAAATTCATGGATGCACAAATGCATCAGATGTTTTTCTATGTTTGCCTCTTCATGGAGAATAAAGTCTAATCTCAAGAAATCCTGTTTGCTTTTAGGTGTTTTTTTCCCTAACTTGATATTTTTCATAAACTAGGATGACGAATTTCTACATTGTTTAAAACAAATATCGATGTCAGAATTGACTTGTGTGATTGTGTCAAATACACATAAGTCTTGTCTGATCAGCACAATTAATTAGTTGTTTTGTATCATTTTAAAATATAGTTGTACCTACCCCATTAAATTGGGTCACCCACACTTAAATCAAACATGGGTAAATATGTTGAACTAACCCTTAAAAGTTATGTTGGATTACCCCTTGTAATTAAGTAACAGTAACACAAACACATTATGTTTATTCATCATATTTACATTAATTTCACTCAACAAAACAGTTTCTTGCTAAATGAGCGTATTATGATTGGGTGGAAATACTTTCCATAAATTTTGTATGTTCACCCAACAAATGATTATTATGTTGGACTTACCCCTTGTAATTGAATAATAATAACACCAACATCTTATGTTGAACTAGCATATTTACATTTATGTTGTTTAATAAAACAATTTCTTGCTAAATGAGCGTATTCTGATTGGGTGGAAATACTTTCCACAATTTTTTTATGTTTACCCAACAAATAAGTTTTTTGAGTGCAGATATGCCCAAATTAAAGTTTTCCTCTGTTGTATTGCTCCACCTGTCATACACTGAATCTCGATTCAGTTGTTTGTTTTTTTCTTGTCTTATTCTTATCTCCAGCTAAGACAAAAAGCAGATCTTGTTAAAGTCGAACTAATGACCTAGCTATTATAGGCTATCTCTGTCCTGTACCTCAATAAAAACACTGGAAGTTTTTAGTTTGTTAGGAAAGAAATATCGGACAGTAAAAACTCACACAGAAATATAATAATTCCATTTTACAAGGTTGGCATCTAACAGACACAATATGGGTAACGTGCAAAACCAACTAAATGTGTAAATATTCCTGTGTATTTTATTGTTGTTTTTTTTTAATCTTTCTTATTTAATTTTAGATTGAACTATTATATTCTGCATTTAATTTATACTTGAAGATATCTTCTCTAAGATCCATATCCGATTCTTTCCCCACTCTGTAAAGAGAATGTGACATTAACTTGATTAGTGCTGTTGTAGAGGAGCTGCCAAGTTAAAAAAAAAACATGAGAAAAATATATATTAAGTTATCCTTTTTTGATGAGCCGTTGTTTACTACTGTCCACCAGCCTAAGGAGCTGACTGTGTTCTTCAGAATTTTATAAAGGGTTCCTTAATCTAATGTAAAGTAGCTCTTGTTAGATTCCAGTAGTGTTGTCGAGCCAAAAGTTAAATGGCTGCTGATGCTTGTAGCTGGGCTGGAGTGAAGTAAAAGGATAAAATACCATAGGCCAAATCACATTCATCCCTTGCCCCTACCACTTAATCTTATCTCGTTGTCTTGGGTGATCATGCAATGGAGTGAGTCCTGTCTCCACACACGGGTGGAGGGGATGTTGTACATCCACCAGGCCCTTCAAAGAGAGAATTTTCAGGGAATCACTTTAAACCAGAATTTTCAGCATTTCACCACAACTGAAGAATTTAACCCATTCATCTGATTTCTGTACCTGCCTGATTTTGTTCTAGTTGAAGGAGAGAAATGGGGGTAAGGGGTGGGTTGGGTGGATTCCCCCAGCAGTAAATGGGCAAGGAGTAGGGTCAAGAAATTCAATGCAAATTCACAACACTGGTCATTTTAAGACACATTCATATCCTACCACATGCACAGTTCTTTGTAAAGTATTCATACTTCTTGAACTATTCCCATTTAGTCAATGTACAGTGATAATAGTGATACATGGTTTTTGATTTTTCTTTTAGAAATCAGCATCTGAATGGTGTGGTGTGTATATGTATCATGCCCTCCCTGATCCCATGAGTCCAGTTACAACTGCAAGTCCTTTGGGGTATTTCTACCACATCTGCTCAGATATGACATTTTTGCTCATTCTTAATTGAAAAATAGTTCAACCTTACGTAGAAAAAGGCCAGAACTGAATATTTTTCTAGACTCATATCAACAAATAAGAGAAATCCCAAAGTTTTGTTTGATGCTATTAGAGCTATTGTGTCTCCTGCCTCTGTACCAGTAAATGTGCACTCAAAAGCAGAAAGCAACAAATTTCTTCAATTTTTTGTTGATAAAATTAAAGAAATAAACTCCAAACTCTCCCCAAAGCCAGCTTGTTGTGCTGTCGAGGCACCACGTAATTATTCTTGGTGTACTTTCACACCCGTCACATTTGATGATATGGGCACTTATGGATAAAATGAAGCCATCTTCCAGCCCCATCTTCCAAATTGGTCCTTGGGTTGTAAACTTGTTTAATGTTTCCTTCCTGACTGGAGTCGTCCCCAGCTATTTTAAACATGCTATTGTGGAACCAAAGCTTAAAAAACCTAATTTGGATCCAACACTACATAAAAATTATAGGCCAATTTCTAAACTTCCTTTCATGTCAAAGGTTATTGAGAAGGCAGCTGCTGTCCAACTTACAACCTACACTGTAAAAACTATTAGGGTAGTTCAACTTAAAAACTTTAGCTCAATTGCTGCCTTAAAAATGTACGTTAACTCAACCTCAGGATAAGAGTTTTTTTAATTCGGAAAGGTAAGTTGTTTAGGATACCGGATTCACGATCATTTCTTGTTTTAACTTGATACTCTGAGTAGAGTTTACTGCTGATTTTGTATTATCCAATATAGAAAACTTAGTTTTTCTTGTTAGGGTAACATGCAATAATGTGCCATTTCAACTCACAAAACCCAGTTATACCAATTTTTTCAATAATGATTAGTTATTGTTTGAACTTGTTACTTTGAGTTAACTAACTGTATCACACCATTGCTAAAACATGTTTTGTTTTGTCAAAAGAAAGTACAATTATACATCCATTTAACTAACTTTTAAAATAAATCTTTCCATACCGCATACCTCTGTAAGTTACTTGAGATTTTCATTACTGGTCTGAACTTATAATGTCAAGCTTACCAGATTCCTAAAAAAACACTGAATTCAACTATCACAAATAATGAAACTTCAAAAACATTTTAGAATAATTTATTTGAATATCACCTCCACTTACAACTTTCTTCTGTTTGTACAGAAAATTATTTAAATATATGAGGCCTATTTGGAAAAGTAAACAAAATTGCACCATGGGGATGAAGAACCTGCCATGTTGTAGTCAGTAAAAAATGCATATATATAGATATGAAAATATATATCTATCTATAGATATATATCTAATATATCTATATATATATAGATATATCTACATCTATAGATATATATATACATTTTTTGAAAATGTGATGAAAAATCATGACTGAACAGAACAACTGTCTCCTACCATTCAAGAACAGTTTCAACAGTGCAGAGTCTGCCAACATTTTAAAGTGCACTGAACTTTTATATAACATTCAACATAAAACAAGTCTGTCTGAAGAAGAAAAACTTACTATAACTTCTCAGTCAAACAAAATGAAGACTGTCAGGACAGACAGATGTTACAGTTTGTACCTCAGGATGTTGTTCCTTAGTCCATGCACTCTGGCTGAAGCTTGGTCTGGTCTGATCTTCATAACTACTCTCTGAAGAAACTCAAATGTATACTTCATGGCATACGGATACTCAAGATTCATGCAATAGATGACACCCATAAGCAATGCAAATGCAGCTACAACATCTTTAATGTTGTGAAGAACAATGGTCTCTTCAACAACTGCCACATCAAAGACCTCGCGTGGGATAGCATCTGGTTCACCACTCTCTCAACCTATCAGGAGGCCAAGTTGCATCCCCTTCATGGCTTCTTCCAGAATCTCAACGTGAGCCTTGAGAAACCAGAAATAATGTGTAACCATTTTTGTCAGCAACTACAAGACACCATTACCTCAAGGTCGATATACAAAGCTGAGAAGTTGTGAAGCTGTGTTGGTCTAAAGTCCTCATCAAATAAAGTAGTGTGAAAAATCCTTCCTGATTTCTTATTCATTTACAT
This sequence comes from Crenichthys baileyi, assembly GCA_036173005.1. NCBI lineage: Eukaryota > Metazoa > Chordata > Actinopteri > Cyprinodontiformes > Goodeidae > Crenichthys > Crenichthys baileyi. The sequence continues at coordinate 206,112 of JAHHUM010000661.1, forward strand.
GTTTGTCACACTTTTTTATTTCAAAACATCAAACAAATGTAAATATTAGTCAAAGACAAGCAAACACAAAATGCAGTTTTTAAATTAAGGTTTTTATTAAGGGAGAAAAAAATCCAAACCTACATAGCCCTGTTTAAAACAAACTGATTGGCCACTAAACCTAATAACTGGTTGGGCCACCCTTAGCAGCAACTACTACAATCAAACGTTTGTGATACTTTGCATTGAGTCTCTACAGCTGTGGAGGAATTTTGGCCACTCATCATTGCAGAATTGTTATTTCAGCCACATTGGAGGGTTTTCTCATCCAACAGCATCTCAATAGGATTCAGGTCAGGTCTTTGACTAGGCCAGCCCAAAGTCTTAATTTTGTTTTTCCCCAGCCATTGAGAGGTGGACTTGCTGGTGTGTTTCAGATCATTGTCCTGCTGCAGAACCCAAATAGTCTTGGACTAATTTTAACGTTTGTTTGATGTAACACTTAAGTGTGACAAACATGCAAGAAAAAAAGTAAGAAATCAGGAAGGGGGCAAGCACTTTTTCACGCCACTGTATGTATATTTGCTTCATCTCAAATCTTTTATCATTGTTTCTGTGAACGCAATATGCTCTGTTTCTAAAAACCTAAGCATGCTGTGAGTCATTTACAACAGGTAAAACACTGACTGCAATGTAAATACACCACTCTAGCCTCTGCAAACATGCATGAGCCAGCGTACACACAGCTCCTCTGCAAAATAATAAATACATTTGAAAAATGAAACTGACCGTTTATATACACACACAATTCTGCATTTTACATTTTGTCCTGATGACATTTGCTGGATCTTCGCCTGATATGTATTGTGGCAGACCAAGTAGAGCAGCAGCCCATCTCCTCTCATTTGTGTCCTACAACACAAAAAAGCTCTCTGTAAAATCAAAAGCTTAAAAGAACGAATGGTGTCTACATTTCTAGTCATCCGTTTATCCACTTACATCCCTCACAAGGCAGTCCAAAATGTGTTTAAGGTCCTGCTTCTTTCCAGACCTCGCTGCTGATTTGTATAATTCCAGCAGTCTTGGGACCAAGCTATCAAGCCCATCAAGAAAAGACTGCAGAAGATCGGTGTTGACAACTCTTTTGAATCCTGCCTTTATCTGAGGAGTACACAAAATATAATTCAGCACATTTCTCAACAGGACACGGTACACTGTGGGAGACATAACAAGTATGTCTATTTGTGCAATTAATCCACAGTTGTTCAGTTACCTGTCTCTCATTGAACAGAGCTGGCCATCGGGAAAGGACCTCTGGGATGATTGGTTGATCTCCAACTATCTCTTTTCTCTACGTTGGGAAAACGTGGGGCGACCATCAGATCCTCTACGGAGTTGGTGATCAGGATTTTTTTTTCCGCATTTCATATTTTCCGTTTCTCCTCCATGTTTCAAGACTTTGGTCCTTCTGGTGGATCAGGACAGTAGTTCACCTCCCCCCTTCTGGCCCCCTTCTTTGACCTCTTGACATTTTTCCCCTTCAAACTTCTCCCTTTTCTTTGTTTTATGACCACTTCAGAACATCCCCCAGCTGCACTAATTTTGGCCGGTAGTTTCCAAGGTTTAAAACTTCAGGCTGTGAAACCATGAGTACCATCCCTTTTCAGAACCTGGATCTCGCAGACAGGGATGCTTCTCTAACCAGTGCTCTGGCCACTCTTTCATAATGCTGCCTCTCAGATACACAAACGGATTTTGACACGATGTCTGCAAGTGTGTCAAGGATGTCAGTTTTATTAAACCTTTTTGGAAATAACCATCACAGATCCATCTGTAGTGTATCTATTATTTGCTTCATTTAATTGCATTTTTTTTTTGTTTTCCACATCATGTGAAAATGGGAATTGGGAAGGGATCAGGCCCTTCAACAGTATCCCCACTACTGGCAGAAGGAAGACTGCATGTGTCCAGAGTAGAATCTGAAGAGTCATCTGCTGTGAATATTACTTTTACAACTGTAAGATAAATCCCCCTCTCAGACCAAGGCTGGTCCGCAGTACCTGGTACAGTTCCTCAATGTTTGCAGGGATGTCCTCAACTGCAAGACGTCTGATCTCTTTTTCGGACACAATGACGCGCAGAAGCATTGTGGTCTTTGACCTGAAAATAGGCGCAAAGAAAGCATTAGAAGTGTAAAAATATCAGTAGAAACAATGTTACCACACCCCCGATACATAAAAGATTTAATGACAAAGCCCTGGCCCTGAATACAAACAAGATTTGACCAGTGAGTGGTAGTTTGTACGAGGCTGCAAGATGCTGAAGCGTGTACTTTAACAGGAGACGTGCCTCACAAGGTGAGATAAATGAAGTTGTAAGAGAGATGAGCTCCACTTGATTGTTTTAAGGAATTCTCAGTAAAAGAATGAGAGCTGGACCTATTCTCTGTTATCTAATGATCTAATGGTATTTACAATTATTAATCTAAGTAACTTGCAGAAAATAACTCAGTATTTTAATATTTAATTCAAGAATTGTGCATTTAGAAAAACAATTGATCAATTCACTGCTTTAACATGTACAAACTACAGCTTTAGTTTCATTTACTTCTTGAAGTTTCAAACTGACTGAATGTAAGATGCAGAGGAGCTGAAAAAGTCATATTTTCAAGTATTGCACCCTGAGAAAGAGACTGAAATAAAGAGCAAATTAACATGTTATTTTAAACATTTCAGACAGTCAGTCTTTACATTAATAAAATGTCTGGCACTGCAGTTATAAATTACATTGTATCTTACAATTTCCCTGAATAAAAGGACTGAACATATATCTATGACTCTGATAATATGCAGTCATACAAATTAGGGTAAGAAACTGGATTTTTATTTTACAAGCTGCAATATGACCTACTGCAATTTTATGATCATGGGTGCTGAAATTTTTCATAAAGACAAAATGTGTCCCTATACAGTTCATGGATGTTTGCCTAAATTGTATATTTTAGAGACTGAAAATTGTTTGGTGGAGTTCAGCACATTGTATTTTATTTTTAAATTAGAGCTCCAAGAATTGTTAACCCAAACAGGAATCTTCTTTCTGTATCAATCAACATTATTGCAATTAGTTATTTTCAAAACTGCTTAGCCCTGTTATTTGTGTTGCTATGGTAAGTTTATTTCTATAGCGCTTTTCAGTAACAAGACATTCAAACATAGTACATTTCAGTTACAGTGGCATAAAAATAGCTAAATCCTCTGGGGGGAAGGAAATAGTTTTGGTCTAGTTTTTCCTTAATATTCGCTACATTTCAGTTAGTGTTAACTACTTACAGTAGGTTTATTTCAGTAAGAAGGTCTTGGGAGTGACCAGACAACCGCCTCGAATGAAGTATGACACCAGTGGCACGTAGTCGTTAAGATCAGCTGGTTTCACCAACAGACACTCAACAGTAGTTTTCTTCACAAGATGGTAACTCTGAAGATGTTGTACATAGTTTGCTGTAAAAGGTTCAACAATGAAGCCAACTTGATCAGCCAACACAATGCATATTTCCAGGATTCCTCCGAAATCAGGCAGTCCACTTGTACTCCCAGCTGAAAACTTTGTTCCATTTAGAAAGACGTGTGGGGTCAGTCCTCCTGAGTCAACATTGGTGAATCTTTTCAAAATAGCTTGTCTTGCAGCAGCAGCATCTATGACTTGGAGGGACACATTAGTGACCTTTGCAGTCTCAGTCTCTGGCTTGAACATGGTTGGCATTTTAAGATAATGCGCCAACATAAGCTGGTGTCTTGAGGCAAGAGTAAGCCGAATATTTTTAAAGTTGTTGACATCCCGGACAGTCTTTTTAAAGAAAGAGTGTTTCGCCTCAAACCTGACTGTCCAACACTCAGTTGGAGGTCCAAAGTTTTGAATAAGGTAGGGATAATGTTCAATGAAGCGATGTTTGGGACGCAACTTGTTTTCTGGGAAATTTGACTGAAGCAACTGTCAGATATTTTTGCTTGTAAATAACACAGTGAGTCTGCAGTAAAATATGGAGTTGACAATAACTCCACCAAGTCTTTGAACTTAAAAGGAAATCCTTGTATTTCACTGTTAAGTTCCTCCAATGTGAAGTACTTCTTAGAAATGAAATCTGCAAGGCACAGACTTAACTCTATAGGTACAATGCCTTCTAGGACATCAGGTAAGAAGTCTGGTGGAAATCCTTGGATGCATGAAAACCTGTCAGTCTATAAGAGGACATTCTCGTTTCACACCGTCAACAGAAAGAAGTTCACTCTGCTTGAGTACATTTACAGCTTCATCATACAATTCAGGTGTTCGCAAAACAAAGTTTCCATTTCTGACATCACAAATCTGTACATCTTCCCGATTACCCAGACATAATCTACAAAATTTGTCCACGTTAAAGGATTCTTGAAATCCCCCTAGGGAGTCTGCAGCCACAAACAAAATGGTGCCTTTCACGTTACAACCAAGTTTACACCAACTGTGTCTAGATAGAGAATGTCCTGTATCAGTGGCTCCAAAATGCTATCATAGCCATAAATCTTGACATGCTCAGTCCTGCACAGTAAAGCTGGGTAGATTGATGACAGTGATGACCTGTATCTTCTTGGCATATTTGCAAGAACCCATTTCTGGATGTGCCCAAAGGGTTACAAAATTCAAAATCTTCAATGTACAAAACTATGCATAATCTGATATCTTCACGTGAAAGAATTTTTCACCATCCAGACATGACCTGTATTGTCCAGACTGTTCAACTGGTCTGTTTAACCTTAATTCAGGAAGTACCTCATCTCTTTTCAGAATTTCAGCAAGTACTTTTACAACAGGAACATAAACAAAAGTATGAGACCTTTTATGTCGGCTCAAAATATATTCTACAGGTTCAATGACAGTAAATTTCTGTCTCTAAAAAAACGACTGGCTTATGAATTGTGTACCAAGAGGCCCTTCTCTTGAAAGTAAAGACAGTGGATTTGCAGTTTGTAATGTTTCAGTCAATGATGCTGCTAATTCCTCAGATGCACAATTATGCTCCTTCAAAATATTTTCTGTTGTCTGTCTTGTATTTTGTTCTGCACATTTGCCAACATCAAATAATTCATCAACAATTTCTTGAATTGCAGACTGTGACACATGAAGTACTGCTTGCGGACGAAGTAAAAGTGACGCAAACCGGCGCTGAACTGAATTATACGCTAAATAAAGTTCAGATTCAGGGAACAATAAATCTGATGACAATGAATAAGATAAGTCTTCCTCCTCATCATTTACAGAGTCTTTAGTGCAACACTGTATAACCAGATCAGATTTAAAATCAACAAATGTAGCAGTGTGATGATATCGACTCTTGTGGGCAGTAAAAGTTGAGAATACCCTTGACTTGAAAGAACACCCCACAAATGGACAATTTACAGTCTCTTGGGTCCTCAAATGTCTCTTTAAATGAAGAAAATATTGTTTAATGTTTGTTGCTGCTGAAAAAGTGCAAAGCTCACAACGCAGTTTAGCAACTAAATTTAATCCTTTTTTATGTTCTTTGATATGTTTTGCAAATTCCACGTGCGATTGGAGCAAAGTTAGACAGTTGGGGTAAATGCAACTCAAGCCCCGCCTGCCACGTTCATGACTTCTCTTGTAATGGCTTACTATTGTTCTTTCACTGTAAGTAGCAAAACTGCAGAACTTACAACTCCAGTTCATCCACCGTTGTAGCCAAAGTTCAATGATCGAACTGCATCTAGAACACAGAACATAATTTATTAGAAAGAGTGTAGCCTACTACTAGATGTAAATCTAGTAGTAGGCTACAACCAAATTTCTCAGAAATAATAAGAGAAAGGTGGGGAACATGCTATTTTTCAGTTCTTAATAAAATAGACATCTCTATTTGACATCATAGGCCCTCTGTTATATCAGATCTTAATAACAATTTAGAAAATCACATAAGCTGAAATTTTGAAAAATAAATAGAGCAAACCATTTTCATTAAAAAACGTTTTTAACCACATATTACAAAAAACTGAACAAGGTAAAATGATTAAAAATTTAAACTAAGAAGAGTACAAATGAACAAACATGCACTATAAAATATGTATTTGAAAGTTTCCTTTGTAGTTTTATGCACATAGCATAACTGCAAATTTAGCCTTTATGAAACAGTTTATAAAACTACCGTAGAATGAGTATGTGTGAAAATAACATTTGTTTAAACATCCACACAACATTTTTTGTGCAATCTCCGTGCACAAATCCTTCTACTCTGGAACCAGTTTTAAAAACGTGCCGTTTTCAGATAAAAAGTGCGCTGCTGTGGTGTACACGAACAGTAGAAACGCAACATAATTCACTTTACACCCTAAAAACGCAACACAATTCACTTTACACCCTAAAAACGTCGTGTGCAAAGGATATAAATGGCAGCTTTATCTTCTGCTCCATTCTCGAATGTGTGCCCGCTATGCGCGGGAATGTAGCTCACCTCTGAAAGCAAGGCTTATATGCTAGCAACTACAGTATGTCACGAGTTTAAGAAAATGAAATTACACGCGTAAAAAAATTAGTTTAGAAATAAAGCCTAGTTCCCAAAAGTCCCTTCAGAATCTAGTTTCCTCACCAAGTGCCATACATGCTCTTCTGTAAGACTGAAATCTTTAAGCTAGGTTCACCTCATTTAACTTTACTGGCACTAGCTAATTTTTTGTAAGTATAAGTATTATGTGTCACATATCAATGTCACATGTGAAGAAATTCATTTCTTTATATCCAATTTACAACCTAGGTTGGACTAAAATTCGAACAAATGTAACGACTTACCTTACTGCATCGTCTACTCCTCAGTCAAATAGCTCCTTCACCCAATACAGCTTGCTAATGCTCCTGACGAAAAGTATTCCTCCGCCGCTTCCCTTTTCACCGTCCTCAGTGTGCTAAACTAATGTTGCTATTTTAATATTAACGGGCAAATACAACATGTTGGAGCACGTCTTCAGATGTTACATAATTACATCACAATTATTAGCCGTTTATCAAATTAAGACCAATTTCTCAGCACTACTTTGTACCGCGCAGTATTTTTGCCACCAAACCAGTGATCATGAGTGTTTGAGATCCAGTTTGATCCGGTCACTATTTTTTAAACTCATATTGGTTAGTTATTTTGACACATTCAAATATTCATTTCATTCAACTTACTCAAAACTTGAGTTGCAACACCAAAAACTTATGAGAAAAAGTTGAAAATGTATAATGTGTTATTTTGAGTGGAAGCAGATAATAGAAACAAGTTATAATAACTTATCGGGCATCTCTCTTTTTACGGTGTACTTGGAAACAAACATCTATGACCGTTTCCAATCTGGTTTTCATAACATGCATTCGACTGAAACAGCACTACTTAAAGTTACCAGTGACATTATGATGTAAATACACAGTTTTGGTCTTATTAGACCTCTCCTCAGCTTTTGACACAGTTAATCATGATATTCTGATAAACAGACTGAGGGATGTGGTTGGGATATCTGGTTCTGTTCTAAAGTGGTTCTCATCCTACATATCTGGTATCTGGTAGCAAACCACATTATGTCAGATTCTACTGCTATGTGGATTTCCCCAGGGCTCCGTGCTGGGTCCTATTCTGTTTTTACTTTACATTCTTCACTTAGGTCAGATAATTCAAAAGTTTAACAATGTTTCTTATCATCTTTTTGCTGATGATATTCAGCTGTACTGCTCCTTTAAGCCTACTGAGGCTCACAAACTGTCTTCTTTGATCGGCTGCTTAACAAACATTAAGCAGTGGTTAAACAATAACTACTTACAGCTAAACTCAGAAAAACAGGGACCTTGATTATTGCACCAGACAGTGCTATGTCTGGTGAAATTGGGTGATCTAAATCTCTCACAAAAAGATAGCCTCAGGAATTTAGGTGTCATTTTTGATCAAGCCCTCTCCTTAGAGCATCATTTAAAACAAATTGTAAAGACCTGCTTTCTCCAATTGAGAAACATCTCCAAACTTAGATCTATAGTTTCCCCGATTAAACTAGAGATGATAATACATGCTTTTGTCTCTACACGACTGGATTATTGTAATGGTCTGTTTACTTGTTTTAATGAGAAGGGGTTTGCCCGTCTTCAGATCGTCCAAAACTCTTCTGTGAGATTACTAACTCGCTTAAACAGAAGAACCCATATAACCCCTGTCGCTGCACTGGCTGCCTATTAGATTGAGATTTCATTTTAAAATTCTAGTTTTAACTTTCAGAGCTTTACACGGTGAGGCTCCTTTATACATTTCTTATTTGATACAAAGATATAACTCCTGTCGCAGTTTAAGGTCATCAAATCAAAATCTTTTAATGATTCCTGACTCCCGTTTCAGAACTCGAGGTGACCGCTCTTTCCAGGCTGTTGCACGCAGGCTGTGGAATGCACTGCCTACTTCCTTGTGAAGTTTGGACCCAGTGGGTGATTTTAAAAAGCAGCTAAAGACATTTTTATATCAAGAATCTTTTAGTTAGACTTGAGTTTATGATATGCATTTATAATTGTACTGTGTTTTTATTCTGTACTGTTTACTGCCTTATTCTGTTGTGAAGCACTTTGTGACATCCTGTCTGCGAAAATGTGCTATAAAAATAAATTTTACGTACTTACTTACTTACTTGCTTAGACTGGACACGGACCATCTTTGAATATTGTTTTTCAAGTCTTGCCACAAATTCTCATTTGGATTTGGGTGTTGAATTTATAGGGACACTGTAACACACGGATATGATTTGCTCTGATCTAAACTATTCCATTGTTGCTTTGGCAGCATGTTCAGTGATGTCCTGCTTAAAGCTGAGACTCTACCCCAGTCTCTAGTCTTTTGCAGTCTTAGTTGAGTTTTCTTCCGGGACCTTCTAGGATTATTCGGTATATTCAGCTCCGCTCATTAACTCAGACGCTGTCCCTACTGCAGAAAAGCTTCTGATAGCATGATACTGCCACCACCGTGTTTCAGGGAGTGTTTTGTGTGTTTAGTGTTTTCCTTCTCACACATGTGCTATGTGTGTAGGTCTAAGAGTTAGAGTTATGCACGGCGGTCGCTTCACTTTAATACTACTACTGATGTTAGCACACCAAGAGTTATGCTAGAAGCTTTATATCATTACAAGTACACTGCCAACTGCTCTGTGCTGCTAAATAAACAGTTTCTATGAGCAAGATGTGCATTTATTTTTACTTCTCCAAACCTGGTGACTAACTAGAAACATCATACCAGCGTGCGTTTTAAGCCATGTATTGCTTAGTTATATTTGATGGCACAAATGAATTTCTTCATTTTTGTTTCATATCCTGTCTCCCCACAGTAAAATAGCACAATCTTAAAGAGATAGACTGGTCATTTCTTTTATAGTAAGCAGAGTTACAAAATCAGCACCACATGAAATATTTGCTCTGCTGTACTTGCTAAACGTTTGTGCACATTAAACCATCATGGATTTAATAAATACCAGTTTCCTTTTAATAAGTTCGTTGTCCAAGCGTGGAGATTAATCTGGACTGTATGGTAATGTTCAGGTCAGGAACCCAGTTTGATAATCCTCTCATTCATTTCTAGAAGTAGAACATGCAACGCTCCAAGTGTTTGTGTGGGAACAACATAGTTCTCATGCAGTTGCAGCAATTATTTATTCTACCATTTTTATACAGCAGTGTATATTAAAATGTGATGCATTATACAGACAGATGTTATTTAAAAGTGAGCTCTTCCAAATCTGCAGCTGCTCTGAATTCACCTGTCTTGACAAGTCTTTAAAAAGTGGACATAATCCCAGCGAGTTCTTACTCATAAACACTAAATCAACCTGAATCCAAAACTCACGTATCCACTTAAAATTAAAAATTTACAGCCAAACTCATTAGAAATAATTTTTAGTTCCTTATATTTGCCACTAGATGTCATTAGAAGCCTGGAGAAGGAGAGCAGCCCTTTTTATTTAGAGAGGCCATAATAGAAGCAGTGTGTTAACGATAGTTTCATCCCTTCACAAATGAAAGTTCTGCTGTCTTTCTTTTGAAACCTCAGCTCAGGTTCACCTGTGGAGAGCTGCAGAACACAGGAGGGAGAACAAAACCCGCACTGAATACTCACTTCATGTAGATATAATACAAAGGGGTTATGTAATGTTCCTTTTCAACCAAAATTGCTAAGATAATGACATCCATAATTATAGAGGATAGAGATTTATAGCTATGTCTTTGCTGATCTTTGAACTGCTGCTTTTAAACGACTGCAATTTTCTTAATTTCTTTGTAATTTCCAGGCTATCTATGAGACATTTACAGTCATGGTGGGATTTTTATTAATAAAGTCGTTACTGTGCAGTCTTCATCTGTTTAAAGTCAAAGTCCTGCTGTGTGCCGTTTCTGCCTCTGGATTCTCCAGCTGCATCAATACCCTCGTTCCTAGTTCTCAGTTTAATAAATGTTTCTTTTTACATCCCTCTGTAGGGAGTCTTGTCTCATTTTAAAGTCTATTTAAAATCATTTTTATGTCTTTTAGAGTCGGTAAAAGGTTGCAGCACTCAGCATCAAAATACCTTCTTTACAGTGGGACAGACACATGCCCAGTGCAGGAAACAGCTCTTTGTTATCCTGAAGTAGATTACAACTTTTTCTTACTCAGTTTGGGGACATATCAGATGCATGAAGTGTGGGAAGAAGAGAAAATGGCTTGTAGAATTTTTTTATGTCTACATTTCATCTGATTTGTCTATAATAATAATATGGACTTTATTGATCTAAAGATGGAGAAATAAATAAATAAATAAAGATTTCAACCTTAGTTTGTCCCACATTCCAAGACATCCTTCTGGAAACCATGACACTGAGGGATAGCTGGAAATTACCTGACAGACATCAGCAATGTTGTCCTTTTGATTCCAAGCTTTGAGTCCAAGATCAATCTTGGACTCTGTAAAATATTCCAGGATGGAAAGAAGGAAGGACGAGTGACCCTGTCCAGCTTTAAAGGTTCCTTAAAATGTATCAGACAAATATTCGTTCTTTGACGCAAATATAAACTAAAATGGTTCACTGAGAATAAATAATACTTACAGTGCTGTGAAAAAGTATTTGTCCTTTTTTGTGTTTTTCTTTTTTATTACACTGAAATGTTTCAGGTCATCAAACATATTTTAGTATAATTTATTTATTAGGGGAAATAAGCTTTTCAAACCAACCTAGTGTTCTCCAAATAAACATTAAGCAGGAATAGACAAAGAACCAAGTTGACACTGAGCCACGATAACAGGAAAAAGCAATGCTGCTGTGTTGTTCTCCTAACTGCTCTGGCTAACGGCTGATTTCCATGAAATTTACTAACACTACATTTTACATGAGTTCTTTAAGTCTTATTAAGGACAATAGGACAATAATCATCCTCAGCCCATTCCTGTTAGATTTGTAGACCTAAAGGCAAAATCTTCCTGTTGTGGTCCATACATAAAGCACTGCATCCCCGCTGGTCTTAATCACTTGCAGTCTATCTCAAAAAATCCTTGTGCTATCCTGGCTGCACTTCTCGTCCTGAAAATTTGAATGGGAGCCAATTAACCAGTTAACAATCCAGATAGTCCTTTTCCTCTTCAGATCGAAGGACATGATGTCCATGATTTCTAAAAACAATCTGAAACGTGGACCAGTCAGACCGCAGCAGACTTTTCCACTTTGGGTCATCCATTTCAGATGTGCTGGGGCCCAGATTTCTCCAGATTCTATGAATCTTTTGATGATATTCTGGACTGTAGATGATGAAATCCCTAAATTCGTTGCAACTGTATGTGGAGAAATGTTGTTCTTAAACTGTTTGACAATTTGCTCATGCAGTTGTTCACAAAGTGGTGAACCTTGCTCCAGCCTTGCTTGTGAACGATTCAGCTTTTTGGAGATGCTTGTTTTATACCCAATCATGTCACTCACATGTTTCCAATGAACCAGTTCACCTGTGGAATGTTTCAAACAGATGTTTTTTGATCATTCCTTAACGTTCCCAGTCTGTTGTTGTCCCGGTCCCAGCTTTTTTGGGACGTGTTGCAAGAATCAAATTCTAAATGAGTGAATATTTGCAAAAAAACAATAAAGTTTAACTGTTTGAACATTAAACATCTTGTTTTTGTAGTGTATTCAATTGCATATAGGTTGAACAGGATTTGCAAATCATTGTATTCTGTATTTATTTATGTTTTACACAACATCCCAACTTTATTGGAATCTGGGTTGTACACAAGACATTGAAGTCAAAAACTGATGGTTGGACATTCTGCTTCAGGATTTTCTAGTAGGAAACAGAATTCATGATTCCATTTATTATGGAAAGTCTTTCAGATCATGAAGCAGCAAAGAAGCTGCAGACCATCACACTATCTCCATCATATTTTATGGTATGATCTTTTTCTGAACTACTGTTTATTCCAGGGGTGTACCTTCCACCTTCCAAAAAGTTCCACTTTCGTCTTGTCAGTCCACAGAATATGTTCCCAAAAGTCTTAGGGATCATTAAGATGTTATTTGGGTAAATGTTAGACGTATCGGTCAGTTGTGGTTTCCGGTTTTTCCAGGTCTGTTTCCCATCCTGAGAATTACTTTTCTCAAAGGGCCAGGTTCTTTTGAATAGTTGTGAAAAGTGCATTTTGTGTCATCTTTGTCTGATATTTAAATTTGTTCATCTGACATGCAAGTCTGACAGAAAAGCAAACAAAGAAGAAATATGAAGGGGGTTTAATACTTTTTGCAGTCCTGTATTCTAAGAACAAGGAGTCCCTATAAACTACAATAAGTGTGCAAAAAAGGGTTACCTTGCAGAGTCTAATAAACAGGTACTTAAAGGCACACATAGTTGATTATGGCTTATTTTAGACCTCAAGAGTCTGCAGCAAACTTCCAAGTTTAGAGTCATCTGCATGCACACCACGTGATACCTCCCCCACCTTTTTCTCAATTTTTCTCCCTCTCCTCCGCCTCTTTCTTTTTTCCCTTCCCTCCCGCTGTGTGTCTCCCTCTCTCCCCTTCTCCTCTGGCTCAGTGGTGTGTTTCCAAGAGATAAGACCCTTGCTCATTTCACACATGAGCAGAGTGCAGTTGGAAAAGACTCTGTATGTACGTGTGTGTGTGTATGTGTGTGTGTGTGTGTGCGAACATACCTGTGTTTGTGATTGTGTGTGTGTGTGTGTGTGTGTGTGTGTATGAGGTTGCACACTTATGCATGCTTTGAAAGTTAGAGAGAAAGAGAGCAAGAGCGGACTCACTCAAAGTTTTCTCCATTTGAAGCGGCCTCCCTGCTCTAACTTTTCCAGGCACCAATTCGTCTATTCTGCAGAGCCGTCTGACAGAAGCAGAAAGCAACAGTCATGTTCCTGTTAAAGTCCCTGTTTTCACTTCGCTGAGTTTACAAATACAGACCAAAGCTAAGGCTATCATTTTTGTTATGCTTCTTTATGCAAATTAAATCAGGTATGCTGTTTGAGATAAAGATTTTGAAATACCACTTAGTGTTTCGAGGTAACCCGAGACCAGAAACATGGTAGAATACACAACACAACACAAGTGTCAGTCAGAAGGCAAAGTTGACAAGGTTAAAAAGCGGAAATAGGAAAACAAGATTAAAAGTTTACAGCTTTGCTTGGGGCTCATAGAGGTCGGGTAAATGCACAAAGTTGCAATAAGTTGCAATAAGTCCTAATAAATCAAAAAACAAAAAAACTTGAAATTCCAGCAGTAAGTGGTTGAAGCAACATTTGTTTTCGACATATTTGTTCATGAGTAGGTTCTGCTTAAATAAATCCCTCAGGTTGTTTAATGACACCCACAAATATTGCCATGAAGTTGCATATGTGTTAATATGCCAAGACAAAATTTGAATCTGCTTTAGTTTAGGGAGTCAAGTTGGCACTAGAGAGAGCAGGTACCTTAATGACATTAGTTTTACATGTTAGTAATGGATATGCAGACCATGTGGACTCAGCCTATGTGTAAACCCAGAAAACTGTATAAGCAACAAAACACCAAATGTATGAAACTGTGTATATGCATAGATTTCAGCACAATTCTTTATTACACATTTCCATATGCAGATATATGGAACTGAGCGAAGTATGCGTAGTTCGCTGCTATGTACAATCAAAGATCAGTTCTACAGTAGAAGGACAATTTCACAGACACTTTTAATCGAGCAGAAGTTTTGAGTGCAAGCATTACTAAATTTGAGTACAAGCAGAATGAAACTCTGCTCTCAAATAAAAAATATATGCTCCACATTTTTGGCAGTAAATTTCCCCCATACATTTCAGCTACTTCAGTGGCTGCAGTGCCGCGGGGTAGCTCTTGCTACCTGGACGTGCACGCAGGAAGATGTTGATGCTGCACTCCCGTTGCCTTCTGCTCCAGGCCGGGTGGAAAACTGCTTCCGTTAGAACTGCTGGGGCTTTCTGGTTGCTTCTGTGGGCCTCAGAAGCGAAGACAGGTGTGTCTGAATCACCCTTTTTGTATGAAGGCTAGAACATTTTGAGAAAGTCACTAGTGATATTCTCATGGCCTCAGATAATGAACTTGTGTCTGTACTTGTCCTGTTAGATCTCAGTGCAGCATTTGATTCCGGTCAATCACAGTAGTACAAATGCTTGAACATGCTGTGGGTATCAAGAAAACATACCAGCTAGATCAAAAACGACGAAAAGACTTGCCAACTAAAGGAGCTACTACTGCCATTAACTTTTTACTTTTCTTTAACATAGAAAGTACTCTTGGATCAGTGCTTCTGTGTTAATTTGTGTATCTGCTTTGTTTTCTCAAACGGTTGTGGCAGATAGCTGCTCACACTGAACCTGGTTCTGGTGTTTTCTTCCTGTTAAAGGCGAGTTTTCCTTTACACTGTCGCTACGAGCATGCTCAGTATGAGGGATCGCTGTAAAGTCAACGACACAATGCAACCGACTGTCCACTGTCACCACATGTATATCCTGGAAGAGTGAATGCTGCAATCTGCTGGGTTTTCTTAGATAGAAAACTTTTTAACCAATTAGAATAATTAAATGAACTTGAATGTATTGTTTGTTATCTAGGACCAATTATGAATGCATGTACTTGATTTAGAATCTGTCAGTATGATTGGATTGACGTTACTTTTTTTATGAAGGGCCTTGAGAGGACATGTGTTGTAAATTAGTGCTATGTAAATAAGCTGAATTGAAACTGAACTGAACTGAACCTTTTGATGTGTTCCAGCAGTGTCTGTGCAATTCAGAGAAACAGCTGAAAAATAAGTTTCTTTGTCTCTGTCACCGCCTTCTCTAGGTAAAGTTTGGCAGGAGAACAGGTGTTCATGATGGTCCCCCCTTAAGTTCAAAACAAATAGGAGGGGTCGCTTCTTTAGTGAAAAAGGGCCAAAGGGGGGGAATTTGTGGGTACTTTTAAAAGGGTTTGAAAAGTAGCCCCACCTTGCTTTTTCTGCATTGGGGGAACAACAAGATGTGTGGGCCCTTTGTGGGGGGTTTGGGCATAAAAGGGGAGTCCACGTTTGACTAAAATTTTAGGAGTAAAAAAATTTTTAACTAAAACTGTGATCTTCTTACAATTTTAAAATTGAACATTTAACTAGATCTTAGACTGTAAATTTAGATGACAGTTTTGTTCATGGGGAAATGATAAAACTCTTTTTAAACCCCCAAGGGGTTAAATTTGGAGTACCACAGGGTTTTCAGTACTTGGGGGGCCCCCCCATTCTCTTTAAAACTATATATATGCTTCCAAATAGGTCAAATTAATCAGCGGCAATAGAATAAATTTTTCACTTTTTTACGCTGATGAAACTCAGCTTTACTTATCCCAAAAAACCCGAAAAAGCCCCAACCAGTTAGATAGACTACAAGTATGTTTTGAAGACATAAAAAAACTTGGATAAAATTTAAATTTTTTTTTGGCTTCTAAATTTCAGACAAAAACATTCAGGTTTTGTCGGTCTTTGGACCGGATCCTTTTAAAAAAGAAACTGCTTAGTCCAATCACTTAACCTGGATGGCATTAAATTTAAACCTCCGATAAAAAAGTAAAAAACCTTGGGTGTTATTTTTTGACCAGGACATGTCCAATTTATCCCAAAAATTAAACAGGTTTCTAGGATTTCCCTTTTTTTCATCCCCGGGAAACATTGCCAAAAAATTAGAAATTTCCCGGTTCCCCAGGATTTTTGATGCTGACAAAACTAGTCCCTGCAATTTGGGGAAAACTTCAAGGGGGGGGATTCTTTTAAAAATTTTTTTTAAATCAGGATGTCCACAAAAAACAATTAGAAAGGGGCCCCTCAGCTGATTAAAAATCTGCAGCAAGAGTTCTGATGAAGAATTAAAAGGAGGGAGATCCTTAATTTCCCCCACTATTGGTGAGTCAAGTTTTATTGTCCCCTGTTAAACCCAATTTAAAAATTGGGGGAAATGGAAAATTTGCTCCCTTTAAAAAAGCCCTTAATGATCTAGGGGCCATCTTGGGCCTAAAAGATTTGGATTGTTTTCCCTAAAGGTCCCCAAACCAGAAACCTTTTTTTTTCCCCCCTGGGGGGTTTTGGGGTGGATTGAACCCCAAATGTCTCTAGAAGTAGAAGGGAGCCAAATCCTTTATTTATCAGGCTCCCTCGGGGCCTGTGGGGAACCAGGCTCCAAATTTTTAGTCCGGGTGTGGAGGGTTACCCGTCTTTCGTACTTTTTTAAGGGGCTAGCTTAAAACTTCCTTTTTGATAAAACTTGTAAACTTAAAAAGGTGTTAGGAAACCCGCCCGGAGCTATGTTACCTTTTTTTCCGGGTCTTCTTCCTTTCCTCCCTTTTTTGGCAAAGGGGGAGTAAAAAAGGGGGTTCGGAAAAGGGGCCTAAACCGGCTCAAGTTAGGGGGGGGTGCAAATCCACCCTCCATTTCTGCTACCTGTATGCCCCCCTCTTTTTCCATGTGGTTATAATCAATCTGACAGAGAGAGGGATTTTCCAACGGTTGGGTTTTAAGTATAAAAAATTGGCCATCAGTGGGCTCTAGATGAACAAACTTCTACTTTTAAGGGCTAGGTTTTAAACTTCCCCTTTTTGATAAAGCTATAGTTAAGGGGGCTTGGGTATCCCCGGCTATCTCTGTAGTTATGCTTGCTATAGGCTTGGGGGCTGCTGGAGCACCTTTCACCCTCTTTCCCCAACTTCTCACACTACTCTTCAATTTTTGCATTATTTTTCGTTATTTCACTTTTAACTTTTTTTCTCTCCTCTTTTTTCTCTTCCTAGAAGCTACACCTGGCCTGACTCTGTGTCCTACCGTGACACCTTTTTTGGAGGGGGAATCCTCCAAGCTTCTGCTGACAAAACTTAATGCTCACCCTCCTACCTGATGATCCACATGGCCCTGTCTTTTAGTGTTTAGCACTTTCTCTCTCCTAGACATAGCTACTGACTGAGCTTTTACTCTAACAAAACTCTATGTGCCCCTTTCAGACTCTAAACTTAAAAATGGCTCAGAGTTTTATCTTTCCTTCTTTCTAGGTGAAACGACTGAAAAGGGGCCCAAAATCCCCTTTTTACCTTTACCTTTTCCTTTCCCATAGGCAAGTTAAAGACTCCTGGAATCAGTGAGCTTTTTTTTCTCTTTGTTGTCTCTGCTCTGTTCTCTCAAACCCCCAAAATCCGGGTCGGGGGCAGTGGGGGGCCGCTCACACTGAGCCTGGTTTTGCTGGAGGTTTTTTTTTCCTGTTAAAAGGGAGTTTTTTTCCCCCCCCCCCCTGTCGCTACATTCCATGCTCAGAAAAAATAAAAAATTGGGGGGGTTTCAAAGGGCCCCAAAACCCCTACTTCCACTGTTTCTACATGTTCATCCGGGGGGTAGGGGAATGCTCCCAATCAATGACTCGATGCATTTTGCTGGGTTTTCCCTTAGTGAACAAACTTTTTATCCCAAATTGAATAAATTAAAAAATCTGACTGCACTGTTCATGGATTAAAGTAATTTGGGAATGTATGTACCTGACGTGGTTAAGTGCCTTGAGACGACATGTGTTGTGAATTGGCGCTATATAAAAAAAATTAATTGAATTGGGAAATTTAAAAAAGGAAAGAAATTAGACAAACCAATAAAAAAAACAACCCTTTGTTGCAGTGCAAAATGAAAACCCCTCAGATTTGGGGCCCTACTAAAACACCCATTGGAACTGCTTTTCTCTAGGGCCCCTATCAAATGTTGGGCCAGACCCCCTGTCCCCCAACCCAAAAAAAGGGGTTTTAAATTTTCTAGGGGGTTGCCTATTGGGGAAACTGGGGCCAAAAAATTATTTAAAGGGAATCCAAGTGTGAACCCTTGATCCTCTTTTGGGCTCAAAGAGTTCTGTCTGAGTGCCAATAAAAAAAGGAAATTTTTTGGTAGGGTTTGAAAGCATAGATAAAAATTATCCCAGCGCGCAGAAAAAAGACAAAAAACCCGACAAAAACAAAGGGAAAACCGGTTTTATGTAAATAATAAAAATTCAAAACATGCGTTATGTTTATGTCCTCAAGGAGCAAAAGCAGCACACAGCTCTAACATAAGCAGAAGGCACGATGCTACTGCTAGCAAAACAATGGCCAGGACGTCATATCAACACAATAAATTCTTGTCTAATGTGAAGTTTGTTTTCATTTTAGCATTATTTGCAGCTTACCGCTTTGCTGTGTCCATCATTTCCATGGACAAACGTAACTGATCCCTTAATCAGATGAAGTCTTTCAGCAAATCCTTCTTGATATTGGCGGAGGTTGCAGAATTACTCCTTGAAGTGCTTCTCTTAAACAAAGAGGAATTTTCCCACTGATGTGGGAACATTTCCATGAAAAAAAAAATTTAATCAGGGACTTTTAAGAGGTTCTGATGCTGGAGGACGGTGTAATAAATTACACCGTTACAATAAAACAACCAAACGGAATTCATCTTCTTGCAGCATAGGCATACTTGATCTAGGACTACAAAATTGCAGCGAGAAATAAAAATGGTGGATACGCGAAATTCATGGAAGTCCATAACCTTATTTAGCTGTTCCGCAGCAAATAATGTGACGTAACTGTAGGGAAAACGTAGTAGAGAAAAGAACGGACTAAAAAATATGACCCAAACAGAATATAAAGATATCTCCGTGACAGCTGGACAAACTAAATAAAATTTTTCTGCACTCCTACAGACTCCAAGTACTCAACAAGATGTATTGAAAAAGTAGATTTTGCTTGATATGTCCCCTTTAAAGAATCTTATTCTGCTAATTTAGAAATTGAATATGCTTTGAAACAATTTATGATTGGTGCATGCTTTAAATGCCAATAATTAATGCTTTAGACCTTGAGTGTGAACCATTTTTATTTAATATAATGATTAGATTTCTTTAAAGGAAAAATAGCAGTGTGAAAAACAGCCTCAGTCATGAGTTAATACAGTATATCTAAAGTGAAAGCTTGATGGATATTTAATGTTCTTACTGAAGCCACAACCACTCGTCTCGTCATCTTCCGCTTTATCCGGGACCAGGTCTGGGGGCAGCAGACTCAGCAGAGACACCCAGACGTCCTTCTCCCCAGACACCTCCTCCAGCTCCTCCAGGGGGAGCCCAAGGCGTTCCTAGGCCAGCCGAGAGACATAGTCCCTCCAGCATGTCCTGGGCCGTCCCCTGGGCCTCCTCCCGGTGGGACGTGCCTGGAACACCTCCCGAGGAAGGCGTCCAGGAGGCATCCGGTATAGATGCCTGATCCACCTCAACTGGCTCCTCTCGATGTGGAGGAGCAGCAGTTCTACTCCGAGCCACTCCTGTATGGCCGAGCTCCTCAGCCTATCTCTAAGGGAGTGCCTGGCCACCCTACGGAGGAAGCTCATTTCAGCCGCTTGTATCCGGGATCTCGTTCTTTCGGTCATGACCCAAAGTTCATGGCCATAGGTGAGGGTAGGAACGTAGACCGACCGGTAAATCGAGAGCTTCGCTTTTCGGCTCAGCTCTGTCTTCACCACAACGGACCGGCACAGTGCCCCCATTACTGCGGCAGCCGCACCGATCCGTCTGTCGATCTCCCGCTCCATTCTTCCTTCACTCGTGAACAAGACCCCGAGATACTTGAACTCCTCCACTTGAGGCAGGAACTACCTCAAACCACCACAAACAGAATTTTTCTTATTTTGTTGTTTATGTTTTTCATCTTCATTAGTAGTAGAGGTGAAAATGGTTATCTGCCACAGCTCCAAACAAAGAGAAACATCACAAATCCTAAAGGATCTCTTACTTAAACAGTTTCAAGTAGTTACAATAAATTTAGCAGAGTACATCTTTAAGGGTAATTCAGTCATACAAACATTCTTGTATAATCTAAAATAAACCTAAACTTAGCAATGAAACCAAACCACTGTCAATAATAAAGCAAATTGTATTCAGAATGAAGGTAGTTCAAAGACACATGGCAGACCCAAAAAACAGCAATGGTGGGGAGACAGATGGAGGAAAAGCTCATTCATGGGTTGATGTACAGATTAGTGAGCACAATAATGTAAAGGTGGTCTTTGTGGCATGGAGGAAAAAAGAACCTTCTAGTACTTTTTTATTTGTTTGTCCCTGGATTTTTTTAAATAACTTATTTCAGCTAAATTTATTTGCAAACAGGACAAATGCATTCTCGACCTTGGATAATATTTTTGACTCTTCATAGCTTTGCATCCTCTCCTGGTTAGTATTCGGTGATCCCTCCTGCAAGCCAAGACGCTTGTGGAAGTTGTGAATAAACCATCAATACAACCTGACCTTATTCCATGTTTTCCTCCTCACTTTGCGATTTCTGCCTTGTTTGGAGATCTGGAAGATAACATTAAAGAAAGGATGTCCAGAATTTGTCTGCTAAACTCTGAGTGTGACACCATTTACTTCTGACAAGGAGTTTACTGGAGCAAGATACTGCCTGAGGGAATGAAAAATCAAGCTTCCCCATCAAAAGAAGATTTGTTGTGACTGAATCTGAATCATAACCATCAGAAAAAATGTTTTCAAGAAGTCTGGAACGCAGAATTCCTTCTATCTCAACAAGGAATGTATAAAGAACAGTTTCTGATGATGGATGTTTCCTAATGCAACGTGGAGGGTCATTTTAGGGCAGGTAGTAGATCTTTTCTTGTAACTCACCAGATCTAAGGAACAATTCCATTAACGGCCCAGAGTCGACTCATTTAGAACTTAGTCATTACTTTCTCACTGTTTTATGTTAAACCCAACATCAGAAAGGGCCAGGTCAGGGTTATAACCCAAGACTTTCTTGCTGCAAGGCAGCAGTGCTAACCCAAAACCCTAAGAGATATACAGCAATCTCCTTAAGCTATTTTTAATATAACAAAGATTTCTCAAATGGAAAATGAAAAATTCATCATCCAGATGGATTTTGAGATCATATAACTGAATGGATTATGAACATTAATAATATTTAATGCAGCTTAAACTATTTGAGATGACTTTTTTTTATTAATTTGTCTTCATATACCAAAAAGTGCCATTGGTGACCTGTTGTGTTTTTGGGCAGTTTTAGTTTGACATTAAGAGTCTTAAATCTACAGTTTTGTTAACCTAACCAAGCCATCTTTCCCAGCAGCACTTACTGTTCTAAGTGTGTTTTCAGGTTCTAGTGTCTATCTTAATCTGTCATGAATAGAGACATAGACGTTGCTTTCAACTGAAACAATTGCAACAGTGGTTGATAAGTAAAAGGTGAAAAGATGTAGATATAAAGATGTCTACTGATGTCTGAACGTGGTTAATAGGGGGTTAATGTGGATTAAATAGGCCTATTTGAGCCTTACTCTAAATGTATTTGTTTAGAATAAATCTGCATGGGCCTAAAGAGCTAAAAACATTAAAACAATTTTTTTCTGGGCTAAATAAAGACAAATCGATGGAAATTATATAGCTATTTTCTAGATACACCATAACTTACAGCGCAAAAAAAAAATCACCCACAGTGAGCTGCCCACAGTCTCAACGGAGACGTTAGCTCACACACCAGGAAAGTTTGGCTAATTCAATCTCATCACGCACACTTAGAATATGAAACAAAGTTCAGGCAACATAAGCATAAATATCTGTATGAGTCAGGCTTGAGGGGCCCTTCCAAACAGATAGAACCGTCACTGGTGGGTGGGCACTGGGTCCCAATAAGCATCTCACACTTAATGAAGATGAAGTTCTCTTACTCATTGCCATAGCTGGTGTTATTTTAAGAAGCGTTAACATAGTGCCTTGTCCCTCTAAGCTTTGGTATCCCAGAAATCTTACACCCACAATGAGTTACATTCAAACTAAATGATTAGTATCAGATAACACTTTTATGCAGTTCTGTGCCAAATGTAAATGCTACTGTGTCTCCTCTGAGGATTCTTTTATTTATGTAACATATGGGAATTATATCTCACAGAGCTGCTGCAGAAGGCTTCATGTGCATCCCACATATCTGATAATCATCACAGGTTTTAACCTTGCTGATTTTTTAAGATTTTATGGCATTTTTTACGGCATCTATTCCATTTATTTAGGTAATCTTTAAACAACCAGGGTAAGTTCCAACATGTACAAAGGAGTATCATTTGCACCAGAAACGTTTTAAATTATTCAGAACATTATTTTTGTTGTAATATTTTGTGTCTTTTAACTAGGACCAATTACTATGCAAACACATCTGTTTTGCTGGCCCTCTCCTGTGTGACACCGACACATTTCTGATCAGAGCTTTGACTTCTTTTACAGTCATGTAAGTTTTTCTATTGGTCTTTTCTTGGGAGGTCTCTTTGTCTTTTATGGTGTAAGTTACAGCAGTGTGCAAAGGAGCCTGAAGAATGAAGCAAGCACTCTCCCTGTGACCTGTGACATTTATAAATGTATGAATAACATGGTGAAAAAATTACTTAAATTAACCCCCATCTTTTCTGTTACGACAGGCTAAATATCTGAAAATATTGCTGTCAATTTTTGACTGTGTAAGTCTACAAACGGCACCCTATAAAGCGTGTGCAGTGTCCAGGACAATAGGATGTGGAGTGATCCAGACCTTCTTGAAGTTGTAAACAACCTCCCACTCTGATGAGGCCTGCTGATGTATCCAGTTCAGGTTCCAAAGTGAGTAAGCGGCTTAAGGATGAGACAGGTTTTGCTAATCTAAGTATTTTACACTCTTCTGGCAATGATTGCTGCTGAGCTCAACTACTCTATTTTGACTACCCTGGCACCTACAAAGACTATAGCGCCATGACTAAGAGCTCAGCCAAGTGAGGACAGTTGTCATGTCAGACCACAGAACAGTGAGTAGTGAAGGGTAGCAGATAAAACAAAGGGGCATACTGTGAGGCCAGAACTCTATAGACATTCCTAAGAGTTGGCATCTCATAGGACAAAGGTCTGTGCTTATAACCCAAGGAGTCTGTTCTCCAGTCCCAGCTAAGCCCAAGTATTTTCTCCAAAGGTTTGGATTTGTCCTCTCTTAACCACAGATCCAAGCTTTGTGATCTGGCATCGGGAGTCAAATGACTTAGTACATATCCACAGAGCTGTGTAGGTTTGTGTGTGTTTGTTGTGTATCTCTCACCTCTTTTGTGCAGGGTGTGTCTGGCAGGTGTGGCCACACAGCTGCAGCTTGTCAGCAGCTTTCAGCAGCATTTTAGTTTTAGACTAGAAGTCCAAGTCACATCTCAAGTCTTTAGGGCACAAGTCTAATTGAATGCTTTTATTTTTTGTAACTTAAGTGCGACTCGAGTCAGAGTCTGAAACTTGAGTCTCCATCTTTGTCAGATAGTTTGAGACATCTGGAATATCACTTATTTGGGGAACAGAAGTCTTGTTTTGTGCCAACAATAAAGCATCTTGATATTATCAATGTGTGGGGTTGGTTTTCCTCCAAATGAGTTGACTTCCTCAGTATCCTACCCACGAATAATAATACACACATTAATAAAAGTGGGATTAAATTGTACAAGAATGCAGGTACAATTTAACTCAAAAACATTCAATAAAAATCTCATTGGAAACATGAATTATCTTCATGCTCTAACAAATCTAAGTCACAAAACAGCAATATTGCTGAATCAGTAGAAGATAAGCTGTAAAACACAAACATGAACACACAAAACACATCAAGCCCTAATTAGACAGTGCAGATGTATGCATTGAAAACCTGTAATTTCCCACTCTTTACAAATGGAAGGGGCCGGGCTCATTACAGTACCCTCTCAGATAAGCTTCAGGCTTCTTGTAAGAATGATTTAAGGGTTTAATTAATTCCATGTCACAGAATGCATACATTATGAATTGTATAGAATATTTATAGCAACCTTCCAACTACATTCCTTCATTTCCATGCTGAGATTCATTTTGAACTATTACAGAAATGCCACTGAAGACCTTTAAAAAATAATACGACATATGACAAACTGTGATGCTAGGCATGCATGCTTTAGTCGCTAAATGGACAATAATGTTTTGATAGATGTCTATTTGCCAATGGTGAGCTGGTTTCAGAGAAGTCTCTGTGTTAGTGTGAGAAAAAATCCTATTAATAAAGAAATAAACAAAAAACATAAATATTCTTATGTCAGTATTTTTTCAATGAAAATGATTAATGACAAGCTTTTCTGTAATATAACAAGATATAGGGAGCCTGATTTGATTTGGCCTTTTCAGTATGAGTTCTGTGTTCTGTGTATGAGTTCTCCCCTGTTACAAAAAGAAAAATCAGAAATTCTGCTTCCTCATCTGAATACTTTCAGCATGAAAGTGCATAGCTATTATCAGGAGACAGAGCTGTTGCTCGCATTCCAGAACACTGCCAAATACCATCAGGTGGATACCAAATTGTTGCAGATTAATATATTTTCCTTTTTTCAATATGATTAAACCATAAATGGTAGACGCTGCAAAACCTTTTAAGTTCTGGATGTATTTGTCATATTCAGGTTAGCAACTGGAAAGGCTTTGAGACTCTTAGCTAACCATCACCAAGATACTTTTGGAAACATATTGATGGACTGGTGGTAGATTACAAACCCAATTCCAGTGAAGTTGGGATGCTGTGTAAAGCATAAATAAAAATGGAATATAATGATTTTCAAATCCTGTTCAACCTAAATGCAATTGAATACACTACAAAGACAAAATATTTAACATTCAGACAGAGAAACTTTATTGTTTTTTTTGCAAATATTCATTCATTTTTAATTTGATGCTTGCAAGATGTTCCAAACAAGCTGAGACAGGGGCAACAAAAGACTGGGAAGGTTGAGGAATAATCAAAAAACACCAGTTTGGGACATTCCGTAGGTGAACAGGTTAAATGGAAACAGGTGAGTGTCATGATTGGGTATAAAAGGAGTATTCCCAAAAGGCTCAGTCGTTCACAAGCAAGAATCAGTGAGGCTACAACTTTATGAAAAACTGTTAAAGAACAACGTTTCTCAACGTATACAATTGCAAGGAATTTAGGAATGTCATCATCTACAGTTATTACGAATTAGAAAAAGGTGGACCCAAGATTCAGCCAGACACAGAACTGAAAGATTAAAAAGTTTTTTCAGCCACAAGGAAAAAACGTCACTCAGGTTAAAACTCCACACAGCTTCCAAAAAAAACATGAAGCAGAAAGAAGGATTAGTGACTTGTAGTTTCTCCAAATTTTGCAAGGGATCAAAAAATCCACTAACCCTGTTCTTGTCTTGGGGGGTCAAACCTTTAAAACCCCCAAGGGGAAAAAACCTCATTTGGGTAGAAGGGGGGAACAGGGATCCCCACAGCGCAGGGTAGAGAGAGACAGGTGCTTTTTGGCTTTAAAAAAATCCAAAGGGCTAGGCTGATTTCAATAATCCAGGGACAAAGAAACAGGGTCAAAAGTCGGAACAAGGAAAACCCCCGTCAGGCCCCAAGGGGGGGGGGGCGGAGGCAAAAAAAATAAAAATTTAAAAGGGAAAAAAGGGTCAAAAACCCAAAATCCAAAAACAGTCCCGACAAAAGGGGCAGGCCAGCGGAAAAAAAAATCCAAGAGGCAAGGTAAGGTCAAAACAACACATAAAGGGAAAAGTGGATATCTACTCACACGATGGCTTTCCAAAAAATCTGTTTACCGTCTGCTTGTCAGAGTCAGTAAATATCAGGGAAGACACAGGGCCTTTGAATGCACACAGATTGCACTGCACTGCAGCATCCCCGGGTTCACCAAAGGTGATTGCAGCCAAAGGGGACAGGGTAAGAGCAGACGTGCCAGAATCAAAACAGTCCCCCCCCCCTCTCTGGTTTCCGCGCTCCTGACGGCCCATGAGGCTGATCAGGATTGGGAGGCATGAAACTCACAAAATTAGGTTCCTTTTTTTAATCAAGGATGAACCTCGTAGGGATCCAAGTCCTCCCCCTCGGGTCCATAGCCCTCCCAGTCAACCAGGATTGCAATCCACGTCCTCTTCTCCGGGGACCTGAGAATGCGCCCGGACAGTAAACACTGGGCCTCCATCAATGACCCGGGGGGGGTGGAGGGGGGCCCGGGGGTGGGCCCGAGACAGGGCTCCACGAAGGGGGCTTGACCTGAAAAAAGGGGAAAAAACGTGGGGTGAATCCTCATGGAATTGGGAAATTTCCCAGCCGTACAAGAAACAGGGTTGATGATCTTGGAGAAAAGGGAAAAAAGGTCCAACAAATGTGGGTGCCTACTCTATCCGAAAATGGCAGGTCTTTGGCGGAGAAAAAAAATTTCTGCCCCACCTGGTACTTAGGGGGGCAGGGATCCGCCTCCGGTTGGCCGTTCTCGACTAAAACCAGTGATATTCTGATCATTGGAACCTTCCTGGCCTTTCTCCATATTTTTTGGCACCTTTTGAGGGCAAGCTGCTTGGGGGGAAAAGGGAAAAATTTTGCCTCTCTCTCCTGACCGAAAACCCATGGGTGGGCCTTGGAAACCAAACACAACATGGAAAGGGGAAAACCAGTGGCACTTGACTGCAACAAATATTCGGCGTATTCAAAACCCCAGGGCAAATTTTTTGGGGACCATTTGGTCGGGTCTGACTCACACAAAATGGGGAAGTTTGGTTTCCACTTCTTGGTGGCTCTCTCATTTTGGCCATCCAAGATTGAGGATGAAACCCTGAAGAGGCCAAAACAAAAAAATTCCCCCAACAAAGAACAGAACTCCTTCCAAAAAAGGGGACAAAAACTGGGGTCCTCTTTCGGAAACAATGTCAGTAGGTATTCCATGGAGCCTGATAACTTCTCTGGTCAAAAATCTCCCCCCAATCTCCTTGGCAGCGGGGAGCTTCTCCAGGGGGGCACCAGATTAACCATTTTGGAAAATCTGTCAATTATCGTCAGAAAAAGAACAGAGTGACCAAAATTTGACATCGGAAAAAAAACTGTTACAAAGTCCATAGCAATTTTGTCCCAGGGGGAAAATGGGGGAATGGGTAATGGGGGGCAAAACCCTGCAGGGGGGCGACGAGAAGACTGGGTTTTAAACAACATTTGGAGTGCATCAAAAAACATAGTCTTTGACATCCTTCACAAGCGATGGCTACAAAACTGAGCTTGTACACGTCTGAATCGTTCTGCTGATTCCAGGATGACAAACGAGACAAGAGCAATGACAAGACCCCAGTACCTTTTTGGCACCAGGCGTTCGGGAACAAAAACAGCGGTACGGTGGGCATGATGGGGGGATAGGCAAAAAGATCCCTGATGGCCTCCTGGACCTCCCTTTTTTCCACCTCAACTCGAGACACAGAAAACCTGACGGCCTCAGGAAGGAAAAACTCCTCTTCACCTGCAGACTGAGATTCTGCGGCCTCTTGAAACCCGGGAAAATAGGGCGTCAGGTTTTGCCATTTTTACTCCCTGGCCTGTAAGAAAAGGGAGAAATTAAACAAAACAAAAAACAGAGCCCTTTGCCTGTGGGGTTCCAGCCGTTTTGCTGAATTTCAGGTCCCCCAAATTCTTATGGTCAGTCCACCCCAAAAATGGCTCCTTAGTCCCTTCCAGCCAATGTCTCCACTCCGTCAATGCCAACTTGACGGCCAGCAAATCTCTGTCTCCCACGTCGTAATTCCGCTCAGCCTGTGGCAGAGTCCCTTTGGAAAAAAGGCACATGGGTGGAACACGATCATCCTCACCTCTCTGGCTTAACACGCCCTCCAACCCCAGTGCTTGGGGGAACCCACCTCCACGATAAACTGTCTTTCGGGGTCAGGAGACCGTAGCACTGCAGCTGACAGGAAAAGTGCCTTTAACCTGTTGAAGGCCTTCTCTGCATCCTTATTCCATACAAATCTTGTCTTGGAAGAGGTAAGAGGGTTCAGGGGGAGTAGCAAACCAGGCTGTATTTCAAAAAACCCCTCCAAAAAGAAGTTTGCGAATCCCAGAAATCTCTGAAGCTGCTTACGATCAGTGGGGACAGGCCCCATTCCAAAAGACGGCCCTTACTTTAGAGGGATCGACAATCACTTGACCGGGGGAAAATGATGAAGCCCAAAAAAGGATGTAGTTTTGGGTGTGAAAACCTCACATTTTTCTGCCTTGACGAACAATGGTTTTGCAGAAGACGCAGGAAAACAGCTCTGACTTTTTTTGTGGGTTATCCAGATCTTGAGAATAGATTAATATGTCATCAAGGTAGACAAAAAACGAATTGACCCACCATGTCTCTTAGAACGTAAATTGACCAATGACTAAAAAAACTGCAGAAGCGTTAGTAAGTCCAAATGGCTGACCTTGTACTCATAATGGCCCGTAGGCGTGTTAAAAGCCGTCTTCCACTCACCCCCTTCTCTGATTCGGACCAGATGATAAGAACTCCTTAGATCCAGCTTAAAAAAATATCTTGGCTTGGGGGGAAAATCTGTAAAAAGCTGTGTTCATGAGTGGTAAAGGGGTATCATTTTAAACTGTTATCTCATTAAGGCCTCTATAATCAATGCATGGTCTCAAGAAAAAACCCTTCTTCTTCCCCAAACAAAAAAAAAAAAAACCAGCACCTGCAGGAGAGGGAGTTTGAATTTGTCCTGCCTTTAAATGCCCCCATCAACATTTTTTTCATGGCCCCTGTGCTCTAGACCAGACAACGAGAAAAGCCTGCCTTTTGGGGGGGGGTGAAGTGCCAGGAAGCAAATCAATAGCACAATCATATGGTCTGTGGGGTGGCAGAGCTATGGCCTTGATCTTATTAAAAAACACTTCCTTTAAGTCATGGTACTCTTGCGGTACCTTTGGGAAAAAAATCCGGGTATGTTTTCCTCACCCCCAATTCTCCACGCTGACCTCCATAGCAGCAGACAAAAGGCAGGCAGGGAACATGACTCGGGGAGACCAACCCAGAATCTCTTTCTTCTTCCAGTCAATGTGAGGGTTGTTTTCCCTCAACCAGGGGCCCCTAAGATTACAGGAATTTTCAGGTGAATTAATGATCATGAAAATTTACTTTTTTTTGATGATTACCTCTAACGGGTTAAGGTAATCTCCTCCGTCCTGAGGTTTTAAATTGTTCATGCTTTTACCCATCCAATGCTAAAAAAGGTTTTGTGTGTCAGCTGACGGAATGAGTTTTATGCTGTTTTTATTTGCGAATGTTTCGTCCATGAATTCCGTGTCTGCTTCCTGAATCAATAAAAAACAGGCCCCCTGGAGAGACATGGAAGGGTTTTAAAAAAAGCAGGAAAAAAAGAGGAGGAGGCAGTTAGCTGGCTTCGGCTCAGTAGAGACCTCCCCTTCCTCTGCTGAGCCTGTCCCTTTTTAAAGGACATCTGAGTGCTAAATGTCCTTTCTTTCCACAATAAAAACAGAGCTTGAACTTCCTCCGACGATCTTTCTCCTCAGGGGTAATCTTGGTTCTGCCCAACTGCATGGGCTCACAATCATCGTTCCCCTTCCAGTCAGAGGTGACCGGCTCCTTCTTTCACGCAGGTTTTGCCGGACCCTGAAATGAGGGACGACCAACCCCCTCATGTCGCTTCTCCCTCCTTCTCTCTGCTAGCCGAACATCTATGCGAAGCAAAAACCCAAGATCCTCGAGCTGTTTAGGGAGGAGGGGTTGTCACGGGTTTCCCAACTCATCCTTGATGTCTGCGTTCAGTCCTTGCATAAATGCATCCATTTGTGCTGCCTCATTCCAACGGCTATCTGCGGGCCGCAAATGAAAAAGTCCAAATTATATAGGACGAGACAGGCTGATCACCCTGTTTTGAGGGACAGTAAGCCTCTTGCGGCTTCACGACTTGGAAGAAAAGGGTTAAAAACTCGAATGAGTTCCTTGGAAAAACGTTTCATAGAAGTTACAAGATGCAGAACCTGTTATGCTATTCAGCAGTCCCCCACTGCTTCGCTGTTCCGCCAGCAGAGATTTTAAAAAAAAGCCCCCTGGAGCGCTCAGTGGGAAAGGATGACGGCTGAAGCTCAAAATGAATCTCACACGAAGTTAGGGGAAAGCTCGAAAGGTCTGGGTCTCCCCTGAACATCTCAGGCGGAGATAGGCGTGGCCCCCCCCTTACCTCTGCTGTTGTCTGTGTCACTTGGGCGGGTTAATTTGTGACGGTGGCGGCTTGGAGACAGGATTGCCAGAACGTAATGTGGAAATTATTTCCTCCATGCCGGAACCAAGCCAGAAAAGGGTCTCATTAACGTGGATGCCCCCACTGCTGTGCTGGCGATGGGTCCATTTTTGGCCAGATTTTTCTATTAAAATTAGAAAAAAGCGGACCCAAGATTCAGCTAGACACAGAACTGAAAGATTAAAAAGTTTATTCAGCCACAGGAAAACATCACTCACGTTAAACTCCTGTTTTCAGTCCTTATTTAGAGTATTGTTTAGTTGTCATGTTTCCCCTCTGGATTTATGTTTTTTTTTTACTCTCGGTTTTTTTAATGGCCTTGTCACATTAGCAACCTATTCACATTCCCTCAGTTCTCTAACAACCTGGTCCACACCTGAATTCCATCTCCCCTGATTTCCTACCTCTCAATCTCATTGGTCCATACTCCACTTCCCTCTGTTCATAAGCTCTCTGTTTTGTTTGTTCCTCGCTGGTTCCTCCTGTTCACTACCCTCGACTATGTTCTTTGTAGAACCATGTTCCTGCAGAGTATACTTTCGTGAGTTTTTGGATTTTCGATTTATTGTTTGTACCTGCAGTGCTTTTGCTTCGTTTTTGAAACCCTTTGAAATAAAGAACCGAAGACTTTTAAAACATGCTGCTGCCAAGCTCTTGTCTGCGCTTTGGTCAACCTGAACCTCAGAACGCGACAAGAAATGCTGTTGGCTTCTCTGGGCCCAGGCTCATCTGAGATGGACTGGAAAAAAAAAGTGTGCTGTAATATTTAGATCTTAACAATGCTGCAGTTATAACAGCGACCTGGTTTGTGTGTGTTAATTGTGACCTTGGGTGGGAAGTACTGGACTTCAGGTATTGGCCAGGTAGAAGCCCAAACTGTAAAAGTCAATGTTCACCACTGGTGTTTTTTCCTTGCATAATTGCAAATCCAGTATGCTATGGTGTTTAACAAGCATAAGAGCAACAAAGACTCAAGATCTTGTGCTTTGTTGTGCGGCCTTCTGTGGCTGACAGAACATATTAAAGAGAAAATGAAAAGGTTCATAAATCACTTTGGTACTTTGTCAGGGATTTACAAAAGCAACATGCCAAGAAACAATCACCTAATTATCTGAAAATGACCTGGTTAATGATGCCTGTTTAGGGTTGATCTGTTGACCTGTTGCTAAGATGCTGGTCATAATATATCTAATAATTAAACTACTCAAACTGCTTTGCATCACACAGCATGACTATACTTCATCTTAAAAAGAAGAGCACATGCTACTTGAATGCTAATGTAGTGCAACAAACTATGAACACAAAGACTGTCTGTCAACAGAGGCATACAAAATACTAAGAAAAAAGAACAACTATTGATTTCAAAGTGTAAGGACAAAGTGGACTTTTTTCCTGTGATGTTTGTTGAATTTGCAACAAAGGGAATCATTTTTGCACAACAAAATGAAATTATGCAGCTGAAACATTTCACCATTAGAGAGCAATTTGCAGAAAAAACACCCCTCAAAATCCATAGTGATTACATAGAAGACATCTGCAGTAGCCTTTCATTTGCCAGGTTCTGCTGGACGTTTCTTCCTGTTAAAGGGGAGATTTCCTTTCCGCTGTAGCTACATACATTCTGTGAAACAGCACGTGAGAATGGATTCTGCAGAATGAACGATGCAGAAGATGCTGAAGAATTTTGAAAAAGTAACAATAAGCAATAATTAGCTGAAGAACACATTTAATAGAAGGAGGCAGAAAGAAGAGAAAGAGGATTAATAAGTAGAAAATGTGAATGCTGAATGAAGGAAGCAGAACATGCCGAAGAAATTTGAAAAAGTAAAAATTTGCAAAAATGACCAACAATTAGCTGAAGAACACATGAAACAGAAAGAGGCAGAAAGGTGAAAAAGAAGCAGAAAATATAAATGCTGAATGAACGAAGGAGAAGATGCTGAAAAAATATGACAGTAAAAATGATCAACACTCTGTTAAAGAACACAAGAAAGAGAACAAGCCAGAAAGAAGAGAAAAGCAGAAAAGAGAGAGAAGAGAAAGAAACAGAAAGGATAGAAAGAGAAAAAGGAAAAGGGGAAAGAACCATAAAGAATAGAAAGAGAGAAGAAAGAGGCAGAAAGGAGAAAAAGAGAGACAAGAAAAGGGAGGGACAGAAGCAGAAAGGATAGAAAGAGAGAAGCTGAAATGCTAACATTAGCATATTGGCTATCACTACAATGAAGGCTGACTTTGATTTACCCCTTCTAGTATGCAAAAAGCGATGAAAGCTGAAATTAGCTAAAATGCTAAGGCTAGCTAAATGTTTATGTAGTAAGACTAGCATGTTGGCTAATATTAACTCAGTCCATCTATAATGCTTAGTACAGCCCATATGCAAAAGTCTATGAAATTGCCCTTTAAAATAATTAATTCTTGTTCAGGTATTTGAACAGCAGAAGAAGCTGTTTAAGCACCTGAAATCAAGTGGCCACTGTTTGGTTGCTCCCCTGGGACCTATGAAGATGGTCTTACCATCATAAGCCACAGAGAAGTTTTTTCTTTCTGGTTCTGATGAATTTGGACCTGGTTCTGATAGAGTGTTCCTAACCGGTTCTGATGGATATTTCTACCAGGTTCCAATGGGGATTTCCTCTTGGTTCTGATGGAGTTTGGATTTGGTTCTGATAGAAGATTCCTCCTAGTTCTGAAGGAGATTTGGACCTGGTTCTGGTAGAGTTTTCTTCCTGGTTCTGATAGTTTTCGCGTAGTTCTGATAGACTTTGGACCTGATTCAGGTGGAGGTTTGTACATGGTTCTGATGAAGATTGGGTCTGATTCTAATGGAGATTTGTTCCAGGTTCTGATGGATTTTGGATGTGGTTCTGATAGAGTTTTCTTCCTGGTTCTGATGGAGTTTGGACCTGGTTCTGATTCTGATGGAGATTTGTACCAGGTTCTGATAGAGAGTTCTTCCTGGTTCTGATGAAGTTTGGGTCTGGTTCTGAAGGAGATTTGTTCCATGTTCTGATTAATTTTGGACCTGGTTCTGATAGAGGTTTCTTCCTGGTTCTGATGGAGTTTGGACCTGGTTCTGATGGAGGGTTCGTAACTGGTTCTGATGGAAATTTCCTCTTGGTTCTGATCGGGTTTAGGTCTGGTTCTGATGGAGTTTTCTTCCTCGTTCTGATTGAGTTTGGACCTGGTGCTGATGGAGGGTTCCTAACTGTTTTTGTTCAGATTGAGTTAGGGTCTGGTTCTGATGGAGATTTTTCCAGATTCACATGGATGTTGGACCTGGTTCTGATAGATGTTTCTTCCTGGCTCAGATGGACTTTGGACCTGGTTCTGATAGAAGGTACCTCCTGGTTCTGAAGGCGATTTGGACCTGCTTCTGGTGGAGGGTCCCTAACTGGTTCTGATGGAGATTTCCTCTTGGTTCTGATGGAGTTTGGGTCTGGTTCTGATGGAGATTTGTTTCAGGTTCTGATGAAATCTGGACCTGGTTCTGATAGAGGTTTCTTCCTGGTTCTGATTGAGTTTGGACCTGGTTCTGATGGAGGGTTCCTAACTGGTTCTGATGGAGTTTGGGTCTGGTTCTGATGGAGATTTGTTCCAGGTTCTGATGGATGTTGTACCTGGGTCTGATAGTGGGTTGTTCCTGGCTCTGATGGAGTCCGGACCCAGTTCTGATAGAAGGGTTTTCCTGGTTCTGAAGGCGATTTGGACCTGGTTCTGGTGGAGGGTCCCTAACTGGTTCTGATGGAGTTTGAGTCCGGTTCTGATGGAGATTTGTTCCAGGTTCTGATGGATATGTGACATGGTTCCGTTAGAGGTTTCTTCCTGGTTCTGACAGAGTTTGGACCTGGTTCTGATGGAAGGTTTCTAACTGGTTCTGATGGAGTTCGGGTCTGGTTCTGATAGAGATTTGTTCGAGGTTCTGATGTGTTAACAGGCTATATGCAAAAGTCTATGAAATTGCCTTTTAAATTTAATCTCTGTTGTCTAGCTGTTGGAACAGCAGTACATACTGTTTAAGTACTCGACACAAAATGGCCGCCATGTAGTTGCTTCCTATGAAGATGGTCAAAGGGTTAGGGGTCGGGTCAGGCTTAGGCCATTGAAATGAATGAAAATGAATGGAAGTCAATGCAAAGTCCTCAAAAAGATAGTAATCCATGGATGTGTGTGTGTGTGTTTGTGTGTGTGTGAGTGTGAGACACGGAGAGAATAGAGGCAGAAAAAAAGACATACAGACATATACAGTAGGAGATACACAGAGCTATAAATAGAACAGTGAGTTGGACCGTTTTTATCAGAAGGGACAGGGGAAGGATAATATCAATACTTTTTTTGTTGAAAATATAATAATAAAGGCACAACACAAGGTGAAAAGAAAGGGAAAAATGGACAAAACAACAAAAATGCTTGAATATGCTTTCGAACAACGTCTAATAACTCGGAAACTATAAGGGCTATCGATTTGATTCATGTGGCGTATGACTCAGCAGGTCTTGCTGAACAATCATGGACATTTTCATGTGAATACAATAATCTGTCTGGGAGTTGTGACCGTGTTAAAAGTTGGATCATTTTGACCTTTTTTAACCTGAGTGAAGGTGGATTTTTCACTCTCAAACAAACCTACCTCACGAGAAAACGGTAAAAGTTATCCAAAACATTTTTGGGCTGTAGGTATCAGCAGACATCGGTGAACAATCCTGGAGAATTTCAAGTGTCTACAATAATCTGTGTAGGAGATGTGACAGTGTAAAAAAGTCAATGATTTAGGCATTTTTAAATTTTAAGCTTTTTTAGGAAGGACAGATTTGGTACTCTGAAACAAACCCATATTTTGACAAAACGGTACAAGATATCAAAATAATTCCTTCACTTTGAGTGCCAGCCAGGTCTGAAGATTAATTGGTGCAAAGCTCATGTCTCTACCTGGAATGGTTTACGAGAGGCACGATTCGAATACATGTGAGTTTAAGGATTTTCTGCTTAGAATTTTTCTCAAATTCCTATGGGTGGCCCATTCATGGTGTGTTGACTTTGCGTTGCTCCCGGGCCTGTTGCCTGAAATCTGTTAGTCCCACATCAATGAGGGAGACATTTTCTGAATCGCGAAAGAGAATTCTACGTTTTGATACATAGTTTGTGCCATTAGAGTGAAAATTGAGCGAGTAAGGAGAGTTTGTTCGTTCTTTCTCAGGTTATTCATAAACCTAGAGTGTACACTCTACCAACTGACGAATTCCGCCATTGGATTACATTATATTATATCTGGGTTTAGAAGTTTAGATCGTCATGTCCGGGATGACTGAGAATCTATGCCAGTGAACCCCCCAAAACATATTTTCAGCACAATGAGAGAATTGGGATTTTTGTGATTTACAGGCCCTGTTTCTGACAGTGCTTCCATGGTGAGACTCACTTCTGCTGCTGTACTCTCTTACTTTAAGAGACTTTTTAACTATCTATAATCTGTAGTTTGGGTTTTAAATTGCACAGCTTTCTTTTTATTTTCTTTTTTCTCCTTTTTAGCTGCTATTGTTATTACTGGAGAAATTTCTCTTCAGCTGTCCAAAGGGCACCAAAGCTGAAAAGCTACCTCTGATAAACCAGAATATACATGACCACAGTCCTGAAAAGATTGAGTTTGATAATTTTGCACTTTTACAAAGTTCAAATAGATCCCAATTTAAAAAAAGAAATACCAAGGGCATTTTTACTTTTCTGTTATCAAGATGATTTAGCTCAGGATTCCCTACCCTTTTGCATAGTTTGGTTGGGGTGTTTAAACGCAACAAAAGAAGTATACTCCTGTGGTGCACCACACTTTCCATCATCTATGTTGGCTCACATGCTTACCTTTCTATTCCCTTTAGACTTTTATTTTTTATCTGGTGAAGCAATTCTGGGTAGACAGATGCAAGGACTGTGGTCATGTGAGTCCAGACACCAGTCAATGTGCACATCTTTCTCACATAGCGAACCACTAGTTTAAATCTTTGCTGGCCTTTTAAGATTTACTGACAACGAAAAATACCACTTTACAGACCAGTTTTCAGACAGTTTAAATAAAAGGTTTAACATGGACTACTGACCCTCCAACTAACTATGAGTCTTAAATATGCAGTCCTTTTATCAAAGCTGGTGAAACTGTTCAATCAACAGCTGTCCATGCACAGACCTTTCTGATTGTCCTGTGTTTTAAAGCCTAAGGGAGAGAGATCTCTTTTAGGTTAAGAAAATGTGCACACACATTGTTAACCTGGGGGGTAGGGTGAGTACCGCAGTGAGGTGAATACTTCTTTAGAGGCCAATACAGCCAGCTACATAGTGTGTGACTGAATTCTGACCTAGATTGATAGGGACTTGCGTTGATGCAGGCTCTCAGCCTCATATAATAAGTTATTGACATAAAAAGCTAAATAACAGAACAAAACTGACTGACGAGCTAAGATAAGAGGTGAAGAGGTGAAGTAATGTTAAAATCTTTTAGTACCACATTGGGGGTACAATAGTAGTCTTTCCAACCTATCACAAGAACACAAGAACATGGAACTAGGGAAGTACAACAGTGGATCCGGCAGAGAACAATGAGAACAAGAGAGTTTAAATAGTGGAGTATGGGCCGATAAACTGCGGAAACTAATCAGGGACTGAATCAGGAATAGCTGGTGGAAGGGAGCCTAAAGAATACTGAGGGAGAGTAACTAATTAACACAAATGAGCAGGGAGGTAACAGAAAAACATCTCACTGAGCAGCAGCAAGTAAACAATGGAATCAACTAGAGAACATTAACAAGGGGGAACCAGATCTAAAAAGAAAATATTAACTAACTCAAAATAACACAGGAATGCGGAAGTAGTCTAAACACGAAAATAAATCATAAACCTAATCAAAAATAAACTTTAACTTGGAGAACACAGACAGGGAAGTGCAGAGAAACCAAGAAAGAACCAAAACTCAAAACCTAGCACAGACAGATTCTGACAAACAGGTGCAAAAGTGCTGCAGTGGTCCCTATTTAAATGAGACTTTTGCATGTGCTACTGGCTGTCTCCATGGAAAGTTTGGAAACGATTATTTAATTCAACATGAATGTGCTTTGTGTGTTCCGCTGAATATAGAAGAAAAAAACTCTGTCCTCTTTTTGGGTGTGGGGTCACCCAAAAAGGCTGAGCGATGATGGTGGAGCTGAGCTAGTTAATGTTTCTCCTATCGTTGCAGTGGCGGTGATGTGGTGTGTTTGTGTGGTTGCAGGGGGCGTGGTGGGGGCCACTGCCCCCGGGTGCTTGCTGCTGGCTGGGAACCTCTTGCTGTGTGGTGCTAGTGCTATGTGGGTGTGGCTTTGTCGGCTTTTTGGGGATGGAGCTCACCTGTTGGGGTGTGCCCCTGTGGGGAGGGGATTCATGACGTTTGGGTTCAGGGGCATGTGCTCAATATCTGTGTCCTTGTTGGGGGTGGCCCTGTGGGGAAATTAATGTTGAGGTTCATGGGGGTTGGGGGCTCATGGGGTTGAGATCAGAATTCATTGGGGGCGTTGGGACTGTTTCATCCTGTGGCGGCTCTGGTTGACGGGCTCGCTTGGATCGGGTAGACCCCTCTTTTGTACATGATCGTGAGTATTTGAGCCTGTTTTTGTGTCAGGTTGGGTCTTGGGCTGCTCCCTCTCCAGGATCAGTTTAGGCCCCCCATCAAAAGTGGGGCCTATTTCCTCCCCGCCCCACTACCTGCCGGTGTTTGGTTTCTCTGTCCGCTGGTGTACTTGTGGGGTACCTGTGCTCTGGTGGGCCTTTGGATGTCTATGGCTTGGATCTCCTCCGCATCTGTTACAGGTCCAGGGGGGAAGGTCTGTGGCTCCTCACACTCGCTATTGCATATTTTTATGGAGAAACCTTGTATACACAAGCGCGCTCACACTCAGACCCACAGGTGTTTAGATTCAGGTGTTAACAGATACACAAATGTTCTGTATTGAGCCGCTTTAACCACAAGTTACATCTTGAATTTATAAGTACCGTGCACTTATCGGTAAAAAAGCTGGTAATATGAACGTTTCTGCAGGTGTAGAAGCAAGCAGGGTGTTATCTTGCAATCTCTTCATCCTTCTTTCTGTGCTCCATTCTTTTCTCCTTCTCTCCCTTTTTCCTTTTTGCCCCACCTCTCTCTCTTTCTTGCTTCTCATTTTTTCCGTTTCGTTTCTGTCTCATAGTGCGTAACAATGGAAATAATCCCAAGGCAGTTTCTAATGAAGTTCTGTTATAAATATCAAGCAGAGCATTGAAGCATTAGCTTTAATACTCCACTTGTGAAAGTAAATCTGTTGGGCTACTACGCGGGACAGGACACAAAAAAAAATGAAATAAAATAAATAAATATGTTCACATGTGCACAATAGATTTTATCTCTCCGTCGTCTTTCACTATACCTATCCCTGACTTTCGCCGCAATGACCGCAGACATTTTTGCATGCCAGTTTGCTCCTGCCTTTCAAAGGTGCTACATACACTGCACCTGCAATACGTTTCAGGTTTAATAAACTGCATTGTGGGTAGTAAATTAATTACATATGCATATCCTCCTCCCAGTATTTTGCACATTCTGATGACCAACATATGTTCTGCATATTCATGAAGGCAAACACACTATATGGATTGCGTCTGTTATTCTGCTCATTTGACAGACGCACTCCTCCATGCACCTGGTTAGTAGATCAGCTTTGTGCAAGTTATCAAGTTTGTACAAGTTTGCATACCTTTACTAAATCAGGCCCACAGTCTTTGTTATGTATTCAACATGTTTTTAAAGGAACACATTTGCTGAGGAAATATATTTTAGTTGGTCAGACCCTTTAACTGGTGTGCCACTCAGCACCTTTATTTTAGGTTTATGCATTTGGCAGACACTTTTCTCCAGAGTATCGTACAAATGAGGATATAACAATGCAGTTAATATCAAAGGTAAGTGTAAGCTGGCAGACTCAGGCTCTGTAAAAGGTGACAGTGTAGAAATAGAGTGCAGGCACAGATGGAAGCCAAATTTAACTTTAACGACTTCCGGATTGCAAGACTCTTCCCACTAAGCCACAGTTACCTCTTTCTGTATTTGATCCAAACACCACAGCCAGATAAACAACACTTAGCTTATTTCTAAGTCAAGAATGGGTTTTGTAGCAATCAGTGAAGTTGTTGGAGTGTGGCTTGAAGTAGGAGTTAAATCCTGATTTCCACCACAGAACGGGGGGAGTTTTCCTCTCCACTACATGCTATATGCACTGACCGCACTGT
Organism: Crenichthys baileyi; assembly: GCA_036173005.1. Lineage (NCBI taxonomy): Eukaryota > Metazoa > Chordata > Actinopteri > Cyprinodontiformes > Goodeidae > Crenichthys > Crenichthys baileyi. The sequence goes on from JAHHUM010000661.1 coordinate 246,004, forward strand.
TAGGATTAATTGGAATGTATGTACCCGACTTGAAATCTGTATGATTCGATGGAATTGACTTTGTAAAGTGCCTTGAGAAGACGTGTGGTGAATTGGTGCTACATAAATAAAACTGAAATGAATTGAACAGAGAGAGGAAAAGTCAGCCTGCATTCACAAGTAGCATCGCAAACTTAAGAATGTTTGTAAACACTTCGGTAAGCTTCGATCAATTAATTCTCTGTCTTATTTGATAACTCTGTTGCGGTCTATCTTCAAACAGTGACCAGTATAATAGTGACTCGTGTTTTTTTCAGATTTTATCATTTGAAAAGAACTTTGTATCAAGGTTAAACATTTTTATATTGTCAAGGATGTTTTTAGGACAACCAGAATAAGACATAGTTATTTTATAGTAAAACCTATTGATTATATATTTTGAAATTATTTCAATATAAATGTCTGAAGAACACCCCCACACTCCCTCCCATCACCATCCTCAACAACACTGTGTCTATTGTGGATCACTTTCAGTTCTTAGAAAAAACACTTTTTCCAGGACCTGACATGGTCCTAACACAAGAAGACCCAGCAGGCACTGTACTTTCTGCTGTAACTGAAGAAGTTTTATCTGCTGCAGGAGCTGGTGCTCATCTTCTGCACGGCCCTTCTTCAGTCTGTCCTGTGTTTGTTCATCACTGTTTTGTTTGGCTTAGCCACAAAACACGAGGACCTGACACATCCTGGGCAGCTTCAAAACTAATATTGGAAGTATCTAGTATCTTTTCAGGCCTTTTTGTTTTACCAATGTCCCAGCTGTGTTTTAAACCTTGGTAAACGATATACTGTGTGACTTCTCTGAATTTAAAAAGAGGTTTTCTGAGTCTCCATCCAGATTTCAAAGCTCAGTTTATCTTTAAAGTCAATGTGTCTGTTATCAAAGTTGGGGCCACTCTCTCTCTGAGCTCTTCTTCTGATGATAAGCTTTACCCATGCGCCTACTTTTCCAAACACTTTTCTCCCCCTGAAAAAAAATTACAGTGTTGAGGGACAAGAACTCTTTGCCAGAAAACTGGCTTTGGAAGAGCGGTGACACTGATTGGAGGTGACGAAGCAACCCATCAATATCTGGACTGACCAAAAAACTTGTCATACCTCCAATCTGCAAAAAGACTAAACTCCTGACAGTCCTGATGGTCTTTTTCTTCATTAGGTTCAACTCTAACTTACCGTGCCAGATCCCGTAATGTAAAACTTGACATTTTCATCCAATGAAAAAAAGGATTCCCCAGAACCCATCCTTCCACCATCCTGTACCACAGCATTTCCTGGCTGTGCTTATACAAGCCATTAAGCTGGCTCAGAGTAATCTACTGGGCTGTGTGCAGATCTGAATCTGTTTGTTTCTTCCTGTGTGTCAGTAGGCTGCCCTCTGCTGCCTCTCTCCTACAAGTCCTGTTCTTGATTAGACAGGATATTCTAATTTAATTCCCAAAATGGCACCAGTGTGTGTGGCCTGCCACCTGCCTCTGTCGTGTGTGTGTCTGTTTTGCTTCTGACCAATTTTGTTGCTGGAATAAACTCACTTTTGTTCTATGAATGCCAGGCACTTTTACATCTTCAATGTTTTACTATCAGTTTTGAAAATCATAATCAGAAGGAACAAAGAACGGGATATCCTCGACCCCTAATGGGTGTGCCTGCATACCTGCTACGTGGCATTCCTCCACCTTTCCGGGCCTGCTGTTGCAGACGCCAGGGCAAACATCCTGGTCAGCTGGTGAAGAAAGAGGTGTTTCCTTCAATTGGTTCCTCAGCTCTTGCTATTATAAATAGCAGCATCACTTCCAGCATTGTCACCAATATTTTTAAACATGCCATTGTCAATCCTTTGATAAAAAAAAAAAAAGATACTGGCCTTGACCCATCAGTCTGCTCACATTTTAGACCAATCTCAAAGCTCTTTGATTCTTGTGCTTTTAGATCTTACAGCAGCATTTGATAATGTTTACCACAGTATTCTTCTCTCGTTTGGAGCAGTGGGTTGGTATTAAAGGTGCAGCACTAGATTGGCTTCGTTACTATTTGAGTGAGAGAAAGTTCAGTGATAGTATTGAACATTTTATATTTGCCTCTGCACCTCTTTCTTGCGGGGTTCCTCAGGGCTCAGTTCTTGGTCCTCTTCTGTTTTCTTTATACCTACTCCTTTTGGGTCCATATTTAGAAAACGTTGCCTCTTCTTTCATTGCTATGCAGACGACTGTCAGATATACCTACCTCTAACACCTGAAAATCCATGCTTCATCCAACCCGTTAGATTGCCTTAAAGAAATCAAAGCTTGGATGGCGCTGAACTTTCTGAGCTTTAATGAATGCAAAACAGAGGTTATTTTATTCAGGCCTAACAGCACCTCACGCAACCCGCCTATTAAATTAGGTTCCATTGAGTCATACCTGAGACAAAATGTAAAAAATCTGGGAATAATTATGGACTCAGAGTTTAAATTTGATAAACAAATCAGATCTGTTTTGCAAAAACGTTTTTTTCAGTTAAGGCAAGTTGCAAAGCTCAAGCCACTTTTGTCAAGGCATGACCTGGAGAAAATGATATATGCTTTTATCTCAACTTGTCTCGACTGCTGTAATGCACTTTATGCTGGTGTCACTCAAGCATCTCTATCACGGCTTCAGGTTGTTCAATATGCTGCTGCCCGTCTTCCTACTGGACATATCAACATATCTCACCTGTCCTAGCCACTCTTCACTGGCGCCCTGTGTACTACAGAATTAATTTTAAACTTTTATTGTTAACTTATAAATGCTTAAATGGTCTTGCTCCTCTGTACCTCAAGGATCTACTCCAACCTTATCTTCCTTCGCGGGCGCCTAGATCAGCCGACCAACTGTTTTTAGTTGTCCCAAAAACTTGGCAAAAATTTAAAGGAGATCAAGCCTTTTCTGTTATGGCTCCCAAACTTTGGAATGCACTTCCTTTAAATGTCAGACAGACATCTTCACTTCCTATTTTTAAGTCTCTTTTAAAATCCCATCTTTTTTCATCTTTTTT
>JAHHUM010000661.1:249808-378017 GCA_036173005.1 Crenichthys baileyi
GGATTGATGCTGTATTGGCCGCAAAAGGAGGCCCTACACCATACTAATAAATTATTGTGGTCTAAAACCAGGTGTTTCAGTTTCATTGTCCAACCCCTGTACATTTTTCAAAAATAAAGCCTGGTAATTATGACCAATATTAATCACCATATTAATAATCTTTTTTAAAGTAAACTATAGACTGACACTTTTATTGGTGCAGTTTGGCGAAGGTCCCTTGCTGTTCTAACATGAGTATACAAAAGTGCACAAAGCAAGGTTCATAAAGACATGGATGAGAAAGTTTGGTGGGGGATAACTTGACTCTCTTGCACACAGCATTGATCTATTCCTAATAGGACATCGTTAGGATGTATTGTCTTTGGGACTGAAATAGCCATTTTGTCCAACATCACTGCCTGACCTCACAAATGATCTAAAAAAACTCGTAAAAAAAAAAATTCCCATAAACATACCTGTAGAAAGCCTTTCCAGAAAAATTGGATCTGTGTGGACCAATGACAAACCAAAGTCTTTGTATTAAGAACTGGATGTCATTAAAGCTAGTTCCTGTGTGCAAAGGCAAGTGACCCAATACCCAATACTTTCACAATATGGTGTCTATGTGCTGCCTCAAAAATAAAATTGTCTCATCAAATATGCATATGTAAAGAAACATCTATCAACTACAAACACTTTGAAAAAAAATCTAAAAGAAATAAGAAAACATACATGTACAACATTTATTATGAAATTTTACTCCCTTAAAAACATTGAGTAAGCACTTACTTAAAAGCGATGCAGTCAAATTAGACTCCCCTATGATCTCGAAAGTAAAGCAGAACTACAAAAGGAATTGGGGATTAAGAACAGAAACTAAGCTCTTTGACTGAATAATCTAACTGTACAGGATAGTTTTGCATCTCAGAGTATATCACCATAAAATATGTGCAGTTACACAGAATACAGAAAACTCTTACACTCATACATTAACAGAACAAAACCGCTGCTTCACTTTTTTCACTGTCAGGTGGCTCAGGCATCTATACCCGATACCTCCTGGACGCCTTCCTCGGGAGGTGTTCCAGGCACGTCCCACTGGGAGGAGGCCCAGGGGATGGCGCAGGACACGCTGGAGGGTCTATGTCTGTCGGTTGGCCTGGGAACACCTTGGGCTCCATCAACCTTGGGTGTCTCTACTTTTTTTTTTTTTTTTTTTTTTTTGGGGTGTCTCTACTGAGTCTGCAGCCCCTGCGACCTGGTCCTGGATGAAGCGGAAGACAACGAGTACAAGAAGTGTGATGTGCATCGTATTAAACACTCCTGAGTCAATACTTTGCAGAACCAACGTTTACTGCAAGTACAGATGCAAGTCATTTTAGAAAAGTACCCTGCAGCTTTTCACACTTAGACAAATGCTTGCTCATTTTGTTTTGCAAATAAACTGACACATAGTCAAATTAGATGGAGAGCATTTGCGAACCAAAAGTTTTGCCACAAATTTGTAATCCAGGTCTTAACATTGGCAAGGTCATTGTAAGACATGAGCATACTTTATCCCTGACCTGTCTGCTGTGTTCTTTGGTCTTAGTTATGTTGTTTGTTCATTAATGTTCTCCAACAAACCCCTGAGGCTTTAACAGAGTAGTTGTTTTTGTACTGATTTTAAATCACATAGGGGTACACTATTAATTTATAATGTTTCTGAAGACAACTAGCTGCACTGGATTTTATCTAGGGGTTTCGGAGTAAAGGGAGCTGCATGCTACACATTTAAATTTATATTTGTAAAAATAATTTGAAACATATTTACAATTTCCTTACACTTCTCAAATATACACTACTTTGTTATAGTTCAATTCAATTCAGTTTATGTATATAGCGCCAATTCACAACACATGCTGTCTCAAGGCACTTCACAAAAGTCAGGTACATATATTCCAATTAATCCTAATCATTGAACAGTGCAGTCAGATTCAGTTATTTATTCAAATTGGATAAAAAGCTTTTCTATCTAAGAAAACCCAGCAGATTGTATTGAGTCAGAGATTTGCACCTCAACCATAACTGAGCCGGTTTAGGCTAAACCTGCAGTCTGAGAACGAAGTGCTCTGTTAGGAACATATGGAACAATCAGATATCTGATGTATAATGGACCTAGATCATTAAGGGCTTTATATGTGAGGAGGAGAATTTTAAATTCTATTCTGGATTTAACAGGGAGCCAATGAAGGGAAGCTAAAGTAGGGGAAATATGATCTCTCTTTTTAATTTTCATCAGAACTCTTGCTGCAGCATTTTGAATCAGCTGAAGGTTTTTAACTGCATTTTGTGGACATCCTGATAGTAACGAATTACAACAGTCCAGCCTTGAAGTAACAAATGCATGGACTAGTTTTTCAGCCTCACTCCTGGATAGGATATTTCTAATTTTGGCAATGTTCCAGAGATGAAAGAAGGAAATCCTAGAAACCTGTCTTAATATGGGATTTAAATGACATGTCTTGGTCAAAATTAACACCAAGGTTTTTTACTTACTACTTACTACAACACATGTTGTCTCAAGGCACTTCACAAAAGTCAGGTACATACATTCCAATTAGTCCTAACCTTTGAACAGTGCAGTCAGAGTTAGTTATTTATTCAAATTGGATAAAAAAGTTTTTCTGTCTAGGGAAACCCAACAGATTGCATCCAGTCAGTGACTTGCAGCATTCACTCCTGCTCCTTTCTAACATTGTGCTTTAAAGTACGCAGATCTAAATTAAACCAAGGAGCCAGCCTCCTATGAATAATTACCTTCTTTTTCAAGGGGGCTGCATTGTCTAATGCACCACGCAATGATGAAGTAACACTATGAACAAGAGAATCAATTTGTGAAGGGGCAGAAACAGAATTATTGCCCTCCACTGTGCTTTTCAGTGATAATGAGGAGATTAAAAGTGGAACAGATTCTTTAAAGGTTGTTACAGCATCGTCTGATAATGATCTACTATAATGAAATTTTCTTTCAGGTGTGGAGTACTCGGTTAAATTAAACTCAAGAGTTATTAAGAAATGGTCAGACAGGACAGGGTTATGAGAAAATATTGTTATGTCTTTACACTCAATGCCATATGTCAGCACAAGGTCCAGAGAACGAAAACAAACGTGGGTAGGTTTGTTAATGTTTTGAGCAAAGCCAATTGAGTCTAAGATAGCATTAAAGGCTATATTTAGGCTATCACTTTCAGTGTCAACATGAATGTTAAAATCCCCCACTATAATAACCTTATCTGTATTTAACACTAAATCAGATAAAAGGTCTGAAAACTGATCTAAAAATTGAGAGTAAGGGCCTGGTGGACGGTAAAAAACAACAAACAGAAGTGGTTTTAGTGCTTTGCAATTTCGATGAGGAAAACTAAGGATTAAATATCAAAAGACTTGTAGCTATTGATTGGTCTGGGACTAGTCAATAAATCAGACTGAAAAATTTTTGCTACTCCTCCTCCTCGCCCAGTATTTCGAGGAATGTGAAAATTTAAATAATTAGTAGGAGTTGACTCATTTATAGTAACATAATCCTCTTGCTGCAGCCAGGTTTCTGTGAGGCAAAATAAATCAATCTGATTGTCACAAATCAGGTCACTAACTAGCAAAGTCTTTGAAGAGAGAGATCTTATGTTCAGTAAGCCACATTTAATCGTTTTATTTTTCTTTTTAGTCTGAGTTGTGTTTATTTTTATTAGATTTTCCTGATTTCCTCGTTTTAGATTATTTTTTAATCTATTTAATTTTGGCCCGTGGGCGAGACACTGTCTTAATAGGGTAATGGGTGGGTAGCAGTACAGAAGCTGCAGAGAGGAGTGTTAAACTACGACCCTGCTTATATAGTCTATATTGAAAATACCCCAGATAAAATCCATAGAAGTATGTGGTTGTAATGTCATGGAATGTAAAAAGGTTCAAAGTGTAGGTCTACTTTAGCATACAATGGCATTAATTTGCTAAATCATTCAGGGGTAACATGGGCTAGGTAGGTAAATCACTTTCCTTTTATACTATTTACTATTTTTCTATTAACTAGAAGGTACTGTTCAAATATACAAACTACCCTGAAGGACCTTGTACAACCCCCACTTAAAAGAGAGAAAAAAGCTGTATAAATCCACAGTAGCATGGAGCCATAAAAGCCATTTAATACACCACAACAACAGAGTAAGGAAAAGCACAAGTATTTCTGCTTTTTACTCTCGTTATTGTGAGAAAGCAAAATACACACATGGGAGATTTCGGACACAACACAGCTTTTACAGTCCAAACCAATAAAATGCCCAATCTCTGTTTGTACCGCGTGGGCTGCACCATATCATAAACTACATTTCTGTTAAGAGGCTAAAGTGGGACAGAAGCATGAGCAATTATGGCCAAACTGTTGTTAGGTCTCTCTATATTACCCTTAGGTGTGTGAATGAGTGTGCGCATGGTTGTTTGTGTGCTGCCCTGCGGTGGACTGGCGACCTGTCCAGGGTGTACCCCGCCCATAGACTGCTGGAGATAGGCACCAGCTTCCCCGCGACCCATGGAAGAAGCGTTATAGAAGATGACTGACTGACTGTTGTTAGCCTAAATGGGTTACATTTCAGAGATACTACTTGGATGTGTAATATCTATGCGTAATAACTGAAGGAATCATCAAAAAAGCAAAAAAATTAAATAAAATATCAATTATGTACCAATACAATCGGTATAGAAGTCATGGAACTTATAGAGTAAAAGTTACTTGAAGGTTTAATGTGTGAATAGGTTTTGGCCTCCTTACACCCAAAGGTTCTCCAAGAGCGCATTGATAGCTTCAGGTGGTCACAGAAGAACTCAGGACAGCATCTAAAGCGCTGCAGGACTCACTTGCCTTAGTTAAGGTCAGTGTACATAATTCAATAAAAACAAAGAGACTGGCCAGCAATTACATATAAGGAAAAGTTCCAAGACAAAAACCACTGCTGACCAAACAGAACACAAACACCAGGCTTACAGATGTTAAAAAAATATCTTGATAATCCTGAAGACTTTGGGGAAAATCTTCTGTGGACTGATGAGAAAAAAGTTAAATTTTATCAAAAACGTGTCTCATTAGATCTGATGTAAAACTAACAGCATTTCAGAATAAAAAAAAACATCATACCTACAGACAATCATGGTTGAGGTGGTGTGATTGCATTGGGCTACTCTGCGGCCTCTGTACCTGGACAACTTGCCATAAATGATGGCAAGACTGTTTAATTTGGCCTGCCTACTCTTTGCACTTGGGTCCTCCACAACACCATTTATGCTCGAAAACCCTCCAATGTGGCTGAATTAAAACTATGAAGAGAGGGTCACGACTCCTCCACAGGGATGTAAGAGAATCCTTGCCAGTTATGGTGGCACAACCAGTTATTAGGATTAGGGGGTGATTTCTTTTTTGCATCAGTTGGTTTGGAAAATACATCTGTTACAGGGCCAATATATTTTCAACACACTACATGTCCTGATTTAAAAATCAGGACATAATAACAGCAAGAATAACTTATCAAGAATTTTTGCAATTTACAAAATTTTTGTTGAATTTTACAGTCCCAGCAAGAAAGTCCACCACTAAGGCTTTTTAGTGCTCATAAAGCAGTAAGTAAAGTAAAATTATTCAATTCAAACACTATTTTCCTCATAACATGATGAAAAGGATTATGAATGACAGAGTTATGGCCTGAAGAATTGAGCGTTAAGTTGGTGCACAACCAGCATGTCCATTTACAAGCATGCTACAAAAGCAAAGCCTTGATGAAATGTGTTCTCATTTCTCCATGACACAAGAGGGAAGAATTCAATCTGAGGAGGTTACGGAGAGGGATTCATCGAGTGCTCGGAGACAGAGGGAGAAAAAACAAATTCCCGGAGGGATACATTTCAGTCACTTCTCTCTCTGTCTGTGGGAGCGTTAATGCTTTGTAATGCTGTCTTTGTTTGTCATGTGCTGTCCAGGCTTATCATATTTTTGAAAGCTATTTTCTAATGTCTCAGACTGTCAGATGCCCACACATGCTCTCGTACTTGAATAACAGAAAACCCAAACACACATACAGCTGAAAATGGTCTCATAGATACAAGAACACCAGCAAACACGCAGGCTGTATTTACAAAGAAGTGTATTGTGTCTTCTGGATATCGTGGCTGTGCACTGGTGGTTCGACTTCAAGGTTTAATCCAAGGGTTTTTAAGCCCGTTGCATCCAGGTGCTCCTCTGTAAAACACTGCTCTCCAATCTTGAGCCCAACTGGAGCCCAGTCTAAACCTGGGCCTGAGTAATGATGACCAGAGGCACAACAACCATCTGTAATGTGTCCGCTCCTCCCTTCAGGGAGCAGGAGAAGGATCTGCTGTCACTCTAGCAGGGGAAACATCTGTTCCCATTAAATAACAGTGGCCCTGCCTAGCAAGTTATCTCCACACCACTCCATTTCACTGCGAGAGTCCTGTGCCTGTCGACAAGAGGGTAAAACAAGATTAGTTAAAATGAAAGGGAACTGGGGAAGAAGTGTGGCATTCAGTGGGGGTGAGGGGAGGTGGAAAAGAGGGAGATGTGTCTTTCCTCTTGTTGCCAGTTCTCTTACCAATTAGGAAATGGAGAATGTCCTGGAGTGATGTGAAAGAGAGATACAGCCCCATCCATCAGTTATCTTGTCACCACGTGGCCTAAATCCATAGCTTGAGTTATTCTGTGAGTTGCCTGTGCAAGAGGTTTGTGCATAATTAAGATCTCTCAGCCTCTAGGATATTACAGAGAGCTGTTTTATTCAAAATTAAATAAATTAATTAATACTGCTATTAATAAATTATTAACATTTTCCATCAAACAAATAAATGTCCCCATTAAATAAAACAAAATAAATATTTATTTTTAATTTTTTTTTACTCATTTTGTCATTTATTTATTCACTTACTTTAAGATTGATTTATGTATTTATTTTTGATTAATTACTTTAAAAGTTATTTATTTAGGCATTTCATAATGGTGTTTTATTTTGTGACACTTTTATTTTGTAAAGCTCCTTTACGTATTTCAGGGACTTTTATTTTTTTAACTCCGTTTTTATTTCAGGCTTTTTTAGTTCATGTTCTTATATTTAAATGAGGGGGTGGAGTTCTTTCTGTAGGGCGGGTCTGGTCAGAGTGCAACAGGAATTAGCTGCAATATATCGACAAAAGGAGCAGGACAGAGCAGGCGGTCGCCGTCATCCTTAGAGCTAAAACCCAAGTTTGCCCCGCTCACACAAGTTCCATCTTCCCTCCTCATCTGCTGTCTGCCTGCTCTGTCCTGGTCCTTCTTCAATATTTTGCTGCTAGTTCCTGTTTGATTCTTTAACAGGTTTTTCTCCACCAGTGCCTTGTATTTCACCTTTTTTCCTATCAACTCTGACTTGTGATTTGTTCCTGCTGAAAAGAACCATCCTCACAACATGATGCTGCCAACACTGTTTCACAATGAAGAGTGTGCTTTTACGGTGATATGCAGTGTTTTCCTCGCCTTATAGTGTTTCTAACGTAGGCTAAAATGTTTTAATGTCATCTCACAGAGCACCTACGTCCACAGGTTTGCTGCGTCACCTGTGGCCTGTGGCACACTACTGAAAGAAAGCCATGTGAAGTTTAATTTGAAAAGTCTTCCTTCATACCACTCTTCCATAAAGGTTAGACTGATGGAGTGCTAAAATGTACTGTGAACAAATTCTCTCACCTGAGATTTGGATCCAGGTAGCTCCTCCAAAGTTACCATGGGCTTCTTTGCTGCTTCTTTGTTTAATGTTCCCCTTGCCTGTGTTGTCAGTTTAGGTGGACGGTCATGTCATTATAGGTTTGCAGCTGTGCCATTTCATTTATCAGATGATGGATTGAGCAGTGATCCTTGAGATGCTCAAACCTTTTTTTTTACCACTTAACCTGTCATAACTTGTGGAGATCATGAAGAAACCAAAATCAGCTTGACTACAGAATTATGGTTCAGTGGAAGATTTTATAAAATGATTGACAAAAATGAAACTCTGAGAAAATTCAAAGGCATTGAAGATAAAGATGAAATCAATGGTACAATACAGGTATTTTTGGATCTGTATACCTTTTATTGGCAAATCGAGTGTGGTGTGTGTTGTGTGTGTGGTGTGTGTGTGTGTGTGTGTGTGTGGTGTGTGTGCGTGTGTGTGAGAAAGAGAGAGAGAGAGAGACAGCCCTAAACAAGACATTCGTAGTGAAAAAGCACTTCATGTATTTCATATATATACATATATATATATATATATATAATATATATATATATATATAATATATATATATATATATATATATTTTATATATTTACAGTACAGCCTTTTCACAAATTGAGTACACACTGAGCTTTAGAGGTAAAAAAACACAAATACAACATTTCAGATAACACACAAAAAAAAATCTAATGGAACTTTTTGGAGCCACATTTTATAAAGCAGTATAAAAGAAACACCGTTTTCCACAAAATGGCATTTCACAAAAAATGTTTTCTGTATTTTGTCATTTTTATAGATTTCTTTGTTCCCTCTCAGCAAAACTGTTGAGGGTTTATGTTGAAGTTTGCTTGTGGAGAATTTTTTTTGACACAGATTAAAATGCAAAGTTTGGGATTTTAAAGTAGTTGTTCATTATAGGTTTCTCTCGGCAGTGGGTGTAAGTGTGCTTGGTTGTTTGTTGTTGTGCAGTGCTCCATTGATGGAAGGTTACCACTGACAGCCAGAGTAGATTCCAGTCCTCTTTGATCCTGAAAAAGACAAAGTGGGTTTAGACTGATGGATTGATGGCCACTGTTTGATGGCCTCACTGGGATAGAGTCAACAACATGTATCCATCTTTACAGCCACAAAATATGCTTTCTGAAAAAAATCTAACTGAAACATCCATCAATTTTCTACAACTACTTTATCCTGTTTAAGGGTGATGGTGGTTTGAAAAGAGCTCTATTTCAGCACTTAGTATGCAAGAAGAGGTTTACACCCTGGACAGGTAGCAATTCTACCACATGCCTGATTAGTACCCAGAACAGATAACCACACACACATAGAGAAATCGGCACCTCTGGTAAAGATGTAAAAATATTTAAAATAAAATTATCTTTTAATTCAGTAGTATGATCTCTCTATAGAAAATTATTAAATTCCACCTTTAATTCATTAAGTGGAGAAAAAACAATATCAAGTAAAAGTTGATATCTTAACACAATCAGTGATGGCAGCTCTATTGATACTCCTGGCAACCCTTTTAAATGTAACTCACTGATTTACTTAAAATTTACGAACTTCTAACTAGTTTTCCTGGGGTGTAAATATGATGTCACACAGAGCTCCATTTCTTTTAGCCACTAGGCGCACAATGGATGAGGAACCATATTTATGCTAGCATTGCACACAATGACCAGGAAGGTAGGGGAAGTAAAAGAAAAATTTCCAAAGCTCACTGTTAGAGGACTGCAGTGGGGTATACTGAGGTTACCAAGTGTCATCAACAGCCATTAGAAGCTATCTACATACCAAATGCTTGTTTGTGAAAAACGCCTTCTCTGTCCTACTTCACAAAAATACAGTCTACTAAAAACTACGAGGACATTAACTGGTCAGATGGGACAAAGATGAGACACACTAATGCGTATATGCTTTTTTTCTCAGTGGTGTAGGAAGACAAGATGACAGCAATAGGAAAAAAAAACGCTCCAAAATTAAACTAGACTGACATGGATTTTTAACATGTCAAATGGTAGTGGCGCATGAGTGCTACAGTATCGACAGAACCACAACTCACATGTTGCAGCAATCACAACATTACCTTATTGTAGCTAATATGCCATTGCCCTCAGCATAAAAATATATTCAGAGCAGTTTTTTTTTTAAACACCAGCATACATGAAAAGGACAGACACAGTGTCACACCAACCTAAGCTTGAGTTTTTAAGCAACAAACCTTTTCTGAGTGTATTGTGAAAGGACAAATACGTCATGTCCACAATCAAGTATGTTGAAGGATCTGTGATGCTCTGGGCCGATTCCTTTTCCAAAGGCCCTGGAAACCTTGTTAGAGTGTATGACATAATGAACTCTTTAAAATACCAGGACATTTATAATCTAAATAACTCTACCAGTAAGCTAAAAATCTGACTTTTTTGGGTCTTTCAGAAGAATAATCATCCAAAACTTATTGGTTAATCAACATAAATGGTTTATAAGACAATAAAGCAAATAGTCAACCCAAGACCATTTAGCTGTGAAACTACAGAGTCAACAACTGGTTGTTGGGACCCACAGCCATGGAAACAAGATTATAGCCCTGTACAAACTTTTCTGGAATTTTCAAAATAAATTGCATTTAACCGACTTCCAGCAACTGAGGAAGGGGAGGTAGCAGTAGTCTTCCCATGATGCCACTGGCTGTGTAAAAGCACCCCCCTTTCCAATGGCCCGATCTCTTCCACTGCTCCTCTGCGGGACCAGGATCGAAGAGACAGTGCGCTAATGTCTCTTTGCTGGCAAACAGACATAACTCTTCAACTGGATCCGAGAGTGTCATACGATCATCGATCATATGCACTAAGATAAGTACAAATGAATCACTGTCTGTGTATCCGGTAGATTCATTCATGAACGGGAATTAAGGTGCAAGCCTGGCTTGACTTTCTCTCTGAGGCCTACAGAAGCAAACGGTGTTCCAGAGAGTTCCCTGCAGAGACGCTGTCTCTACGAAGCAGAGTGGAGCAGTTTTCCAGTCTGAAAGGAGGACAACAGGAGCCGCATCCCGTGGTAACGTGCAGTGCGGTCAGCAGACAGAACGGGCTGCCCAGCCACTGCTCCGGAGGTTAGCTGGAAGCTAACCCTTTGTTCACAGAGCTTTCTTCAAACTTCATCGTCGCCCGGAAAACTCCTCAGCATGGTTCATATGAGGTTAAGTGTTTGGGCAGAGTAATAGAGAAAGATTTAGATTGAAATGATCTAAACGTTTTTCATTTTATGAAGTTTGGTTCTGTTTGTGTGAAACTCAGCTATTTTAGTGCTAGCAGGCTATCTGCAGCACACGTGCTCAGCTTTGTGTTCTGTGTTTGTGTGTTTTTTTAAAGTTAAGACAAACTTTATTTAAGGGGTGATTTTAAACACAGAAGATCGGCCATAACCCGCCGTCTGCGCTTATGCATTTTAACCTTTTTATTAACGGTATTTTAAAGGTATGTTTGATTCTGGTGCTAAGCTATCAGCTTCCTTTGTTAGCTTTCACTGCTAACAAGCTAAGAACACGTGCTTGCCTGCTAGGGAATATTTAACAGAAAGGTTGTTAGTTTTCAAGCTAATAAATAATAGTCCCTAAACATTATTTTACTAAATCTGATAACTAAGTAAACAACATTAAGCCCCATTTCTCCAGAAAGATTTGGCTCCTTTCAAAATATTCCCTTAATAATATTTCTTTAAATATTATTTTAAAAAATAAAGGCAGCTAATTAGACACCGTTGAGAATTATTCATCCAGAAGGTTGGTTTTATTCAGCAGATCATTCTTTAAAACATTATTTTATTAAAATAATATTTATCCGATATTGCATTGATTTGGGTTTCCCAAAGACTCAATTTTCTCTTAACTAATTTTCCAGATTCTTCAAGATAATCCTTCCCTCTAAACATTAACATTCCATGGTAATTTTGCATCACCTTTTTGGTCATGGTTTCAATCATCTTTAATCAACTTTTTTATATTGTAACTAGCCCATTAGTTTCCCCCCATTCTTTAATTCTGCTTGGGTCATTAGTTGGATTGTTTTAGCATAGTAAAGATTTTTTGATTGAAATATGTTTGACTTTAGTTGACTTATTTTTGTTAATAAAAATTCTTGTATTTTAAGAAATTGTGTGAATTCATTCCATGTGTGTGCAGAGTTGTGCTGTTCAATAATGTCAGAGCTTGGCTCACACCTTTCTATTTTGTCCTAATACCATCGCCTTACTGGGCTGGTATTCACAGGATAACCCCCAACAGACCGAAATAATATTTGATAAATATTGAAATATTAATATTAAATAATATTTTCAGATTCATAATTACAACATGGTCCAGATATATTGTGGAAAAACATTTTACCCTGCCACAAGTATTGTAAAGTAAATATTTGGGACACTGGGTTTTGTTCTTTATATTCAAAATGACTCTTCTATAAGGTTCAAAATCATTTTGACAGACAACTAAATCTGTATTACTCAAATATCTCAAACACTGGGTTGAAATGTGTGTTCTCCTGTGTGACTAAGCAATTTTTGTGACTTTAACCGTATCGCATTTCATAGTTCAGAAACATTCACTGAAGGCACACCACTTGATATTCATGGAGCTGGAACAGGTTTTGCTTGATGTGAAGCAAAGCGAAATATTTTTGGCTGTGCTTCTTTTGCAATGTAAACCAGCAGCCTGTTCCTCTACACAAGGTGTAGTTATGTGGTATTCGACAGATATAATTGTATGCTAAATAAATGCTGCTGTAGGGTGCTAATGTATCACATCTACTTAATACTACAGACTTTTAAACTATCATAAAAGAAAAGCATTAGGAGTTTGAAGAATGAAGTTAAGTAAAATAATGTGCCACTGAAGCACATGAAAACCACAAGATATAGAGTAAATCCTTATTGATAAGTATGTTTTGCAGTAATAAAAAAGATCAACCCAACATGATTAAGACTGGCATTTTATTTAACTTGACATGAGCTGCAAACAATCCCTTCAATAGGTATGCTGCTGTGGCTCAAAGAAAAGCAGAACAACAATTCAGGGCAAACCAGGTTAGAAGACAAAGACATATCTAGAGGGTAAAATTAGCAGGAGCTTACCAGCTGAGAGAGAATCCCGCAGAGTTTTGTGACAAAGTGAGGCAGAGACGACAGCGCTAAAAATAAAAATACTGAAACAGAGGCATGTAAACAAAAATAAAATGCCACAAATTACTTTTGCAGAAGTGTTTCTCACAGACAATTATAATGCAGAAACACGCACACATCAGATGACTTTCATGCCCTTGATAAAGCAGAGGAAAAACGAGTACGCTGCAAGTCAGAGGATCTGGAGTATACTGATAAGTCTCAGGAAAAAAAGAATGAAAGTCAAGATAATTAGTCATTATAAAAAAGTTAGGCTTTAACAGTATGAAGGCAAGCTGGATCTATTTGGAGGTTCTATGCAAAAAACAGACATCTCCTCATTTCAACTGAAAGCCAATCAACCCATCTCACAGGAAAACTGGACAAAATCTTGAAATTGTTTTTTTTTTTTTTACTTCCTAAAGACATGGTTTTCCCAGCTGTTATGTGCTTGGGCACATAAAAAGATAATACATTTTCACTTCATATTGTGAACAAACCAGATAGGAAGTGTTAAATCATATTTGACATTGAAAAAAATCTGCAGTGTCAGACTGGAGGAGCTACAGGAAGGTGGATCATCAAGCTAAAGAACCAAGTTTAGTTCCAGTACAGCCAGCTAATGTTACAAAGTAACTCTACTTTGAAATGTGATTGATTTATTGATTTTATTGCTGTTTTGTACTCTATTACTTTGTCATTATTAGTTTTAAGAAAACTAAATGAAAACTTAAATGAATCAGAGTTAATGAAAGAGAAATATAGATTTCCTAGAAACAGAAACTTTTATAATGTGTGAAAATTTTGCTAGATTTACCGAAATGGGGTGAGGAGCTCCATCATCTGTCAGGAACCCATCCCAAAGTTGAGCCTCTGCTGTTCGTAGTAATTCATTGCACATACTGTACGGTACATGGTTATAATTTCCACCAAAATATTTTCTTATAAAGGTCATGCAGCAATGTCACACTATGACCTGGAAGAGCACAGTCTGTACATGCCCTGAACACATCCATGACAGCTTTGTTTGAGAAACTATTATTTTAAAGTGTTCATAAAATGAGAACATAAGGTTATACTGAAAAACTAACATCAGATGGTTTGTCTCTTAGAACCATCTGTGTAACTAATCCTAATCCGTGATTTAAAACTCTTTACAAACCAACTGAACTGAGAAGTCTTTGCACTAAAATGCTGTTGTTGTTGCTGCACTACCAGTCTTTTATATTCTTTAAGACACTAATTGTCAGTGACAACATTACTGATGTCACTGACATCTTAGTATAGGTTTTTCAGAAAATTCAAGGTAACTTAAAAACAGAATAAATTAAATACTTTCCAAATGGAGAATATAGCAAATTAAACATAAACTTTTGATCATCACAGTTGGAGCTCAATGGGTGTCTTGAAGCTAAAGTAAAAAATGCTTATCACCTTTTACCCACAATTGTTTAGATTCTCAGAACTGTCTGTTTGATAAAAGCACGGCAGCTCATTGTTATGCTTTTCAATACAATGACTGCGAGCTGTGATAAGCAGCGTTTTAATTGCAAGAGCCTGGAGTGTGACCAGTGTCAGAAGTTTGCATTTTACTCTGCAGAACTGTTCTGGTTGCAGCATGGCTCACCCCACTTTTAATAAAATGCTTGCCCAGGCTCCTCAAAACACAAACGCAGGCTTATTAATTTATATGAACAATTATGTTTTATTTATTCCTTTGTTTACTTTTGTATGAGTTCCTTAAACAAGTTACTGATTTTCAAGACTCCTAGATATTGCTGTACGAATAAACAATCCATCCATCTGTCAGTCCATCTGTCCATTTATCCATATATCCAACACAAAGTCACAGCAGGGTAGCTTAGTCCAGCCACCCTACAGAGGACGCTCGTTTCAGCTACTCATTGTGCAGGGTTTTGTTCTTCTGCTCATGATCCATATCTTGTAAATATCAGTGAAGATCGGAATGAACAGGCTCTCAAGGTATTGTCATGGACATCTACATGACAATACCTTGAGAGCCTGCTCAGGAACAACATTGGTGATAAGGAGCAACCCTCACAGAATATATCACACCTTGGCAATAGGCTAACACTTGCGCTGAGAATGCATACACAGCACTTACTTTATGCATACAAGAGCCATAGCCCTTAAAAGTAACCCAGGTGATAACCCAGGTGATCCATACTGCTGCAGCATCCGCCACAGCATGCCTGAGGGGACATGTTGGTAAGCCTTCTTGAGATCAACAAACCTCATAAGTGTCTCGATGTGGAATTTTGGTTTGGTATTTGTTTACATTTATTCAGTCAGGTGTTTTTCTGTTAACTCCAGTGCATGGTTATTTCGTAGTTCTATGTTTCAGGTGCGATTTCCTTTTCTTATAGGTTGTCTAGGTTCTGCTTTGCTCTGTGTTCTTATGGGTTTGATGATTGTCTGTTTAGATCTGTTCCTTCTGTTTTTAGTTATGAAGTTTATTTCCTGCCCTGTCTTTCTTGTCTCCGTTCTCTCCCCTGTGTTCTGGTTCCCTGGGTTTGTTTACAGTTTGTTCCTCGTCTAGCTCCTCATGTTCCTGTTACTCCTAATTTGGTTCACCTGCCTCTCAGTCTCCTTGTCTATCCACACATGTGTCTTGTTCCCCCCTGATTATCTGCCCTATTATTTCTGTTCGCCTACTTCTGTATTTAAGCCTGTTTGTGTTCATTGTTCCCCGCGGTGTCGTGATGTCTTTTTGGATTTTGTCCTTTGCTTCGGGTCCTGTTATGTTAGGGTCTGTTTTTGAAATACCTTGTGATCAGGATTATCTTGTCACCCTGCACCATGCCTGCATGTAAGTGGACTCTTTAAATTTAAAGGAGTTTCCAACTCACTTTGCTTCCTCGCTCGTCTGCATTTTTGGTCCAGCACTAAACAGCACTATGACAATAAGGACCAGACATCCAAACTCCCATGACCCTCTCAGTACTTCAGCAAGGGTAGAGATAAGATCTACTATTTTGGTCTAAGCAGGTTGAAACCTTAAAGGTCCTCAAATATTATATTGTTAAATTTATTAGGTGGACCACAGTAGTACTAGGTTCGACCAACCTTTGCCTTCAGAACTGCCTTAATTCGTTGTCACATAGATTCAGCAAGCTGTGGGAACCATTCCTCAGACAATTAGGTTCATATTGACTTGACAACATCAAGCAGTTGCAGTAAATCTTTCAGCTGCACATCCATGGTGTGAATCTTTGGTTCTAACACATCCCAAAGGATGTGTGTTGGATTGAGATTTGGAGGACACTGGAGGACAGAGAATCAGTTGTTATGTCAAAGAAACCAGTTTGAGATGATTTGCACTTTGTGGTATGACACAATATCCTGCCGGAAGTAGGTGATACTAGAGGCCCCAAATTATGCCAAAAAATATACACCACACCAACACTTTACACCAACACAAGCAACATGAATTGTTGATACAAGGCAGAATGGATCCATAACATCATGTTCTTTTCGCCAAGATTCTGGCCTTACATTTAAATGTTGCAGCTGATTTCAAAATTGACTGGAAAATTCTTTCAATCTGCTATCGTCCAATGTTGGTGAACCTGTGTAAATTGTAGCCTGAGTTTCCTTTCCTTAGTTGACAGGAGTGGCACCCATTGTCGTTTTCTGCTGCTAAAGACCATCTACTTCGGGTGTCAAGATGATATTCTACATACCCTAGTTGTAATTGTTATTTGATATACTGTTGCCTTTCTATGACCCCAAACCAGTCTGTCAATTCTTCCCTGGTACAAGACATTTTTGGTTCAACAAACAACAGTCACTCACTGGATATTTCCCATTCTGTGTAAGCCTGAGAGATGGTTGTGAAAAGCAGAAGTTACTGAAATACCAAAAACCATGCCGCATTTAAAGTAATTTAATTCTCCTTTCTAACCCCTCTGACATTTGGTTTGAACTTCAGCAAGTCATCTTCAACACACCTGGATGCATAAATGCTTTGAGTTTCTGCCATGTGACTGGCTTAATATGCAACTATAAAAGTGTATCTAATAAAGTGATTGGTGAGTCCATTTAGTCATTTTTACCAAGCTCAATTTGTAATACATAATGGACATCTTCAAACTGATAAGGACATAAGTTGGGTCTGCAGCCACTAGTGGGCTGTAAGAGACCCTGCTTCTCTTTTCACAAGATTGATCTGTGTTGGACAAAGATAATCAAAATGTAGCAAAAATAAGCAAAATGAATTTGCACGAAAAAAGATGGAAGGCCTCCAACTTTCTTTCGAGTTTTAACAAATGTGATGAAACACTGCCCTAACCCCATTTCCATGTGTGAATAAATCAATGACAAAGTAGAAGATAAGACAATATTTCTTCTTCTCACCCTGTCCTTCTCTCCCTCTTGCTCCTTCTCTGCCTGCCTCTAATAAAACCGACTCGCCCATGACTTCTCCTCCCATCCCTCAGATCCATTTTACACCTGTTACAAGCAGCACAACTAGGTTTTTGATGAGACAAATATTCTGTAGAGCTCTTGGAGGTCTGTGTTGTTTGTCTAGAAATGATTCAAGTCGTGTTTATTAAACAACACTTCCTTTGTGAAACATATTCTACCTTGAAAGGCATTTTTGCAGCATCATTATGGCCTTATCATTGCTCCTCATAAAAAATACAACAAAAGGATGAGGAAAATATTCTGGATCAGGAGAGGAAAGCTCCATATAGCTTCTAGCTGTCATCAGAATATATTCATAAACACAATGCTCTCTCACTGCTGAGTAATAATTGCAAATTATGAAATCGCATTTACAAAAAGCAACAAATGCCCTCAGGGTCTTTATGCCACATTGTGCAATATAAGATATCCATCTTGCATTCATACACATAAAGGTATTGAAAAAACATGTGTACACAATATTACTTCAGCATTCATGTATGGCATCTGCCTTTTTCTTGCTTTTGCATGACGACGACACCAAACGAAACAAAGAAAGCTGCTGGTCATTTTAACCTCCCAGGCATTATAATTGTTTTTTAAATTATTCATAATCAACATATTTGTCAGTGCAATGCCAGTGTGCATAACATATTTAAAAATATTTCACATCGGATTATATCAGAGCCCCCTTCGGGTCCACAAACTACCAGGCCAATGCAAGACTCACCTACAAATTATATCAGCAAGCTCTAACAGCAGAGGGGGATTCCGATACAGATGCCAGCATTACACAAAGTCAGGCACTGCGAATGATAAAGAAGAGTAAACAGCAGGAGAACAATACTATAAATCTGCTTCCATCTCATATTGATCCAGCTTTGTTTAATTTTGAGAAAACATTTGGGAAAACAATTCAGTCTGGAAGTCAAAGGCACTCAACACTGGAGTGCAAGACTGTGCTTCAAAAGCCACATAAGGTTAAGACCTTTATTAATGTATTTATACAGAAACATGTGTAATATATATTAAATGCAATGCCATTTGTCCTGTGGCTCACAAATAGCACACAAAAACAAAGGCATCTTTAAGAGAAAACAAATTCAAAGAAGTAGCAGGATGTATACACACTGACATTTACATGCCATACTGTGCACAACCCTCACACATACGCTCACGCTGGGGCAGAAACTGAGGAGAGTCATTTGGTATTTTTGCAGGGCAGAGCTGAGATGAATTAATTAATACAAGTTTGGTTTTAGCTTCAAAGTTAGATATTCCTCCAAGGAATATCTGCCTCTAGATTGTAGTAATGTATATGTTTCACTTAGAGCTAAATAGAAAGTTGCTTTGCATTAGGCTGCAGTGAATATATTGTTGAGCTGCTTTAATGTGATCACATCTCTTTGGCTGATAAATTCCCAAAACAAATAAATGAGGTCAGCTGTCTTATTATTAGTGTGCTTTTTTTGTGATAATAACATTTGTACTGATTTAATTATACATGCAAATAGAGTAGAAAGAATACATTTTAAAGTTTAAGAACAAGGGTACAGTTTGATTAGGATTATGTAAAACATGTTTGTTTAATGATCATGTGTTGTACTATAAGGCAGTTTTGCGTATCTGTAATCCTGCACATTGGGGTCACCATTCCTAACTCAATACACTTTAGTTGATGGACTTGTGGCACCCATTGACAGAAACAGAGCAGGAATCAATACAAACTCATTGCCAACTATCTGCTTCATCACAGCTCCATGGAGCTTTGACACCAAACAGACACAGTGCATATGTAAATATATCTATTTGCACTGCTACAGTGCCTCCTAAGTTTTCCATATTCCCTTAAATGTTTTCACTTTTAGTCACTGGGATTTTATATCGCAGACCAACACAAAGTAGTGCATTAACGTGAATTGCAAGAAAACCTTTTGCTGCAATTATAGCTTCAAATCCTTTGCGTATGTCTCTGCCAGCTTTGGACATCACCTTGACCTCAGTTAAAATTTAAGTAACAGCATCTAAATAGCAATTTTAAACTATTGTCACAGATATTTAATTCGATTTAGGTCTGAACTTTAAAAGGGGTAATGTATTTTGTTTGAAAGATTCCATTGTATTCCTGCCTGTATCTTCAGGGTCATTGCCCTACCAGTAGATGAATCTCCACTCCTGTTCTAATTCTGTTGCAACTTCTAACAGGTTTTCTTGCGGTATTGCTCTGTATTCAACCCCATCTATCTTTCCAACAACTCTGACTGGCTTCCCTTCTCCTGCAGAAGATAAGTTTTCCCACAGCATGAGTCTGCCACTACCATGCTTCACTGTAGGCATGATGTGTGTATTAGTTTCTCACCTCACAAAATGTTACATTTTGGTAACATACAACTAGAGCATGTTCTTTCACATCTTGCTTTGCCTTGTGGCAAACTACAATTTGGACTTACGGCTTTCATTCAATAAATGATTTATTCTTGGTACTTTTACATAAAGGCCAGATTAGAGAGATTCACCGCTAATAATTATTCTGTGGAAAGATTGTCCTACATAATCTGTGCATTTCTGCTTCTCTTCCAAAGTTACTTTGAGCCACTTGGCTGCTTCTCTGTTTAATGCTCTCCTAGCTGAGACTCTTCAGTTTGGGTGGACCGCTATAGTCTTTATTGGTTTGCAGTTGTGCTCTTTTTCATGACTTAATGCTAGCTAGCTAGCTACCTGCTTACCATTAAATGGAAAATCAAGACTTTTCAGACCCTACAGTTTAAATGTGAACAAATGTCTTTAGTTTGCTGTACAATACCCACTTGGGTATTCTTGATTCTTCGCATTTTCAGTTATTACAAAAGGTGGAAACTTAGAATATTGCCTTCGAGAATATGCTCTTGATAAATGGCTGACTGCTCCTGTGAGGGGCAACCTGAACAGATCAAATTAACAGGCAATACTCTGAGGATTTGTTCAGCGCTGCTCATCCACTGTGTGTGGATTGGTCACCAGAGACAACGTGAGCAGCAATAAAGGAAGATGAGTGTGGGATTTGGATAAGTCACCTAGGATCACTCCATTATATAAGCCATTTCAGAAACTCTCATCAGCATGGCAGGGATTTCCAAGGCTGCTCCAACACGACGGTCTCCTAGGAGGTAATTTTGTGTGTCATCTATAAGCAAATGAAAATAAATACTTTAATTGATGAAAACATGAAAATGACAAAGCTGTCGCTAATGCTTAAAATTATGTTAACAGCAACTCGATACCAACCAGCTGTAGAGTTCTCACAGAGAAACCAATTTTGTGAAAGCCATGTTTTACTGAACTGGCTTCTTATGACTTCGGTCAATTGTGCACATAAAATGTGCTACGAAAATCTTGAGTATCTAGAGTCTAGAAATTCTAACATCTAGAAGTTGGAGCTTCATCTACAAATTATTTAAGTTACAATAATGAATTTGCCTCAAGCACAGGAAAACAAAACTAAATGTTAAGACTAGAAGCCTAAATCTCAGCTTTGCTAAAAACATCCATCATTTCCTCAAAGTGAGCATCTATGTTACTGATGTGAGAGGGGTCATAAGGAATGACTGAAGACGCACAGAATTGTGCTAAATGAAGTGAGTTTTAATGTTTATTATCATTTGTAAACTCTATGCTACATGAGCAAATTTTAACAGACTCGCACATGGATTGTGAAACATTTACATCTAATTTGACACACCTTTTCCCTGAAAAATACAACTCAGGTGGAGTTGATATGACAAAAACACTGCAAGGGTTCAGCTTTCTATATTTGAGGCAGAGTATAACTAATGATCCACAAACCGTGATGGATGCTAATGGGGATGTGGAGGCCGAAGCAAGCACTGACAAGGATAACGATTATCTTCAGAACTTAAACTGGTACAAATCTATTCGTTGTTTTTCATTTATTAAAATTTCTGCACTGGTGTATCTTATAAAAACTGTGTTTTGCTGGTATTGCCTTAATTTATTATGTGACATGCCAAATACAGCTGTCATACAAATCATATATCCAGTGTAATATACTGGAAGCACTCTATAAAGGGTATAAACAGAGCAGATGACTTAAGTTTGTGACTGAATTTAGAGAAGTTTTCTAAATATTCCCTCTTTACCTTTCTCTGTATGTTGTAATTATTACCTAGAATGATTTTCTGCATTTATTTAAGTGGATAAAAAACCTGTTCAAACTTATTTTCTCAGTTGTTGCATGGAATGATGGTGAAGATATAGGCGACTGCAGATGGCAGCATGGTGGAGCCAACTAGTTCATCAAAGGCTTAATGATTATTAATGATTATTCTTGGCAATTGTGGAGGATGATGGTTTTGTTCTGCTGGTCCCAGCACGATATGTGGTTGGTACTTTCAAATTAAATTTGGCTATTCCAGTTGGCCCCTGTATCACCTCTATGCGTTTATTTGTTATTAAATAATCCAGTAACCTATGCAGTGCTTTCACATACAACGGAGGGGCTTTGCTGCAGGCACACAGAATACAATACAATAAAATGTGAAAAGAAATTCAACAAACACACAATTAGTCATGGCTGCATGGTGGTGCAGTTGGTAGCACTGTTGCCTTGCAGCAAGAAGGTTCTAGGTTTGATTCCCGGCCTGGGGTCTTTCTGCATGGAGTTTGCATGTTCTCCCCGGGCAGGCGTGTCTTTGGACTTCCTCCCACAGTCCAAAGACATGCCTCTCGCCCATAGACTGCTGGAGATAGGCACCAGCTTCCCCGCTACCCACTATGGAATAAGCGGTAGAAAATGACTGACTGACAATTAGTCATAGGCTATTTTAGACACACTAGTCATTCGTACCTGTACAAATTTTCTAAGTTTATACTCCTTTTACATTTCTTTAGTATCTTTTATGTTCAATAAGAAGCAAACTTCTTGGTTCATAAAAAAAAATAAACCCAAATCTGCCAGGGGTATGAATAATTTATAGCTTAACTGTATATATTTATATAGATGTAACTTAAATGATTGTTAAGCAAGGTAAGATGATCGAGGTGGGAGACATTGAAGCTGCTTTAGAGTCCCGATAATAATAATAAATAAATAACATTCACATTTGCAGAGATCTTTTAAGATTCAACTGCACCTATGTTTCCCTGATGTCCATTTGTGTGTCAATACTTTCCCCAAACAATTAACCATTACTCCTGTCTCAACATTCGCTTTCAGCTAGAACATAAGCTTTATCGATCAGAGACTACAGCTTGGATTGATTTTTGAGAAGATGTTGTTGCTTTTGAGCCACCACAGCAGCTTTACACATGTTGAAACAGACTTCTGCAAAAGGAAAAGGAATGTTAACATATGATGTAATTGTAAAGAAATACAAAATGTTTTATTCGCTAAAAACTCCAAGATGCTATTGTTGTAATTATAGATTATTGATTAATTGAATTTTTATCAAGAATTATAATTAAAATCATAATCCGATAAAATTAACTCCTTAACCAAAATCCTCGTTTATGAATTGAAACCAGAGCTGTCCTCTGGTGTTGTAATTATGGCTCAAGGCCTCTGATAATTACAATTATTAAATGTCACTGTTTAATCGACCGTTTCTGGCGAAACGTGGGGAACTTTGCCTTATGTTGACTGACGAATCACTCTTGCACAAAATAAACACAAAACGCCTCCCTTTTATCTACGTGAAAATTTATTAGATCAATCAGCCTCATACATTCACCTCCCCGATTCAATAATCTTCACCTACTCAAACATGCAAAGTTCTACACAAAAGGGTAAAATATCTAACTAACAAAATAAAGCAAAACAGCAGTGTGTGTGTATTGAATCAACCAGCAGTTATGGCAAAAGTGGTAATATGACAAAAGGGATGTGGTGTGTGGAACGGGGTTTGAACAGTCCGCCAGAAGCGTAGCCCAGCGGGACACGGGCTGTCATAAAACCCCCACAGCAAAGTTGTAAACTCAGCTTAGACAAAGAGTCATAAACCTTTTGGCGGCAAGTTAGCAAGCAGTAAAGTTGGAACAAAGAAAATGGTGAATTTCACCATGAGGTTACTGTCGTAGTCCAGCACCGGCGCTCTGGTGTTCGCCTGGTAAGACAACTTGTGCGACGCGGCGGCCTCAGGTCTCAATACAATGTTGCATGCAAATACAATTTCATAACATCAGACTATAAATTGCGATTCTGATCGCACTAAAAATCCTATCTCTCTCTACCCTGCCCAGACTACTTCTAATGAAGAAATCAAAGAAAATAATAAAAGATGGGTATTACTTTGTGGAGCAATTCTTCAGGGCTGCCCGCGTGAGGGGGAGAGGAGGAGGGGGAAAGTTACGTGCGTCCACGATTAACTTCGGGAAGAGCGGTCAATCTTCGTCCTTTGGCCTCCTTGGCGAAAGGGAAAAATATGATCTGACCGTCAGCAGTCGACTAGAACAAAAAACAAGGTGGCAATCCGTCTCCTTGAAACTCCGTGGTTTTTTGGTTACGTGTTAAACTAACACCTTCGATCGGTAAAGTTGAAATTTCTGGCCTTCTTATTCCAGGAATTTCTGTCATGAACGTTCTTTTCGTGGCCAACGAAGGAGAATAAATGAAGACTCCACGTGGGACCTCTTCTTCTCCAGAGGATGCTTCAGTTGCGTGGTTATCTGTCGAGATCTCCAGCTGAAAGCAAGGTTTTAAAGGTCCCGCCTTCCATATATAATCTCGTGTGACGTCAGACTTTTTGTGACGTCAGACTTGGGACGTCCCCGTCCTACCAGCCGCAGTGCCCACTGGGATTTGTAGTGGCGGACAATACTGGATACAAAATGGCCAATGATGTCGGAAGGCCTGGTGGTGTCCAGCAATGTGTAAATGGTCCAATATTCTGCAAACAAGTGGTCCAACACTATATTGTGCTGTCATTAAGATTATGTTCTTAAATTACTTTTTTGTCTCCTGTTCCCACTTTAAGTCAGCGACCTTTGTAAGGAGGGTTGATATCAAAGACCTGCTTAAATATTTTAGGCTCTCTTCAAAAAGAAGAGAACTAATGACCAGACAAGAGTCCTTGCCATGTACTGCAGGTGAACTTAAGTCATCTTACTCTTAAGAGATCAGCAATTAAATATTGATTTGAAATCCTCCAAGGGAAGTGAAAGTCTTTGAGGCCAGTGAAGAAGAACACAACTCATTGATAAATGTTACATGTTGCCTTTAGTCAAGAAAATACCAATTGAATCTGGTCAGGACTAGCTATGAGTGATTATTGGGGATAAAGACACAACAATTGGTTCTGTGCCAAGTATTTTATTTAACATTGCTTCTGTTTTATTTTGAAATGTTCTTTAATGTTTTTGCACAGCTGTTGTGCAAAAAATGACATTGACGTTCAAGATTGGTTTGTTTGCTTGTTTAATAACAAGTATGGTTCTCTTGTACTACTTTGAAAAGCATGAAAACAGTAATATGCTGTAAATAATAAAAGAAAGAATCCAAAAGCATCAGATGAATATCAAACAGGGTTTTGTACAATAACATTATCTGAATTGTAAAAGTAACACAAATAAAATTTAACCATTTTGGGTCTTGGAGCACTGATGTATTATAATGGAAAAATAAGAGATTTAGTTGAAGCGCAGGAGCTAAACAGACTTTTATAGCAGGTGAGTAAGTATGGTAGAGGAGCCATATTAGCTTTTTCTCAGAGTTAGGAAGACAAAGAACAAAAAGCAGAGGTAAGAGTCATTCTGACCATAAGAAGCAGAAGCAGCGGCGGTGCTGGGATCAAGATGCACCTGCTGCTTTCACAAGAGCTCTTCAACAACATGGAAGCGCTGAGAAGAAAAAAATTACTATGTTAGGCTGTAAAAAAATATCCGAGCTTATAATTTTGATTAGAGGGCCTAATAATACTGTAAGATCCATTCCCAAATCCATCTCTGTAGAGACCTTAATCACATTATGCGCAGCAGTTTTCTCATCACGGTACAACTGGCCTTTTTTCATGCACACTGGGATATCGAGACGCATGGGGCTAATTTTGCAAATACCAATCGTGCTCCTCTTTCTCAGCCCAGGGTGAAATCTCACACCAAAATGTTGCAGATGTATATTCATGTTAATTTGTATAGGCTTGAAGCTGCAAAAGGGAAAAAGTCACATTTGTCATGTTCATATGTTAACATTTTTGATTAAAGAATGTTATCAGAGATATCTGAAAATAGTACGGAAGGACAGAAAAGAGCCTTCAACAGGCACAGAGGTCAGCACTAAAATGATGAGTGACAAGGAAAATCAGTTCTCTCTCGACCAGTTATGTGACTTTATCAAATCACCGTACCGCATGTCTTCATTATGGGCACACTGGGATCATCACATAAGTGGGATAACTCTCACCAATTCCTCGCATTAATCAAGCGCAAGCATTTTGTTTCAAATTCAGTTGGTATTATCTATGCATAACGGCTACTGCACAAATCAAAGAAGATTGACTATAGGACACGCGATGAACACTTAAATGTTACATTAACACTTCTATCAGAACATTTTTTTAGAGAAAGTAGAACAAACGGAGACAGAAGGTCAGTAGTGATAATTTTCTTACAGCTTTTAAATACCAGGAATGATATTTTAACGTATTAAAGTTTTTCGTTGCAACTTTTACATTTTTTGAAATATAGAAGTTTTAACTGCAAGACAACTGCTTCTACTAAAATTGCTAAGGTTTTTATGGTTCAAAAGCAACAATTTCCAAGTTTAAATGTAATTATAGCAGCTGTTGTTTTTTTTTTATACTGTCAAATGTAAGTTTGTTGTCTTAGTATTTCTTATTGTTCATATTGTTAGTCATTTTATTTTAACAGTACTTGTTTTACATTGTTTTAATATTTCTAGGGTGTTTCAAAAGAGAATTCACACATTTCACAAACATTAAAAACATTTCTTTCTGCATTTAAATGGTGGTTTTGTTGTATAAGTCATTGGAAAAAGGATCTGAAGACAAACACTTCTCTTTCAAATATAACTTATTGGTCTTGCAGACCTGAACAGGGAAAAAAAGCAATTGACAACATCCATTATTTTCATCTACAATTAGGATTAAACATTCAATGATATTTTACCCTCAAAAAGCCTTTAAACCATTTGGTGTTCCATTTTATTTAAAAAATAAGTAAAAACGAATTTTTAATTGTTCACCAGTGTCCAAATTGTTGGCATGCCTGGTGTTAATATTTTGCACAATGTATGTTGTATACCATCTGCTTTCTTCTGTTTAGCCCCCAGGTTTTTATGGGAATTATATCTGAGATGGATGTTGAAGATGGTTAATTTTTTCTATCTGGTGAATCATTTCTTAGTTTATTTGGCCATTTGCACTGTAACATTATCCCACCAAGAGAACCGATAATGACCAAAATGTGTGTTGTCTGGTAGAGACCAAAATATTTCTATTGATATCCTTATAGTTCATGATGCTATGCACTCTAACAAGGTTCTCAGAGCCTTTGGAAGTAAAATAGCCCACAGCATCACAGATCCTCCACTATACTTTAATGTTGTAATGATTTACTCTTTCACATATTAGCCTTTTCTCACCTGGAGTTTTTGTTGTTAAAAAGCTCAACGTTGTTCTCATCTATGGGTCCAGTTAAAGTCCCAGTACAGTTTACACATTGCTCTTGTGAGGGTATTTATTTCTCAATTTAGGATTTTTTTTTATTCTTAGCTAAATACACGTAGTCAACTTAATGTTTGGGTTTTTTTTCACATTGCAAAATATTAATTTATTAAGTCATCACATTTCTCAATCATGTTTGCTAATAATATGGGAGGGTCCTGCAAAAACCAACAAAACATCATGTCGCAGTAAAAAAAAGTGTTTAAAAAAAGAAAAAAGAAAAATAAATCAAACACCACTGTGCTCATGATTTTATTTGGTTTGAGGCAAAAGCTTTTGTGTTGAAAAAAATCGGTTATCTCCGGTTTAAAAGTATTTTCTTAACTGACACACAGAATAATAATAGGATTTGTTATCAAAAGAAAATGATATTTTTCCCTATCTTTGTAATGTCTGCAAACTAAATTTTATCATAACATGTAAAACCTAAAAAGAAAAAAGCATGCAGGCTGAATGAGGGAAATAAAAAAGGCAGAAAAATCCATAAGAAAATATCAAACAGCATGAACATTTATCTTTCTTATTAGTGTGACCTTGGCAGACACAGTAAGAGAGCACAAAAGACAAAATGAGGACCTGAAAAGCACTACAAACCTTTCACTTAATGGACTCTTAAGAACCATGAATGACTGCATCCGACGGTGGAGAACACCATTACACATGCCTTCCATTTTCAGTCTTCATCATGAAAAACAGGGGGAAAACTGCACTGCCTGAAAATGAAATGAGGAGAAAGTCATTGATTTTGCCTTAACAGTACGTTTTCTGCTGCCTTTGAAATTAAAGATCTGCTACACAGAAATGATCCTGGTGTAATGGAATTCATTTACAATGTTTGCTCCTTGTGCAACACTGCCTTGTTCTCGTGATGTGATAGTTGCTCTATGGAGTCTTTTAAAACAAAGCAGGTAAAAAAATTTTGCAAGACATGCATTTCAGCTAAAATTACATAAAGCAGCCTCTCAGAAATACAAGTTTGTGGGTCTGAATCTTAGCATAGGGTCTTTCTGCATGTTGCCTGTTCTCCCTGTGCTTAAATGGATTTTCTCAGGGTACTCCGGCTTCTCCCAACTTTCTAGAAACATGATTGTAACATTAATGGTCCTTAGAAATGAGCATGTGGATTCCTGGTTGTTTGCACTGTTTGTCTCTTTGTTGTCCTGTGATGGACTGGTGAACCTGTTCCGGGTGACCTCCACCTGTTGCACAGTGAGAGCTGGAGATTGGCACCAGCCCCCAACAGTGACCCTGCATTGTTTAAAGAAAAAAATGTTGTGGACCATGAATGACCAGGTGACCAGAAAAGGCAAGAGAAACTAAATTCTTAAATCCAAAAAGAGCTGTGTTATGGAAATTCTTTTATTCAGTGCTCCAAAGTATTCCAAAGTGCTGTGAACTTTCATTAACCTCTCTCCTCTGACCTCTGTGTTTTTATTAGTGTTCTGTTATTTAGAGTAGATGGACTCTAAACCATTACCAGAAGTTTAATGGTTAAAACATATCCTGGAGGGTTGTGTCTGAGGAAGAGCAGATGGCTGTCCTCATAAATAATATTGTTACCTCTGACCCCAGGTGGGGTCTAGAGGAGCATGTCTCCAAACTCTTTTAAGTTGGGGTAACACCCACATACTGTTTAAATACTGTCTGTAAACTGTGCTCTGGGCTCTGTCTCACTGACTCGTCAGTGGCAGGGTCTTCAAACGCAGAAATGCCTTTGAATAAAACTTATAAAGACAAAGTCCGGATTTTCTTTTATTGTGAGTTAATTTCTCTCCCACTTTGATAAGAAAAATTCTATTATAGCTGTTAAGTTGGGTGCTTTTTCCACCTTCAGTGTGGTAGTTATCCTTTACAATTCAACTGAAAAACAAACAACTGTGTAAAAGGGAAATGTGTAAAAAACATAAAGCTCCAATAACCTGGTTTCATAAGTGAACACACCCGTAAACCAAGCTGATTATAAACACTTTTGATCCAGCATTAACTCTACTAATTTCAGATTCAGCTGTCTTAAAAGGATTTTCTTGACATTTTAAAAATAATTAAAATAAAAACCTTTTAATGTTAAATTAATAAATTGTACAACCTGATTTGAGCCCATCCTTAAGCAAATTAATACATAACTAAAGTCATACATTTATAATGCAATTAATTTGGTACACAGACGGTACATTTAAAGAAAGATACCTGTTAGTGAGGGGATGGATCCCTTACAGTGTACAGAACTAACTGTTTCCATCTAACATGGATGGAAACATGTTGGATTTATCAACAACAATTTATCAACAACAATATTACATTTATCAAAAACAATATTAAATGTACAACACTACACCCACTGTGTTAAACAATTCATGTTTCCTGCAGAGAAAACTAAAATAACTTAATATAACTAATGTTTTAGGCAAAATTTAGATACCAATCTAAGAAAGAACATGGACAAACTGAAATAAAACGTGAAATAAGCTAAATATGATTATGATGTTTGTTAGTTGTGAAATCATTTTTCACAGAAAGATTTCCCATTTTCAATACATGCCCAACATAATCCCTCTCACATTCGTATTTATTGAGGATTTGGAATGTTTTAGAGGTTTAATTCTCAATTTCAAGCCTTGGTACAAAAAAACTAATATATCATCACCATGTAAATATAAAATGAAACATGTTCCTCAGAATGCAATACAATACTCCATGCATGCAAGATATATTCCTAACTAGACGTACCTCAGTCAGACATTTTGTTGTCAATTTCTGATCAAGTGTTTAGTAAAACTGTAAACTGCCAATACTGGTTTTAGCTCATTTAAATTTCTGCTTAAGAGTTATGAACAACAAAATACTTTTTTTTTCACTTTCAGTGAATATGAAAAATGAAATGCTCGGAACAAAAAAATAAAATAATAAAAATTATTATGTTTTTGTTTTTTTTTCTAACATGACGGAACTGTCACCCTCTTTGCATCACTTACGATCTCGTAAATCCTCCAGGTTAAAAATAGAGGCATCTATTAATAAAACCTAAATAAAATTGAATCATTTTTAAGCAAAATTAAAATTTGTGTCTTAATATCAGAGTGGAAAGAGGTCTGATTTATTGTTATGTTGACTGCTGGCAGTCTGAAACCTTTAAATGTGTCCCTGGTCCATGAGTACATCTGAATTCCATGGCTGAATGTCCTAATTACAGGGGTTGGACAATAAAACTGAAACACCTGTCATTTTAGTGTGGGAGGTTTCATGGCTAAATTGGACCAGCCTGGTAGCCAGTCGTCATTGATTGCACATTGCACCAGAAAGAGCAGAGTGTGAAGGTTCAATTAGCAGGGTAAGAGCACAGTTTTACTCAAAATATTGAAATGCACACAACATTATGGGTGACATACCAGAGTTCAAAAGAGGACAAATTGTTGGTGCACATCTTGCTGGCGCATCTGTGACCAAGACAGCAAGTCTTTGTGATGTATCAAGAGCCACGGTATCCAGGGTAATGTCAGCATACCACCAAGAAGGGCGAACCACATCCAACAGGATTAACTGTGGACGCAAGAGGAAGCTGTCTGAAAGGGATGTTTGGGTGCTAACCCGGATTGTATCCAAAAAACATAAAACCACGGCTGCCCAAATCACGGCAGAATTAAATGTGCGCCTCAACTCTCCTGTTTCCACCAGAACTGTCCGTCGGGAGCTCCACAGGGTCAATATACACGGCCGGGCTGCTATAGCCAAACCTTTGGTCACTCATGCCAATGCCAAACGTCGGTTTCAATGGTGCAAGGACCGCAAATCTTGGGCTGTGGACAATGTGAAACATGTAGTGTTCTCTGATAAGTCCGCCTTTACTGTTTTCTCCAAATCCGGGAGAGTTACAGTGTGGAAAAGCCCCAAAGAAGCGTTCCACCCAGACTGTTGCATGCCCAGAGGGAAGCATGGGGGTGGATCAGTGATGGTTTGGGCTGCCATATAATGGCATTCCCTTGGCCCAATACTTGTGCAAGATGGGGGTGTCACTGCCAAGGACTACCGAAACATTCTTGAGGACCATGTGCATCCAATGGTTCAAACATTGTATCCTGAAGGCTGTGCCGTGCATCAGGATGACATTGCACCAATACACACAGCAAGACTGGTGAAAGATTGGTTTGATGAACATGAAAGTGAAGTTGAACATCTCCCATGGCCTGCACAGTCACCAGATCTTAATATTATTGAGCCACTTTGGGGTGTTTTGGAGGAGCGAGTCAGGAAACGTTTTCCTCCACCAGTATCACGTAGTGACCTGGCCACTATCCTGCAAGAAGAATGGCTTAAAATCCCTCTGATCACTGTGCAGGACTTGTATATGTCATTCCCAAGACGAATTGACGCTGCATTGGCCGCAAAAGGAGGCCCTACACCATACTAATAAATTATTGTGGTCTAAAACCAGGTGTTTCCGTTTAATTGTCCAACCCCTGTATATAATTCAGGTTGGTTTAAGCAGAAACACATCTAAACGCTGCAGGACACCATCCCTCAAGGACTGTAGTTTGACAATTCTGTGTGAGACTGGTAAATCATTCAAAAGTATTTGTATTCTAAATACATGGGTGGTTTTGGAAGCCTGTCTCCAGACCCTACTTTTGTGTAGTGCGGCCTGTGTTAGGAAGAAAGGGGTGCCACTCAGTTGGCCCCTGCCCCATCTTGCCCTCACTGTAGACCATGCACAAGGACCCCCCAGAGAGTGCAGGCTATTCAAGAAGAGGAGCCCATCGGATCACTAGCAAGAAATCAGCTGTAGATACATCTGTACTGAATACTGAAATGGTTTAAAATAGAATGTTGGACATCACACAAACACTGCAGCTGGTGAAAAAAATCAATGTTTCAAATCACCATTTTACTTTTAAACATCAGTAAAGAGATGGAGTATTAAAAATGGGCTTTAATTTTGAAATTGTTGGACATATTGCAACAACATTGTAGGAACATAATTGGAGTTTTAAAGTACAATTCTGTGAAAACACCAGTGCAGACCAGTTTTGTACCACATATTTTTGTGGAGTTGGATTTGGAACCTTTACAGAAAGCTTCAAGTCATACAGAGGTGGTAATGAATGATGGCAGCTTCACAAGGAAAATGATTTAAGTATTTCTCACACATTTACTGCAGCCTTGAACTTTAAGACATAACCCAGAGGAGCTATATGTGAAAATGCAAATGACGAAATCAGTCATACTGAACATTAAATGGCTGACTATTGGTGGAAAAAGCCCATAATATCCCATGAGCCCAAATGTGAATGGTGCAGGTAGCTGATGAGAGAGTTCACAGTGATAAAGTGAACTACCAGCTGGTTTAAAACAAGAAGAAAATAAAAATGTGAGAATGAGAGACTGTCTTACTGGGAGAGTATTAAGGCAGATATTTTAAAGCTTTTGCAAAGTTGGAATAATTCCTTAGTATCTTTTTAGTAAAAGGAAAAATTTGAATAAATAAAAAACAGGTGTTCATCCCTTGAACACCAGAAAATCGTATGCTATTATGAAAATAATTATATTATGCAAGACATTTCTGAGACTGTTGCAACAAACGTGTGTTTGTAGGCCCCATATGCATGTTGGAGAAGGTATGAAAGCGGTCTGGGCTAACAATGTGCTTCTTGTTTGTGACCCACTTGGGTTGGCAATATACAACATATGTCGACAAAAATATGGGCATCTTAAGTAGTTGTTGGATGGGTATCAAATGGGTTCCAAAAAATGCTCTTAAAATGCATAATACAGCTGGGTCCCACTTTTTACCCAGAGTTGTCCTGCTTGAAACCTGTATAGGTAATTAACATGAGGTCAATTTGTAACCCATGAAGAATCACATCTGGGGCCCATTATTCAGCCTGTTTCCTATTATTATAGGCCCCATACGTAAATATTGGCTGGGTTTGTGTCAAAAAACATACTAAAAAAAACATGCATAATCCAACAATACTTCGAGTTCAATGTCTGATTTTCTTCCTGCTATGCTTGTGCATCCTCCTTATACAAAACTTAATAGTGGTAATCAGACTGCTTCTCGCTTATATGGTTTCAGAAATTGTCTAGAATTCATCTGTAAACAAAGCTCTAGGTTCAAGAGTTTATTTTTAAAATAGAACCATGGGAAATAAATAAAAGGTTCAGTAAGAGCACAAGGATAAATTACCTGCTTTATGGAAAAACCTCTTCATATGTGTATTTTTAATTCTGAGGTAATCCTATAATTAAAAAAAAGGTTGCAAGGACCTAATTATGTATAGTAGGATAATCATATATAATAAAATAATTACATAGTATAACACATTGATAATGTTTCCATTGTATATGTATAACAGCATGTTATACTTTGACAGAAATATAAACCGTTAGAGATTTACTTTAGAAATATATTTATAAATGTGTGTTGATATTGAACAAATGTTGAAAGGAAACACAATTGCAGTCTTATCTCTCTCACAAATTAACGATAAATAACTGTCTCATCATGCATAGTATGTTTGTTTATTTTCTCAGTTTTATTTTTATTTAAAAGCTAATGTAAAAAGTGAAACCTTTGATTAAATAAATTCAGCTCAGACATCACAAGATCAATACTAATGAACAAGATTTTCAAATCAATGACATTGAAATAACTTTCACATTAGACATGCAGTCTCTGAAGGCTTGAGTGGTTTGTCATGTGGCAGCTCTCCACAGGGTCTCTTTGCAATACTCATTTTGTCAACCTGAATGCTATAATCAGTCACTGTAGAGTAGAAGAGCTGCTTGCAACCATTGATATACAGTACCTGCAGTTTACAACATCATAGTTGTAAACTGTGCCAAATGTATTGCCTCATTTAGTGAATCTGTATTTTGACACATAAAATTGCATCTGTTATGATACCCAACTGGTACCCAACAAAAACATGTTGCATGTGAATAGAAATGTCCTGTTACAATTCACATCATGATTTTCATTATTTAAATTAGTCAAACAGCTTTGAATTTCAGGATTCTGCAGTTTGTTTTCAAAGCGATAAGGAGTGTTTGAATTAACAAACAAATAAACAAAATAGCTTGTTAAAATGGACACCAAGTGACAGCTTTTTGGCTGAACAGGCTAAATGTGGTGTATTGCTCAGCTAGGGCATTAAACGATAATGGATTGAGATATTCAGCAGAGAATTGTGTGGCCCTGGTTTTTAATAAGCTGCCGACAATGAGCAGCAGCGATCTCTGTCAATGTGCATTTCCACAGTGACTGCATTGTTGTGCTGACCTCCTACACTGGCTCTCCATGAACCTGTGTCTGAGTTGTGGTTTCTCCTTTTTTCTCTGCTCTCCAACCATAAAAGACGTCACACTTGGTTGCATCAGTTCTTTAGAATGTAGGAAATTCTGTACCTGATTTAGAAAATGAAACAACCTTTTAGGACCTGCTCTGAAATGCTCTGTGAGCTGCAAACACAACTTTTATTTGCCAATAATATCCTTTACTTACAGTTGCAAGGCTATATTTGTGCCCTTTTTAGATTAACAATATACAACTGGCCAACTGAGTATATTTTTCAATTAGATAAACGTTCCCCATTATTTAGCTGTTAAGGAATCTGACATTTTTTTACACTCTGGGGATGTCATGAGTGAATCAATTGATTATACAGTGAGTGGGTTTTGCAATCTTCCCTAAAATCGTTCTTGGTATTTGTTTTGTTTATCAAAACTTAATATTCTCCTGCTAGAATTTGAGAGGACATTCTTGTCTTTACTTTTGTTACAAAAGAGAGGCTTAATGCGGCATAAAATATATTGTATTTTTAACCAAAAGTTCACTGGGGCTTTCCTCGGTTGAAGCTTCCTCGACTGTCCTCTGACCTGGTCCGCAGGGATGTTTGGAGATGAGTGTGTTGGAGAAGGGTGAGTGGGGGCAAGGATTCTCTTTTGAAGTATTTTCTGACTGATTCTTCTGTTCTTCCACCTCTTTTGAAGACTGTATTCAGGTGTTTTGTGCAGTCTTGTTTTAAAATATTTCATACAAGTAAAAATATAAAAAAGAAGAGGAGGAACCGGCAACCTTGTCCTTGGTTTGTACGAATTGGCTTTTGGTACAAGACATGTCACGATATACAAACAGGTCTAAAACAAATTAAAAGTTTAAGAAGTTAAAACCAAATTAAGAACAGAAACAATTTTTTGTAAACATGCAAAATCTAAACAATACAAAAACCGTGGTGTTATATTAATAAACGTGCGGGGTGTGTTTTCTTTTGGACACTTTTGGGTGGTGGTTTAGAGAGTCGTGCTTTTTTTTTTTTTTTTAAATGCATTAGATTTGAACTTTTAATAGTAACTCAAGTTTCAAAGAAACGGGCTAGGGCATAATTTCCAATTTAAGAAGGAAGATGTACTGATATAAATTTCGTTGAATCCTGGAGCACATTTGAAAACAGAAGATATTAACAGTTTTTCCCAAATTCTTCACATGAGACATAAAAAAGTGGTCCACAATGTGAGATAAGACCTAGATGTCTGAGTTGTTTTACTCAAAACTAGCCAAATATCACAATGAACCCACATCCCAGTCACTGGTCTGTGATCACCCTGACTGACAATACCAGACTTTAAGTTTCCCTTCACATTAGGTATTCAGCTAAAGTATTACCAGACTGTTTTTACCTATCCTCTTTTCTACAAGTTGTATCCAGCCTTCCATTTATCCATCCCTCCATAAATTATTCATCTTTAAATCCATCTTTTCATCATTTCTGATGTCATTCCTGTCTCAATCATTCCTCACAGTTTTTTTTTTTGTTTCTGTAGGTTTCATATTTTTAGCCAGACCAATGTAAAAATATCTTCAAATTTTTATTCAAAAATTAGAATAAGAATAACTGAGGACTTTGGAAATTTGAGACTGGAAAACTATGGTCTTTTGACTTAAAAAACATGGAGGGACCCTAAGAGTCTATTTATGTATGAGTAGTTAACATATAATTGTCTAGCATATAATTCTCTAAAGATATACATGTGGCAAATCCAGGCATCTGGAAATTATACCCAAGGATGAACCAGACATATGGAGGTTCACAATTCTTTTCCTGAAGTCTTGAATGATTTTTAATATGTTTTTACAGGTTGCACACAAGGAAGCTGTGAGTTTAGAGTGTTGCATAATACAATACCTCCACAAGTGTGTTTCCACTTAATGCAGATACTTTGAATTAATCAGAAGCTCACAAAGCAATGACAGTATAATGTGGGCTTTCTCAATTTGTTAAAAGTCATAGTAATGTATGTGTATTTAGACTTTAGACTTCAGAAATCATTCTGGTTTTATTATAGCAAGAAATGATTTTATTCATCATAGCTGAAACCAGAAAGGTTTTAATCTGATTTAATGTCATCTGGGCCAAAACAGGTGACATATCTTTTTGTATAATGAATGTAACTGTGTGGTTTCAGCTGTATTAGATATATAAGGTCATATTTTTGCATAGTAGAACACTAATGCTTTGTTTTGTGATACTGCAAAAGTAACAAACGCATAGCATCCTGTGCTGTGCATGGTTTGTGCATTTTCTGGACTTGCCAATGCGTCGACAATGTCTTCCATGTGATTTTTTGCTTCACTTTAGGAAGTGTTTTGGAGTCATTTCTATGACATTTCTCACCAGCTGAGAGTGAACTGCAGCTCCCACACACTTTTTATTATTCCTTTATGACTCTTGCCCAAGCTCCTGCTCTTTGACCCAGCAACCACTGCTGGAAGTTTGTGTCTGTGGAGGATCGATAAAAGCTGCGATGAAAGCAGGCACTTCATAGCAGCAGCTTGAAGTGCTGACAGGAAAAGTGCTCTCTAAATGTAAAGTTAGGAATTTAAAATGGAAAGGAGCACAGGAACCTTTTTGAGCTCCAGGCTCCAGCTTTAGTAACCCCAATACCGTCTCATCTGGGACCATTTTTGGTCTGTGTGACCTGAACTCCAAACACGTGCCTCTTCACTATTCATTATCTCTGTAGCTAAATTTCAGTTTCACTATGTTTTGAAATGCCTTCTCTCTTGACCCCCCTCTTACCCTGATCTTTTAAAGCCATTTTTTCAGTGAAACCTAATTAACTTACAGCAGGTAAGCATTGTAAGTGCTGCCACAATTAAGATCTGATGAATTATTAATTATGGACATAATTACCTGATCATGCAATCAGCTAATTATGACATTAATTCTATTGTCCTAATTCAATTAAGTCCATGTAAGATTTTACAAGATTTTACTTAAATTAGAACCTGAAGACACAGTGGATTGCTCTAGCTGTGGATGAGGTGTGAGCTTCTGCACCAAGCAACGGTATTGAAGTATCTTGGGGTGTTACTAAATCCCTAATGTATATCTCTGCTTGTGTTTGACTTGAAAGCTCTGTTTCTCATTTAGTGAATCAGTGAAGAAATTGATTTGTTCCACAAGAAATCATTAGGTTTGTGGAACTGATTTAAATGTTCTGGAAAAGGGCTTGAATGTCAGGGTCAAAAGTGATAAGTTGTCACTTCCCGGAATGATGCCTGTTTCCAGAAACAGATTGGTAAGGGTAAACTTTCTAAAAATAATGAGCCCTCAAAAAAGTAAATATTGTTACTTAATGAATTGCTGAGAATAATCCAGCACTTCTTTCTTGATTCGATTGCTCAAAAGCCGAATGAAATCAATGATTGTCAACATCTCTTCATATATACACATATATCTTAATACGTTTCACCAAAATTTTGGTGAAACGTATTCAGTAAACACCAACCAGGCCCTTTACTTTATTAGCTTTCATTAAATGATTTCAAGATTAAATACCAGGGGGTTCAAGGTTCAATGCTACGTTGTTGATACCTATAGGTAGATTTGTTTTGCAGTGCTTGAAATCATTGATATTTTCATACAAACATCTTAACACAACCAGTGCCGGTCAAATAAATATAATAGTGCTCAAGGCTCCACAAATCAAATCAGGACACAGAAGAGGTGAGCAGAACATAAAAGAAGGATAAAAAATATGCGAGAAATAAAATCTTTATAAAACTAGTGGGTAAAAACCATACAATTAAAATATAATTAAAATCTAACCTAATAAAATCTGTTAAATCCATTAAAATCCATTTAGAGTGGCAGTATCGTTTCAGCTTGTTCAGCAACAGGAGTAGGAACAAAGCAGTTTTTCAAATCTCTGATCCTACATTTAGGGAGTAAGAATCTTCTTCCAGAGGGAAGAAGCTGATACTCTCTGTGAGGAGGCTGAAAGTCATCATTTAAAAAATAAGTTGCTATCCGCAGTACCTGCCTGCTACAGGGATGTGACTGATTGTTTGGGGCTCTCCAATCAGTCTGGACGACAGCTGCACAACCTGCTGAAGGGGACTCCTGTCTTTCAGAATTGTATGACCAAATCATGACAAGAAGGAAAAGAACAAAACCGATTTGATTGAAACATGATAAATAAGGGGCGTTATGGTTTATCAATATTAAAATGGTAGAGTTACCTCAAGCAGAAGAGGTGATGATGTGACTTTTTGCACACTGCCTCACAGTTGGCTTCAAAATTCAATTTGTCATCTAAAATAGTGTCAGGATCTGCCATTTTGGGTTTTGGGTTTGTTTACTTTCTCAGTTAGGTGTTTCTATTCCTTTGGGTATAGTATTTATGTTTGTTTATTCATTCTGTCATCCTGATAGTTTTGTTCTCTCTCCTCCCCTTTAGTTTTAATAGTTCTTTCTCCCCTCGCCCATAGTTCCTCTTGTCCCTGATTTGTGTTTCAGATTTAGCCTTGTGTTTATGTTAGGGTTTATATTATATAGGTTCCCTTAGCTCGGTTTTCCATTAGTTTAGCTTTTCCCCATTCCCCATGTTTAGTTTTTCCTAGAATTACTAATTATTTTAGTAATTATTTTATTCTGCATTCTCTAGCTCCCGTTTCCATAGCAACATATTCCCTCAGTTCCCTGCAGCCTGGTCCACACCTGGTTCATGTTTCCTCTGATTACCTGGCTTCCTGTCTCATTGGTCCATACCCCACATCCCTCAGCTTATAAGCCCTCTAGTTTTCAATG
The DNA here is from genome assembly GCA_036173005.1 of Crenichthys baileyi. Lineage (NCBI taxonomy): Eukaryota > Metazoa > Chordata > Actinopteri > Cyprinodontiformes > Goodeidae > Crenichthys > Crenichthys baileyi. The sequence goes on from JAHHUM010000661.1 coordinate 288,905, forward strand.
TTCCCTGCTGGTTCCTTATGTTAACAACCCTAGTTGTCTAGTTTCTCCTAGTGGTTTGCTTTCTGTTCGCCTCCTGAACTTGTGTTTTTGGATTACCAGTCTGTAAGTCTACCTTCAGTTTCATTATTAAAAACTTCATCTACTCACCATGCGGCCTCCTCGCCATGTTCTGCATCCCGGTCCTGCCTCCAAACCCACAACATTGACAAATAGTCCCATGGTATTTGTAAAAATGCACATTCTCAATGGCTGGATCTTTGATAAAAAGTGTCTTTGTGCTTGCGTGGTTTTCTGCTATAATCAATAATCATATCTTTAGTCTTATCAGTATAAAGATAAGCCTCCTCACCCCATTTTACAAAGTCATCAATCACCGGGCCACGGCTGTTTTCATTTTCTTGCAGCAAACTAACAGCGACAGATTCATTAACGTACTTTATGATTAATCTAATGTGTATATCTGCTCTGACACATGTTTTTATACAGAATAAAAAGTAGTAGCCTCGAGGTGACCCAGTGGTAGTGCATTTAAAATTTCGTTAACTCGCACTCTCTGTGTCCTGTTTGTTAAAAATATCCAGGATCCACCCAAGCAAATCAATATTTAAACTGTTTGTGGAGCCTTCTGGTTAAAATGTTTAGCTAAATTGTATTAAAAGCCAAGCAAAAATCCACCAATGAAAGCCTGGCATATGTCCCAACAAAATCCAAAAGTAGGTTTAGCAGATTGAGGGTTACATCCACCACTTCCCTGTGATGCACGCTTGCAAACTGCATAGTAATCTAAAAAATGTTCAGTCTGCATTTAAAACTCAAATCTGATTAAACTGTCAAAGACTTGCATTAAAACTGAGATCAGAGCTACTGTACTAAAATCACCAACAGTTTTAGAACAACTGGAGCATTTTTCCAGGTGTAAGGAACATATTATCTTAGCAACAATCTATTATACATACAATGAAACACAGGACTCAGCTCACTGGAACAGAATTTAACTACACACTACATTATCTGGTCCATGGTTTTTGCTCGCTTTTACAAAATTAAAAGCCTTTTTTTCATTCTGAATCTGGATTTTCTTGCTGAAATCAAAGATTGACAATAAAATGACAATAAAAAGAATTAAAAGCATTAGCTAGGTCAGACTAATTAAAAGTAAGTGATTTCTTATATAAAAAAGAATTGACTGATTTGGAAACTACAGGCCTGTTGCTTGAATAGAGTTTAACAGGCTTACATAAAATATTCATATCACTGCAAAAGACAATATAAGAACAGAACACATCAACCTGTGAGTATAAACATAATCACGAGTGTTTAAAAATGTCCCAGTCAAAAAAAGTAAAACGTTCTTGCAAAGATAGAACTAACTAACACTTGTTTTTCCTCTCCCCCGGAAAAATCTCTCTGAATACGATCCAGTATTCGGAATTTTAAGGCTTGACTCCTGAGCTAAAGTAGCAATGTTTAGCCACAGAAATCTGTCTCTGGAGTACTGAAATGTGACACCACAAGCAACACGGGTAAGTTCAGCGACACACAGCAGGTTCACCAGCTAATTTACCCGGAATCACAGCCCAACGAACAGAAAAGAACAGAAAGTTCAGCTTTGTTGATCGGCATCGGAGCATTTGATGCTGATACTAAGGTATTTAAAACAGTAAATAGAAAATTAAATGGTTGCTGCGTGCACATGTTCCCACTATGCACAGATTTGTTGTGTTGCTCAGTAGTGTAGACACAACTGAGTTTTAATGCTGGCACTTCACGTGTTTTCAAGTGGCATCTGAGATCTGAATCTAAGGTATTCTCACAGAAATGAAAAGACACCATCATTTTTTTTTTTTTTTTTTGTCCAGTCGCCATTTCATACCTTTGCAGTTATGGTTAAATTTTGCAGTTACAATGTGGTTAATACCTGCCAGTAAGACATTTTGAAACTCCTCCTCTCCTTTTTGACATATTCAGTTTCTACAAAATGCACTCGAGTTTAGTCCTCGAAAGGAACAGAAGAGTGCCTTGGTCAGGAAACATTAAAAATTAGATTACCTTCAAAGCTGAATATAACTAAAACAACTTTTAAAACATATGCTAGTCTTTTTGAAGATTACATTGCCTTTTCCACAATCCATAAATTAAGAGCTGTTCTACACATTAAAAGGTATCTCACTCATGTACAGAAAACTATTCATACCTCTGGCAAATTCGGGTTTAAAGTATTCCTTTAATTTTACAGTTTTGCCCACATGTTTCTTCTAACTGGATGTAATATGAGAGTTTTTGAGTAATCCGACAAGTGCCTCGACTTGAATCTGATAGAGAATCTGCGGAGGAAGACTAAGAGCTCATCACCAAAGATAAATTGATAAATGAAGATAAATTAAATTTTTTTATAAGTGAGAATAAAAAAAAATTTAAATGTTTAGATTTTTTTTCAGAACTGATTATCTGTTGAGATACCTCTCATTTTCTTACTGAAAAAAGACTTGTTGCTTTAACTAAAATAATTTTAGATTTAAATCTGCCATTATTTTGAATATGTATATGCATGTATGTATATACAGTATATATACATATATATACATATATATATATGTGTGTGTGTGTGTGTGTGTGGGTGTGTGTGTGTGGTTTAGTGTTTTTTTTCTTATTCCTAAAACCAAAACGTTATTTGTTTGTTTTCTTGTCGCTTGTAAGAGTACATGTACAGTAGTTGCACAGACAGCCTATCAGATGCTGCACAGCACACTTTCTCTGTTCACACAAGCGCACATACAAACAACCAATTCCCACATATTACCATGCTCTGAGTAATTTTGTTCCTGGGCTACTGGTTGTGTTAGTATGTCTGCAGGCCCAGCCAAAAAGAACCTATTTATCAGGCTGCTTTGTATCAGGCTGCTAATCAACCTGGTAACCTGCAGCTGCTCTTCTACCCTGGCTGAGCCACCCTGTACTCTACACCAACAGCCACTTATATGCTCTTATTTTTCACTCTGAAGATTACAAAGCCATTTAAACAGATGTAAGGACTTTAAACACTGTACAAGTGCAGAACTGCATTTTAGAGTGGACGAACAGAGCTTTCTTTTTAGGGTTATAAACCTTTTTGCACCACATTACAACATTCAGTGTTTTTAAATAGAACTCGGTTCTGTCTAATGAAAGATCATTTACCTTTTCTTCTTAAAGAGAAAAAGATAGTCTAAATGCTAGTTAAGTAAGTATATCTGTAAAAGTTGACTACATACACTGGTGAAATTTATTTACCTTTTGTTGTGTGTGTCATCTGTCCATTTGGCGTTTTGATTTTCATAATGTATGTTTTATAGTTGTTTAACCATATTTAGTGTTCGTTATTACTAGGTGAAGGTTGTATAATATGTGTGCTTTTGTTTCATTCCACGTGTCTATGTGAAAGTTTGCCTCATTGTCAGTTAACGAAAAAGTTGAAATATGTCAATTTTCTACCCTAATCTGCCCACGTCCACGCAATCTAAATTATTTAGGTTAAAAGTATTCGCTCTAACTTATATTGCAACTTTACACAGATGGACAACAACAGCTGATCAGACTGGAATTTGTTTTCTGTTACCAGAATGTGGAAGTGCAGTCTATAGAAACTAAGTACTACCTTACAGGCTAGTCTTAATTTTGATATGATTGTCTTGAGGTCACTGTGAAAACATACGATAGGATCCATTTGACATGTCTGTATAACATTCTGCACTTGTCTATGTAACATAATGGTGCCTGATTGTTTTTAGATCTAGCTAATAATTTTTTTTGTGTTCTGTAAAACCAAACACATTTTATTTTTCGGCACACCCTGCCGCAGGACCTCTCGCCGCTCCAAGAGGCGCGTCCACATAGACTTTGCATGAAAACCAGACGCCCCTGATGCTCAAACCGCATTTTGTCTGAACGCAGCATTATTCTAGACTGCCTGATGCTTGGCTCAGTATTTTGCAAAATGATCTGCATTCTACAGATTTACTATGGCTTTGAATAGTGTTAGATGATATCTGGCTACATTGATTAAACTTTTGTGGTCATCTAATAGTAAAGTGTTAATCAGAGACAGTCATTCCTTTATGTGACATTCTCAGCTTGAGTTAGTGCTCAGCATCGCTGTCTTGATATTTAATGAAGTAACACTATTCTTTAATTACAATTTCAAAATTATTTCTAATTATCATAAAAAAAACAAGATTAGGTATGTTGACATAACAAAATATATATAGTTTTTAAGATGAGATTTATCTAGTAGATAAAGACATACTGAATTTGTATTCACAACATTGCAAGATATTGAAATAACTTATATAATGAAACTTTAAAACATTGTTAGCTGTTTGACTGCTTTGGCCTGTTCATCCAAGCTAAACTCACAGCTCTGACAAACAATTGTGTCAAACTCACCTAAAAAATTACCTTCAGGGTGCAGTGGTGGTGGTGTAGGGGGTTAAGCACGCGACCCATATACAGAGGCTTTAGTCCTCGACATGGCCGTCCCTGGTCCCAGCCCTGGCAACGTTTGCCGCATGTCTCCCCCTCTCTCTTCGCTTCCATTTCCCTTTTTCCTGCTGCAAAAAAAAAAAAAAATCTTTCAAAAAATGTATTTATTTATCATGGGAAAAAGAAAAAACTTTTTCAATAATTATTAATTCTTGACAAGTAAAGCCTTGCTGCTTCTGTATGTTTTCAAGGGAAAGCAGTATTCAGGGCCCAAAATGCCAAGAAGGAATGATATCAGTGACCTTATAGAAGCAATTGAGGCTGACTTTTAATCTGGGAAATGTCATTTCAACCTGAAAAGACTCACAAGAAACACAAAGATGGCAATTAGAGTTTATTGATAAAAATGTATATCTTTGGCGCTCGGACCTCAGAGGAAGACATGAATGCTGAGAATGACATGAGCTTGAATGAACGCCTTAGGCTTAGAATTAGATGAGTCTTCCCCCCCTTGGGATCCGATACTGATGGTGGAGTGAAGCCCTAAGAAGGTGAGGGAGCCGGGAGGAGTCTGGAAGGGAGATGGTGGAGGTGGGGCGGAGAAGGGTCGAAGCTCAGCTGAAGAGTGAGGGAATCCATGGCTGGAAGTCCTTAAAAGCAAAGCCTCTGAGGATGATTGATTGAAGACACATGCGGATCGGATGCTGATTGGATGGAAGAGAGATTCACGGTGGAGTCACAGAACGGCCGGGGGGTGGAGGTGAGTCTTTCAGTTTGAAATTTTGTCAAAACTCCATTGCAACCTAAAAAGACTAACAATAAAATTAGAGATTAGAGACGTTTATTGATAAATGTTTATATATTTGGCGCTCGGACCCCAGGGGAAAACATAAATGCTGAGAATGACATGAGCTTGAATGAACATCTTAGGCTTATAATTAGAGGAGTCTTCCCCAAAAAGGACAGAGGCTGAGGCTGGAATTAAACAAACTAGATGAGTGATTTGATGGGCAGGGTTAGAGTTATGCAACGAGAAGGGTGAGGGGAGGACATGGATGAGAAAGTAGAAAAAGGGAAGAGCTGGATAGGCATAGCGAAAGGATGAGATAGGAGAGAGGAAGAGTCTAGCCTGATGGGACATAGAGAGGGATGGATTGGACCTGCTGAGGAGAGAGGGAGGTTAGAATGCTTGAGATACTAGATGGTTGATTGAACCATGAAGACCCTGGAAGTAAGAGCTGAGATTGCAGAATAAGGAAAATGATAGATCGTGCTGCGAAGGCAGTGAGAAGGCTGAGAGAATGAAATATAGAGCTGTAAAGGCATTGAGAGAGGACAGCATTGCCACAGAGGCAATGAGAATGAAATCATGCCGCGGAGGCATCGAGAAATGAAAGAATTGCCACGGAGGCAATGAGAGAGATAGATTGATAAAGATGGTATGAGGTACCGCGGAGGCATCGAGAAATGAATGAATTGCCGCAGAGGCGATGAGGATGATATTTCATGCCGCAGAGGCATTTAGAAACAGAAGCATTGCCACGGAGGCAATGAGAAAAATGATTCGTGGCCCGAAGTCATTGAGAAATGAATGCATTGGGGATGATAGAACATGCCGTGAAGGCATAGAGAATGATGAACAGTTAAGCAGAGAAGGCATGGCGAGTGAAGGAGAGGCCAGCGAAGGAGTGAGAGTGAATATTTAAATGAGGATGATGACGTGACGGTACCTGATAAGAAGAAGCATGAAGTGACGACTAGGAGAGGAGTTTATTGATAAAAGTTATTCTTTGGCGCTTGGATCCTGGTGGAAGACACAGATGCCGATAATGGCATGAGCTTGAATAGACATCTAGGACTGGAATTAGAGATGTCTTACCTCCAAAAATGGCAGAGGCCCTGGCCGAGGCTGAAATAGAAACAGTATGGGAGTTAGTATGAATGAAGTTGGTCTGAGTGGCGGGGCGTAGAGAAGGGATGATCTGTGCCTGAAAGGATGGCAAAGAAAATTAGTGAGCCTGATGAGGCATGAGAGGGCTGGACTGTGCCTGACAAGGCATAGAGAGGGATGTGGCGTGTGCCTGACAAGGCGTAGAGAGGGAATGGTGCATGCCTGACATGGTGTAGAGGGAGATAGATGAAGTGATGAGATGAAACTTGGGAGATATGACAGATAACATCAGCTAACAGATGTTGCAGGATGGGGACCTTGAAGAGAATGAGGGGAGAGAATGAGGTTTGCTAACATGATAGCAAGGATAAGTTTAAACTGAAAAGGCCAACCACCACCAGTTAAAGCAGAAGCTCTTACGACAGCTGATAGATTGTTGAGCAGATAGCACAGAATGGAAGTTTGCGCAGACATATGCAGAAAAGTTGTTGTAGGGAAGCTGTGGAAATTCCTTGGGTACCTGCTGAAGTGGCTGCCCTGATTCTGAATGAGTGACCTGAGAACTGACTAGGGGGAAGGTTGCATTGAACAAAGTTTGCCTATGAGGAACCAGGAAACGATTGTGGAAACTCCTTCTGGAGTGAGAAAAGCATGCTGGGTGAGCTGATTTTGTGACGTTTGAGAGCAAAAGTGAACATGGCTTGGAAAGGACAAAACGGGCCATCGAGGCCTGCAATGGAAAGGACCTTACCTTTGGTGTGTTTAAGGTAAAGTTTGAAATGGTCTGGATAGAACTTGAGGTCTGAAAAAGCTAAATCTCTAGATGGAACGAATGAATTCGAAGGAGAAGTAAATTTGCTTAGTCTAATGGTGCGTTTCTCACCAAACACGGATTCTGCGATGGGGGGCGGCCGATTTACATGTTATCCCTATGTAGAGGCACGTTCAGGAGCAGAGCGGCACGGAGGAGACGAAAAACGCGGTGTGAAAGGCGCGCCGAGCGAAGCGGGAGCGAAGCGAGAGTGATGGAGGAGTTGAAAAATCTGAACTTTTTCCTAAATTCGTGTCGCTTCAACCAATCAGCGGACTGGATGTGGCTCGTGAAGGTCGGTGAAGGACCAAAGCGGAGTAAGAAGAAGCGGTTATCAGTGATGGAGAAAAGATTATAGTGGCGGTGTGTGGCAAGCCAGGAGTTGGATGACTCAGGACTAATTACGTTTTACCGAGACAAGTACAAAAAAGACTGTGTTCCTGGTTTATGTTTAGGCATCAAATATCTTATATTTAGGAGATTGTGGCCATTAAAAATTGGCTGGTGTTTTTTTTACTGAGTGGAGAAGTATTTACTCACCGGAAGACAGATGGACAGGCGTCATGCATAGTGGGGACACAGCCACAGTTAGACTGGTGTGAAGTTAGTTTGAAGTTGGATTGTTCAAGCTCTGCTGTGAAGTTATGTGGCATCTAGCTCGGCGTTGATCTGATTCAGGCACTCAGATTTATCCACGATTGTTTGGTTCGGAAACTTATTGACGGTCCCTAGTGAACCCCCACGCGTCAGAAGATGGGGAGCAACGAGAGAGCAGCTAGCCGACATCTGGGTGCGCTGAATCGGATTAGGCCGTGGGCTGGATGCGCTGGCTCCGCGGAGACTTGAGTGTTCCGGTGTCCGGCTTCGGGCTTGGTTCAATGTGGTCGCCGGGTATGGTGGTGTCCCGGAGGCCTGATGTTGTCTCCCAACGCGGGAGGGGCAGCAGATCTTTGAACTGGGTCCTGGATAGACGGAAGTAGCCACTGAAATCGACCATCATCCAAAACGCTGCTCCTGGAGTAGGTGGTGGTACTCTCCGAACTGTTCCCGTCCCTGAAGAATCACGTGAACCCAGGGACGTCGACATTGGCGGTGTTTTCTGGCTCTCCACAGGTAAAACAGCGTGATTATCCGTGAAATCCATGTCTGGCATGTTCAGTTGAAAGCAGCTTACAGCAGATGGAAGCTCCTGCTATTTGATGACGCGGCGAAGCGTTGCCGCTTGTTGACGTTTGGCAAGGCGGAATTCACGCGGCAAGTCAAGCGAACAAAAGCACACAAATGACGCGAAACATTCGCAGAATCCGGTTTGGTGTGAATGCACCATAAGAGAGCCGTAGAAGGCGAGGAGGTAGACACTGAGAGAAGATTTTTGAAATAAGGTGAAAAAAGGGTCTGGAGCGAAGCATCATAAGGAGATTTTTAAGGAGGAGAAGTGTTATAGGTCTCCAGGACTCAGACTGCGGAATGCGATGTTTTGAGATGGCTTTTAGGAGAAGTTTAATGGCGTGATGAGTGAAAAAGCTTGGAGTGGGCTCAGAAAGATGATCTTTTGAGAAAAATGTATGTTTGCTAATAGGCTGCAGTTGTAGGGGAGCTTGAAACGACGGTGTTCAAAACAACGAGTAATAAAGCAAGAACTGTTTGAATGTAAACCGGGTATAATGGTGTGTTATGAGCAAGGCAAAATTTAGCAAAGACTGCAAGAGTCTGAGTCAGTAGAGCGGGCTAGTATTCTTTGGTAAGTTAGTCACACTTAAGCGTTTACTAGTTTCAATATTATAAGCTAAGTAAAGTCACAGACAGTTGAAATATTATCTGTTGCATTTATTTTATTTATTGGTACAGAGAAAATATAGAAGGCGATGGTTACAAGTTTAATAAATAAATAAAAATAAAGATTGTCAAGGATAAAACGGGTTGTCATAATTTAAGGTAAATAATTCATATATGGTAAACTAATAAGGCAAAAAGGTTAAAAGCAGCATATTGTTACTTAAGGTATTTACATTCTGTATTTTTTTAAGCTCTTATAATGTGTTCACATGCAAGGGTTTGTCGACAAAAGGATTGTGAACCATCCATTTGAGAGATGTTGTAGAAAAATTGTATTTTCAAAGAAAGCCATTCAATCAGCTTTATTAAATTAGCCTTAAGGGAGACAGGTCTTTCAGCATCAGACGTGTTACTGAGCAGAGCCGAGACCAAATCTGAAGAGACAAAGGCTGACACCTCCTTATATCAGTTTGGCAAAAAGCCCATGTGGCCTGACACCCCCTCTAGGAAGAGCAGAGGTGAGAATCAACCTAACTTTCACGCAGACATCTTGGCTGCTCTGCAAAAAATTGTTTGTTGGACCAGCAGGGGTTCCAGGGACAGGAAGAGAAATGAAACACCTTTTGTTCAGGCACATTTCCCCTTTAGCTTGTAAATGCCGTGGGGATGACTAGTAGGATGGGGCAGAAAGGAAGGTGGAAGCCATTGTCATTTCAGACTTGGTCGTCACCTCAGAAGGACAAAAGCAATTTTAATTATTACATTACAGAGACCATCTTTTCGATCGGGACTACAGACCGTAAAAACTGAAATGAGTCAGCTGAGAGAACGACGTCGCCATAAAAGGAGATACCGTGCGAGTTCGTAAGGAGACTGGAGCAGAAAGGCAGCAGTTTCAGTTTGGCCGGGTAGGAGTGCTGCGTCATAATAAAATTTCAGTGGCGAGAATAGACCAGTCTAGGCAGACTCCTGATTGAGCAAGGGTGGATGTAGCTTTAGCGGAGAAGGATTTGTGATACTGATAGAAATCGAGAAGCCATGTTTGAGATGAAGGTCGAAGATGAGGGACGGATAGGCATCGAGCTTCTTCTATGCTCAGGTTAAATGAGCAGAAGACGTCTCTGAAATCCTTAACGGCGGCGACAAACTCGCCAAAAGGGAGATTCTTAGAAAGGAAGAGGAGTGGGCTGAGCTTCGGCAGAGCGGAAAAGAGGAAGTGTTGACGTGGCAGAATTGGAGGCGAACTCTAAGCTGAGTAAAAGATTATATGGATCATTGGAGAGAATCCATGGACGAGATGAATAAAGCAGGGAAGATTGCGGGGTGGCCAGAGTAGAGACGTCGAAGCCTGGGGTGTGGGAGGATGATCGGAGGAGAAACCGCTGCAGAAGCCGGGCTGGGTGACGTGGCAGTGGGAGCCGGGGTGGAGGCAGGGCGACTTTGGTGACGCTTAACAGGAGGATTGGAGGAGTTTTCAATGGGCCTTCCACTTGCCCAGAGCTGAGACGAGGGAAAGGGACCCATCAAGGCGAGAGGCCAGGCGAATGCTCCTACGAGTGGGAGAGGAGGAAGGAGGACGAGGATCCGTCACGAAACAGTGCGAGAAACTGGCCAAGTTGCCAGAGTCGTTTCCAGACATGACGTGGCTGATCATCGAAGCTCAGCTGAAGAGCGGGAACTCCATGACTGGAGGTCCTTAAAAGCGAAGCCTCGGAGGATGATTGATTGAAGACACATGCGGACCTGACGCTGATTGGATGCAGGAGAGACGCACTGTGGAGTCATAGGACGGCCGGGGAGTAGAGGTGAGTCTTTCAGTCTGAATTTTCGTCAAAACTCCATATGGCCATATAATAGAATTTTTCTTATCAAAGTGGGAGAGAAATTAACTCACAATAAGAGAAAATCCAGACTTTGTCTTTATAAGTTTTATTCAAAGGCATTTCTGCGTTTGCAGACCCTGTCAGTGACGAGTCAGTGAAACAGAGCCCAGAGCACAGTTTACAGACAGTATTTAAACAGTATGTGGGTGTTACCTCAACTTAAAAGAGTTTGGAGACATGGTCCTCTAGACCCCATCTGGGTCAGAGGTAACAATATTATTTATGAGGACAGCCATCTGCTCTTCCTCAGACACAACCCTCCAGGATGTGTTTTAATCATTAAACTTCTGGTAATGGTTTAGAGTCCATCTACTCTAAATAACAGAACACTAACAAAAACACAGAGGTCAGAGGAGAGAGGTTAATGAAAGTTCACAGCACTTTGGAATACTTTGGAGCTCTAAATAAAAGAATTTCCATTACAATTCCTTTCTTCTGATTACAAGATAATCACAACTAAAAGGAAAATTCTTCAAAACCATCACCCAAGATTATACTCGTACTCGTACTCGTACTCGTAATCAAAATAAAACCAAAAAAAGAAGATTCAACATTTTAAAATAAACATCAAATTCAAAAAGAAAAATAAAATTACTCCAATCTTTGTTACCGAGGATGTCCAAACACCAGTAATGAGCCAGGACCAAATTCCAAGAGGAACCCATATTTTCATTCTGTCGAGCCGTCAGCAACTCCCAATTTATCATGGATACTTATCATGTTATTAGACACATCAGGAATGGAAAATACAACACTGTTCTCCAAATAAATGACAAACACCACGGTCGGTCCGACCCCGTCTCAGCTAAGAGGTAATGCCAAAGTCTTCCTATGGGGTGCCAATAGCTCTCTCACTTTTTTGGCCGTTAACATTGTCTTCCTTTCTAATAATGGACTGATCGAATCATAAGTAGTAGCTGAATAACATTCTCCAGACTCGAATTAGCAGGCAGATACAAAAAATGATCTATGTCCAAACCTCCAAACCATTGTTCTTAGGACACGAATACCGTTGCTCTACCAGGAAAAATTACAAGAACCGCTGGTTGGTAATTTCTTTGCCTGGCCATACAATTCACTTCCCTTCGGTAAGGCTGTAAGATTAAGAGTTAACACAAAGTCCTGAATTGGTATAAGAAGAAGAATCAAGTTCAGTATCATAAGGACATGACTGGGGGGGGGGAGGAGAAAAGGCAAAATTTATGTTTGTAGGTCACACCAACATGAAACAGATATAATAATTTTGCAACCCTCTGTCCTCCAAGGAAACAAGGGTGTTTTTTCCTTCCTCAATACAAATATCTAGATCTTATTAATTCCTATTAACCCCAAAATCTATGAACATCCCTGTAGCAGCACATATTAAATTGGTCTCACTAAGAAATCTACTAACATTTCTGCTTTGCATTATAATGTAAAATTCCTCACCCAAGTAAAAATAACCTCCAACAGCTGGTTATGTTGCCATCATAGAGAAAGAAAGTAGTTAGAATAGAAAGCGTTTTTTTCCAAAGAAAACAAATCATAAACCAAATTAAAAATCCTGCTCACCGGAGTGGCTTCTGCGCTTCACCTGCCTGTTACCAAGATAGTACCTGGTGGCGGATCTTAGGAAACTCCTCTAGGTAGGAGATTCAGAAAACCAGGATGCTGCTCAAGGTGGGTGTTCCCGATGAACACCTTCCAGTGTAGCATAGACCCAAGTGTCAACAACGGTGTAGGGTCTGATATGGCCATAAAAAACCCAGCATCTGGACTTCAAGTGTGTTCTCGCTGGAATCAAGGAGTGAGTTTGGAAGTGGCTTATTTTCAGCAATGCAGCTTTCGCGAATCTGTGAAACTTGAAAAGCACAGTGGACAGGTATTGACAGTAAAACAACATTCCCTCTCACACAAAGATGTGGAAGTAGAAATCTTTAGCAATATCCCCATGCCCGAAATAGGAGACCTGTCAAACAGCACTTCAAAAGTCTCGATCGAAATGAAAACAATAAGCAGAGCCTCCCACACCCTTGCTAATTTTTTTGTATTCTAAAGTCCCATTCTCAAGCCTAGGTGCTTAGTGTCACATGAACTTCATCAAAACATCCAGCAAAATCAAAAAGAGGGGAGATTAATCTTCTCACTCCACCTAGAGTATACTAGCAGTGATAATCAGCTAAATATTCTGAATATAAAAAATGTGACATATGACGTTTGAGAAGGCCTGATTACAGTCATTAATTCCATAGTTTTTAGAATTCTCAAGAAAATTTCAAAATGGTCTAATCTGTGGAGATGTAAAATTTTCACAAAAGAATAAACACCATACTTTCAGACAGGTTTTCAGAATGTGATCTTAAAAGGAACTATGCACCATTTATATAAACAAAGTACAACGTCTCTTCGCTTTGTCGCTAAGTCCTCACTGGAGGTATGAGCTACCTTTTTCCCATGAGTGCTAAAACCTTTGTAATTCATTCTGACATTCCCCTCTTCTGGCGCAGGGTCCAACCCTGCGACAATCCAGCAAAAAGGTTAAAAACTTTCTAGTCACCAGGTAACAGATCACATACATAAAACCACAGAATGAATTCTGACAAAAGGTGACACTATGAAATTACCAACCACATAACATAAATAAAATCCAGATGTTTCTAACCGTAATTCGTTCATCTACAACAAACCGCAAACTTCAGTTGTTTTGTGCAATTCATCAATGTCTCACTTAGAATTAAGTCACATATCATCCTGATTTGTCTTGTATGAAGATGAATATTAATTAATGGACATGCCAATGTAATTGTGATGCTAAACTCTACACAATTAATCTGATAATAATTCTCACCAAGTATGAAGTCATGACTCAGATTCTTTATCAAAAGATATTCCTTACTTTTAGCATATCTTAAAAACTGTCAGCAAGCTTAATGGCACCCAAAAAACAAAAAGGGAAAACTTTCAACCTAATAAATTACCAATGATCCTTCATGGCAAAACTATCTTCAAATTAAATTTAAACTATTTCATTAACCTTTTAAATAGTAAAACCATAAATCTAAATGTCGATGCTACATCCTTAATTATTATACAAAAAACATGTTAAGGCACAATCACTACAGCATTTTGATTCTATTGTCTCTTAACCGCAGGTGTTAATAACTCATGTGGTCAGGAGGGAGGTGCTGAGCTTACCATGAAAGAAAGCATGAACGAACCTGGTACAGGGCAGAGGTCATGCAGTAACTAAGCCTCTGATAGCGGACCTAGTAGGCGGGACCCACAGTTTCTCATTCCACACCCATCTTAGTGTACCTTAAACCGACTGGCAAAACTTGTTAACTTACACCTACCTGCAAAAACAAGCTGCTTCTTAATTCTCACTGAAACTCAAGGTTTAATCAATCTGGGATTTAGAAACATTAGTTTAAACATGCTTATTATGGTCATTGCAACACATAAACAAACATTCAGTCTCAACAAAACAAAGACGAAAAGCGTCGAAGGTGACAGACAATGTGGCCAATTTAAGTTTTTTTTTGTTTTACCATTTGAGAATTCAAAGAAATCTTTAACAATCTCTTTTTAATATGTTTCTTTTCTCAGCGGGGGGCATATCTCTAGTGCTGTAGATTGATCAAGGTTATTATGACAATCTTTCCCCTTTCAGGATCCTTTTTAAAATGAGTGCACATAGTCCAAAGAGATCTTCAAACAATCTAAACCACAGCAACAGTTTTCATCTAACATGAATCCAAATTTACTGAGGCTGAAAACCCTTTTGGGTTTTGCCACAATTTCTATACTGTAACAAAACTGTGAAATAATACAATAACTACAATCCTAAGAGTTCCTGTTATAGTTTCTCTTTTGTTTTGCTCAATTTGATCCCGCTGTATTCAAGATTCCTCCTGCTCTTGCCTCTCAGTTAAAAATGCAAAAGAAGTATTTTAAGTCGGCATTGACATCTTTATGGCATACCCAAACAAAACAAAACGGGCAGTGTTAAACTTAACAGAAATTAGATAAGACCTGGACTCCACACTGGACTTTGTTCCCACATAACGTTTCAAAGGAGAGCCAAACATCATTTTGTTTAATTTGGGCTATTTAAAATTTTGAGAGTTTGGGAGAAAATTATTACTAGAACCCCTCTTTATTTTATCTAAATGCTAATAAATGTGTAACAATTTTATTCCTTCGTAATCTGAATTACCTGTGTACCTCGTACTCCTAAGTATTCTTTTTAATCTTTACACCCTAAGAAATCGAAACAAGGAGACTGTAGTTTGAGCCGACCATCCTCTTAAGTGTTGTGGAGCTTTATTTCTTTTCTTTTCCTAAAATAAAGGATTTACTTATCTTTATTCCGGTTATAAAGAATCCTACCCTTTGCTCCAAAACAAAATTCTTTCAGCCCCCATCTGTGTTCCCCACGTAGAAATTTTTGAGTATTACTGCATTTCAAAACTACCAAAAGACTGGAACTCATCATTGGCTTAGATCTGTTTAATAGGATCGGTCATACTTTAAATTAGTATTAGAATTTTATGGACCCAAAATCTTGGCTCATGGCTTCAAGAGTCCAGTAACCACAGGTTGAGTACTGCTGAATTAAACAATGATGCTAGCTTTCTGCAGAATTGAAGGGATTGGGCTTAATTCCCCAGACCGTTAGTGTATTATTTCTACTGTGGAACAATATCAGATAAAAAAATTACTAGTTCACAGCTCCTAATTTACGTCATCTCATATTTCTCCTAACCCAGTTCATAAGAAAGCTTCAGAACAAACATTATGCTTAAAAAAAGCCTCAAAACAAAACATCAGATCTGTTTTAAAATAAGGAAAGCATGCTTAAAAATGTTGGTACTCGTGGTGGGAATAATTCCACAGTCCTGAAGGGGCCTTTTCTATGCTGCAGAGTACTTTTAGAGGAACATCAGATTATTTAAAATTTTTGTGTGGTACACTGTCCAATCAGATTTCTTTCTTACCTCAAAAAACCAAATTTCTTTCCCAGTCTCATTTTAAAGGTTTGTTTTGCCATGAAAATGTGTTTAACGAAAGCCAATTAACGCTTAAAAGTTTTAAAACGTTTTAGGGGGGGGGGGGGGGGGGGGGGACTGGTGATATCTTAGAAAACCAACAGTGTTTTAATATCCTATGTCAACACAGAACTGATTAGGTTTCCTTTCGCTTCCCCAGAGTAAAAAAAACAAAAACTCGCAGAACCAAGCCTTTCATAGTTTTTGTCAGACTGATATAAGGGTAACTGTAAATCAAGCAAACGCTGCATGAATCAGAAGAGGGAAGGAAAAAACTAATATAAACTCTTCCATCGGCGTCTGTGAAAAACAATGAATTTGTACTTTCATAAGCGTAAGTTAGCACTTGCGGACAAAAAAACAAAACTGCACCCCACTTGTAAGTACTGTGTCAGAGAACTAAGCTGTTTTTAATGGTTTCTATCCATTAGTTTGGATACAGACTCTGCAACAGAAAACAATATGAAGAGAGCCATCAGGTGTTACCATTGCCATGGTTTTAAAAATGTTCCTTCATGATATCTGTCCTGAAAATACATAGAAACCATGATACTGTCTGAGTTTTGGAAATGTAACTCTTTCTCTGGCTTTTTTTAAATAACTTTAATAACTAAGAATAATTCACCTGAATATTCCACGATAAAATAACTGCTTCTCTAAGAATTTAACTGGAAAGTATCAAAATGAGGCTAAGTTATCACCCGTTTGAAGATAACTTTTCTAAACCCTGTAAAATAATAGTTTAACCCGCTATAATATCTTTCAACGTCAGATCAAGCGTCACATGAGCAGCGGTTAATAAGCGTTCTTCTTGCAGAAAAATGGGAAAAGATTTATGGCAGATGTGTGTGTTTGTACGTTACCCCCATCAGTGTTTTAATCGTTCTGTCGATCAGCTCGAACTGTCATGGCACACAGTCGCTCTATCCGTCTCTAAAAAAAAAAACAAGCCTTTCCAGGTGTGTTGGTCATGGACATTCACAGGTCCTTCCTTGTCCCTTTAACTTCTCCAGAGAAAGAACTTTGCTCTGGCCTGTTTCTCTTCTTCTGGCCCGCATAAGATGTGGCTTTCAATATAAATCCAGTGTATCGCTCTTCTGGCTCTGGCAAACAGCAGGATCGTTGTCCATCTCAGTGGTTTGCGGCCAGGAACTTCTTCTGGGTTTCGTTCTGGTAAAAAACTCACACTGTCATTTGCAGCAAGCAGGCAGGAAGACAGGCAGGCAGACCTCTCTCTTTCAGGCCATGCGGAAGAAGCGTCTCTGGTGGAGTAGCCAATGGAAGGGCCAGGTTTCTAAAAGTCCAGACTCAAAACGCAGATGTTGCATTCAAATCCCATATATGTGTGTATGTGTGTGTGTGAGAGACAGAAGAAAAAGTTTAGTATAGGTTCAGATTTTGCACACAGAAATATTATCAGTCAGTCAGTCAGTTGTCCTGTCACTTCCTTCCAGAACATGGACTATACTCCTTTCTAAAACAAATTTCATTTCCCATCTCTAATGTCCCTTTTCACTTTTACCTTCTTTTCCAATTAATCGCAGCATTTAAGACAAACGAAACTCCCTGCAGTAAAGTTTTAACTCTTTAACCCCTTAATTGATGCCCTCTGTGCTTTTCAATCTTTTTCTTATGTTTCATTTTTTCTTATCTCCGTCCATCAACTGTTTCACTTTAAACTATTTTTATTTAACTATTTAACCTATTTACACTCAAACTTCACCCTGTGGAAAACAAAACTTATCTTCCCAAATTAAAGCACATTTACACAATCATCCCCACCTTTTCCTTTTTTCTTTACCTTTACCTCTTTACCTTTTCTTTTTTTTTACCTGTTCAGTGGCACGTCTGCCCACTGGCTTTTCTCCTTTATAAGGTGTAGAAAATTGCAAAAAACCACCCGCAAAACCCTTTGTTTTGCTTGTCTTATTGTTACCAATAAAACCCTCCCTGTATACCTTTACAGGGTAACCTGGCCCTCAGCCGATGTGCTCCTTCTCCCAACTCCGGAACCTAATCAATTAATTAGGAGATGATGGTTAATGTGTAATAAAAAAGTATACACATTATATCATACAGAGCAACTTCTCACCCAGATACATTGAAGACAAATAGTTTCGAAATCCGATCAGCCAGAAGCCGCAGGCAGGCACCAGGACCCCCTCCGTGAAATGGCGGGACTGAAGACAATGTCTCCAGGCTGGCCAGACGTCCTTGCCCCTCTTGCGTTTCTCTGGCATGTCGGATCCTGTTCGTGAACGCCAAATTATAATAGAATTTTTCTTATCAAAGTGGGAAATTATTAACTCACAATAAGAGAAAATCCGGACTTTGTCTTTATAAAGTTTTATTCAAAGGCATTTCTGCGTTTGAAGACCCTGTCACTAACGAGTCAGTGAAACAGAGCCCAGAGCACAGTTTACAGACAGTATTTAAACAGTATGTGGGGTGTTACCTTAACTTAAAAAGAGTTGGAGACATGGTCCTATATGGCCCGACCTGGGGTCAGAGGTAACAATATTATTTATGAGGACAGCCATCTGCTCTTCCTCAGACACAACCCTCCAGGATGTGTTTTTAAAAACTCTTAACTTCTGGTAATGGTTTAGAGTCCATCTACTCTAAATAACAGAACACTAATAAAAACACAGAGGTCAGAGGAGAGAGGTTAATGAAAGTTCACAGCACTTTGGAATACTTTGGAGCTCTAAATAAAAGAATTTCCATAACAGCCATTTCCAAACAAATTCAGTGACTGTATGACTGTGGACAATCATGGAAACTTTCCTTTTTCCTATGAGTGTAACATTTTTAAAGTGCACCTAGTGCTGCTTTATTCTCTTTTGTAGACCTATGTATTTCGCTAGTTTAAGATACTGTACATAGATTGGGAATGTATTGTATTGATAACAAAAAAATTGAGGTTCTACAGTTAAGGTCTTCAAATAAATTTCTGTAAGTCCAGTCAAAGGTTTTTTTTTTCCAAAGCAAAAAAAAAATATTTTTATTTTTCAGCATTGAAAATAAAATGTCTGGCTGCTTCAAAAGAAACACATGTACGAAATGTGTTGCTTCCCCTGTCTTTCTTTTTGTTTCCATATACTACCAGCCAAATGTTTGGACACACATTTGTCACTCAATGGCTTTTCCTTATTTTTATTACTGTCTACATTGTAGATTATTAAGGAAGACATCAAAACTATAAAGCAAACACATATAGAAATAACAAACACATAATTGTGAAATAAATAAAAAAAACCTTTTATACCTTTTATAGTCCACCCCTTTGCTTAGATTACTGCTTTGCACATTCTTGGCATTCTCTCAATTCACTTCATGACATATCACCTGAAATGGTTTTGTAACAGTATTGAAGACGTTCCCTGTGGCAGAAATAAAAAGACAAACCATTGCGTGAGGTGTGTCCATACTTTTGACTGGTAGTGTACATGTAAAAACAGTAAAAAAAAAATAAACTTATTGTAGTCATGCAACAAGCATGTATTATATTTTCTGCCTTCCTCAAATACAGGCCATCTGTTTGTTCACATATATAGTGATTTCACTGATTGAACTCAAAGCTGCTATTGTTTGGAACTTGCCCCTTTTCAATAAGTAATTCACTTTTAGATAGAATCAGCAACATACGTACATGTCAAGACTGTTGAATATGTTGGTTTTCAATTACTCTACTACACCTACTTTTAAATTTATTTTCCGAAAATAAGTATTTTTGGTAGAAATATAATTTCTACCAAAAACAGCAATTGATCTGGTTAGGGATGTTGGACTGTTATAATTTTAAACAGAGCTGTATGTGTTGACATTCCAGTGGAATTGTGTGGCCTAAATTAGTCAGAATGCGTTGTGCACATCTTTCTCTAAATATTTGTAGTCCTGACCCTTCTATAAAAATGCAATACTCCTCAGCTAGTGCAAGTAGGATAAGTTATTATTTTGAAGAGTAAGCTAATAAGAGTTAGCAGAATCATGTTTTTATCAGACATTATTATTTTGTGTTGTGTAATTTATTAATGTTTGTGTGTAAAATTGTCGTGAAATACAGTTATTTTTTTCTGGTGTGTAAATTGCTTTTTATAAACACATCATGCAAATCAGCAGAACGGGCACCAGGTTTCCTGCATGTAAGTACTCATATGTTTTTAAAATGTGAACACATAAGTAGTGTTTGCTCTGCTTTCATATGATCATTTCATCCATACTAAATAAATGTTAAAGTGTAATGTAAAATCATTAGACAAATTTGTAACGTTCCCATGTGGATTTTTCTGTTTTTAAAAAAAAAAATTTTATCATTTTGTCACCAACCTATTTTGTTTTTAATAGACCAATAAATATGATGATAAAAAGTAATTGAGAAGAGGATGAATGTGCTACTCATAATACGTTGAATGTGTCAGTGGAATAAAGAAGTTGCAAAGCAAACAAACGCAAAACGTCGTTATACAGACACACATAAATAGAGAATCACACCAAGAACCTTTTAAAGAACATTTTTTCCAAAAATACTCAATAATGTCTATGGTTGGTGCATATATACACTGCTCAAAAAAATAAAGGGAATACTCAAATAACACATCCTAGATCTGAATGAATGAAATATTGTCATTGAATACTTTGTTCTGTACAAAGTTGAATGTGCTGACAACAAAATCACACAAAAATCATCAATGGAAATCACCAATGGAGGCCTGGATTTGGAGTCACACACAAAATTAAAGTGGAAAAACACACTGCAGGCTGATCCAACTTTGATGTAATGTCCTTAAAACAAGTCAAAGTGAGGCTCAGTATTGTGTGTGGTCTCCACGTGCCTGTATGACCTCCCTACAACGCCTGGGCATACTCCTGATGAGACGGCGAATGGTCTCCTGAGGGATCTCCTCCAGGACCTGGACTAAAGCATCCGTCAACTCCTGGAAAGTCTGTGGTTCAACGTGACGTTGGTGGATGGAGCGAGACATGACGTCCCAGATGTGCTCAATCGGATTCAGGTCTGGGGAACGGGCAGGCCAGTCCATAGCTTCAATGTCTTCATCTTGCAGGAACTGCTGACACACTACAGCCACATGAGGTCTAGCACTGTCCTGCATTAAGAGGAACCCAGGGCCAACCGCACCAGCATATGGTCTCACAAGGGGTCTGAGGATCTCATCTCTGAACCTAATGGCAGTCAGGGTACCTCTGGCGAGCACATGGAGGGCCGTGCAGCCCTTCAAAGAAATGCCACCCCACACCATTACTGACCCACTGCCAAACCGGTCATGCTGAAGGATGTTGCAGGCAGCAGATCGCTCTCCACGGTGTCTCCAGACTCACGTCGGTCACATGTGCTCAGTGTGAACCTGCTTTCATCTGTGAAGAGCACAGGGCGCCAGTGGTGAATTTGCCAATCCTGGTCCTGCATGGTGTTGGGCTGTGAGCACAACCCTCATTTGTGGACGTCGGGCCCTTATACCATCCTTAGGGAGTCGGTTTCTAACCGTTTGTGCAGACACATGCACGTTTGTGGCCTGCTGGAGGTCATTTTGCAGGGCTCTGGCAGTGCTCCTCCTGTTTCTCCTTGCACAAAGGCGGAGGTAGCGGTCCTGGGCTGGGTTGTTGTCCTTCTACGGCCTGTCCAATCCATGTCTCCGGGTGTACTGGCCTGTCTCCTGGTAGCGCCTCCAGGCTCTGGACACTACGCTGACAGACACAGCAAACCTTCTTGCCACAGTTCGCATTGATGTGCCATCCTGGATGAGCTGCACTACCTGAGCCACTTGTGTGGGTTGTAGAGTCCGTCTCATGCTACCAGGAGTGTGAAAGCACCGACAACATTCAAAAGTGACCAAAACATCAGCTAGAAAGCATAGGTACTGAGAAGTGGTCTGTGGTCCCCACCTGCAGAACCACTCCTTTATTGAGTGTCTCTTGCTAATCGCCAAAGATTTCCCACTTTTGTCTATTCCATTTGCACAACAGCATGTGAAATTGATTGTCAATCAGTGTTTGTTTCCTAAGTGGACAGTTTGATTTTACAGAGGTTTGATTTACTTGGAGTTATATTGTGTTGTTTAAGTGTTCCCTTTATTTTGTTGGAGTCATCCATTTTGGTCGCACAGTTGAACATGCGTAGCTCAACAGACATTGCATCTCTGATGTCACCCGGGATTGTAAAACCCGCAGAAAATAAAGTTTTGTTGCCATTTCCAGCGTGCATCACAGGACGACGCAGCGGAGGCGCATATCTGGAGAGACTAAAGTTCATGTTTTGTCTGGCTGGTCCCAAATCAGCCAGGAGTTAGAAGTTGGACTTCTAACTGCGCAACTGCGGTCTGGGCTTCGCCTGACCACTCCTTTGTTCCAGTTTTATTACTGGAGTTTTTCCACTTAGTTCCCGCCTCAGAGCTTTAGGACTCTTTGTTCGAGATTTGGGGCAATCAGCTGTACGGCTAAAGGGGCGTGGCCCCACCGTTTGACCAGCTGATCGACACATCAGCACACCAGGAGGACTTCTCTTTCCATTTAACCCAAATTACACATTTTGTCCATAAAACTGCTTGTTTGATCTTCATAGACACTCAATGCGCATATATTTTTCTTTTATTATTATTTTTAGGTAGTCATTTTTATTCCCTTTGTGTAGAATAGTGCTTGTTAGTTAGGTGAAGGGATTTTGGACCAGAATAATGGTATATCAGAATTATTTGGCTTCAGTAAATCTCCATATATATAAGTAAGAGAAGCGTTTCTGTTTATTTCGTGCAAGAGTGATTTTTCTGTCAAAACAAGGTCAAAGTTCCCCCACCTTCAGTGCAGCGGTTGAATAAACAGTGACATTTTGTGGTTTTTGTTAATAATTTATCAATTATTAATGATGAATGGTTAATTGTAATTTTTAAGGAGCTTTGAGCCCATAATCACAACACCAGAGGACATCTCTGATTTCTATTCGTATGTAATGATTTTTGGTTAAGAAATAACTTTTTTTTAAATTATGATTTTAAAATATTCTTGATAATTATTACCGTAATTAATCAATAATCATAATTCTTACAATTTTTTTGAGCAGTGTACAACAGTCAGTTAGCCAAAGGCCTATTATGCTGTCCAATAATCAGTATTAATTGATTTATTTGTTATTTTTTCTATGTTGTGAGTAAAGTTTGAGTCTAGTGTTGCATGAGAGCTTGGTAAATTAAGACAGTTTAATTCGGTATTGATAACTTTTGATTTGCAAATACATGCTTTTTGTTCCTTTCGTAAGTGTGTATGAGCTGCTTACTGTGTGTCTCCAACGTATTGAAAGATATTTTCATGTAGAAGTGGAAATCAATTGATAATTGAGAGTCAGTCCTTTTATTAGCACACACATCTGTCATTGTCCACATTCAAGTCCCTATAGATTAATTATCCTCGTGAAGCACGCATCGATGCAGTCTTGAACAAATTGGCAATCATCAATTTTGCATTTGCAATTTGACTATGAAGAAAAAATTCTGATTGGTGCATTCAACGCAGTGTGTGACATCTGGCGCCTCACATAGAAGAAGCAGAAAACTACATGCAAACAATCAATCCATCAAAATACTCTCTGGCTATTATAATTCCATTTCACAGAACATGTGGCCAATAATTCAGCAGTAATCCATTAAGAAGGAAGTAAACATTGCTCTTGTTATCATAGAATAACCAAAATATCTTTACTTATCGTTTACATAGAAGGAACTTTGATTTCATGTCATTGCATCACGTATACCTAAAGTAAATAAGAAGGGGACGACAAATTATGGGGCTTTTAAAAAATGCTGTCTTTCTGCTATTTAAAGCATTAAACACTTACAAAATGTGATACAAGCTGTTTAATACACTCAGCTTGACGACTTAAAGCTTTCTGTGTGTATGAAGGTCATTTTAGGAAGGAAATAGAAAAACTGGGTAGATTCCTTAACGTAAGCTGGCAGATCACCCAGGAAGAAGTGATGACAAGGTGGTTTGGGAGGAGATTACCTTTTAAATTGAGAAGAAAGATTTTTCCAGGGGAGCGAGGTCAGAGATAACCTTTCAGTGTGATAAAATATAACACTGGGTATCACACATAAAGCCTTGAATTTACAATTTTCTGCAACTTCATTGAATTAAATCATTATTTAAGGGTAATATTTGTGTCTTGGAACCTGTTTTGTTTAAATCAGTCACATGGGGGGGGGTTATATAATCCCTTTTCTGGTGTTGGTCAGGACCCTGGCTGCAGCATTCTGGATGAGCTGGACACAGAAGCACACACACACACACAAACACACCGAAATATCTAGGACACAGGCCTCAATTGTCACATTCCTTATGCTAAGCCACTCCTAAACCAGATTTAATGTCGCAGGCGTCTTACCCGAACTAAGGAGAAAGGGACTGGATGGCGTTTTTTTTGTGGTTTAAATTAAATGTAACATTTCATTTCGAAATCAAAGTCCATTGGTCCAGAGGAAGAGTGGAGAAGCACATAATCCAAGTTGCTCGAGGTCCAGTGTGAAGTTACCACTGCCGGTGAAAGTTTTTGTGAGCTATGTCTTCTGCTGGCGTGGGTCCACTTTGGTGTATCAAGTCCAAAAACAGTACAGTCATGTAATTCCTTAGAATTGCCACAGGCTGATCACTTCCATGTCACTCAAGCTCTTCACAAAGGAGCCTCCACCAAGACATGAATACACAAACTGTGTACTGCATAAACATACTTTTAACTAGGCTTTTTTATCTAATTTGTAACAATGTACTTTTGATAGTTTTAATATATGCTACAAATAGAGCCATTGGTTTACTGTATTACTGCTCATATGCTTACATGTTCTGCAGAATTAAACCTCAGTCTAGATTTCAGTAGTGCTGTCATATAATTACAGTTTAATCACATTGTAAACCGAGCTGCCATTTTGAGTATTGTGAATGGGAATTGGCTAATTTCCTGTTTAGATTTTCATCTGAAGGAAACATGTCATCACTCAGTCCTGTTAGCAAGGGCTTTTGTGTCTGTGACAAATTATATTAGTGTTAATCTATGTCACACTGGATATAAGTACCTCACAGCGCATAAAGAAAGGGGTAATGTGCTTCCTGTGTTCTTCTCAGGTGCCCAGAGCTCCACTAATGCTTTCGCTCAACTCTCTTTTTTACACTGTTACTATTTTAACCAGTAGAATAGCATTGTAGACAGTAAAATATTTTTCTGTTTAAATGTTTTGTCTTGTCAGCCCAGTGACTACAGCACCAGCCTACTGTAGGAACATCAGGAAAATCCTCCATCCATTATATATTTTTTGTCTCAAATAGGCCTGAAATTAAGCCATTTGGTTTTTTGGCCATTCAAGCACTTGCTAGTCTCCAGGACATGTCAAGTAGATAATGATTTTAGTCTGTCTCCCACTGAGCATTTAATGATAAGTTGGAGAATAGAGACAGGAAAATTGTAATGGGAAAACGAAATGATTGTGTAATATATCCCGCTTGTCCAACCAAAAAGAGGTTAATAGGTTAAGTGTTTGGAGCTCTTCACAAGAGAAAAACTGACCTGCCACAAAGTGTTTGAGGGGACCCACAGCCTAACTTAATTTCCTGACTGCTGATCAAAATGGGATTGCATCAACTGAACTTATTGTAGGTGAGAGCAATAACCACCACTTGGAGCCAGACATGGGTCATGACATGATGAGGCCCTGCCAACAGATGATACGAACCTCAACTGAACCCAATATGCAAGGCTGTTATTGTGTCAAATGTGAGAGGAATCACTGATCAGAGAGATTCATTCTCTTTCTGTCACCAAACAGCGAGTATGCACAAAGGCTGTCAAACAAATAATGGCCGGAGTCTTTAAAAATACTTTAAATGCATATATCCAGAAAGATTTGGTTGCCTTAAAGGTTTGTACACTTTAAAACAAATGTGGTTCTTCACAATTTTTATAGCCTGTCATTTGCAATATGTCAAATTGTTAAAACAGCCAAAATGTTGGCAGAATTTATAAATGTATACCTTACAAATGTATATGTATAGAGATAGATAAACACAGATAACAAATATTTATATATATCTATATACAGTATATATAGATATATATTATGATAACCGTTAACGTTATTAGCAGTGTTATTACCATTGTTGTTGTTCTTTAGTATTATTATAGTACATTATTAAAGAATAAAATTGCTCTAACTCTATGGTTAAGAAAGTTGACCCCAGAGAAGACATGCACAAAACAGATACGATGCAGAGAGCCCCAAAGCAAAGAATCATACACAAGAAATGTGAGATTGCTCCAAAGGCGTTACATACTATTTTTACCAAGAATTCAGGGCAGTAAGTTATATTGCCTAGATATTTTTTTTGTATCCACGGTACACAATTCGATTTTTTTTCAAACCCAAATTAATATGTTTTTTATAAAACCGGAGAAGAAACTTTGCTCGTCTTTAATTAATTTTGTCTATGACCAAATCTAAATTGCCTAAATTACAGCTACAAATAATGATTTAAAATTCTAGCTAGCATATATGGACTTTAAAGACTTGATTTATACATTTATTTACAGAAACATCAACAAATCATCACAGATTTGAATTCAAAGGACACCTTGCTTGCACTGCATTATTAAGCTTTACCACGCAGCATGTTTTCAGGCTGCAACTGTACGAATGTGTATAAAGATAGATACATTTTTTCACAAAGTTGCACGCACCAGTCAGGCAGAAAAGATTTTGCATGCTATGACTGAAGGCTATTTACAAAATGAAAAATCTGTTCCACCCCCTGTATGTAATACACCTCCCTTCTGTTTGATCGTGTTTGAGCTAATAGGATTATGTAAGCAGAGGCTGCATCTGATCTAGAGGAGGGGAGAGTTTCATGATTTACAAGCCTGACAAGAACAATTAGAATGGCTTGCTTGGTCGGCTATTACTCAATACAAACAAAATGAAACTCTTGCCTTTTACTGACACCATTGCAGCAGTGGAGAGGAATATTGGAAATGTAGCAGGAAAGGGAGAATTTTCATTTGGAACCAGAAATCCCATTATAGGCTAAAAGAGCATTTGGATGCATAACCTGAATGGAGACAATTTTTAAAGCTAAAGTATTTTTTAAAACAGTTACATAATATCTGGATATATTTGTGCTAACTGCATCTCATTTGTACGGTATATTATGCAAAACAACTGATTCTTGAAAATACTGAGGAAAATCACATTAAATAAATCATGATGAAGCCTATCATTAATTAGCAGCAAAGGAATGTATGCATGAATATATACTGATAGGTATGATAATGTAGGCTTTAAAATGACATGAACAATCTACAGATATTCATGCAAAAGCATCGCTTTTAGATGATCCTCCATAGCCTGTACATCAAATATCCTCTTCACCCAACATTTCTCTGCCAGCATGTACTTCTTTGAGAGTAAGAGCAGGTAGATGAAAATCTAAAAACAAGACAGCTCAGAGAGCGTGGTAATTAGAGCAGCTGCAGCGTTTCTGGGCTGGCCTGATGGGTCACATGGAAATGCAGCAATGAGGGGATTCCAGCAGCTCTCGCTCCCTCACATCTGCTGAATAAATGAACAGATCTCTCCAAAACCACAAACAGTGCTGACAACTGAATGGACTGGTAGAGAGACAGCAATGTGTGTACTGTTTGTCCAGTAGTTTGAAAGAGAAAAAACATACTGATCATAGTGACAAGCAGTGTTCAAAAGAACTGATCAGAAATATGTGTACATATTCATTTTAATCTTAAGGAGCCAGAGGAGATAGAGGTGTTAGCAAAACGGATTTTGTTAGATCCTACTCCCACATGCTCCTGCAGGATTTCCTTCTATTATTACCTGCTCCTACAAAAGCACTATTCCACCCCTCCTTGTTCTCTCAAAGATTACGATCACTCCCACCTTGAACTATTTTCTCTTAAAACTCTGTCCCCCATCATCCCACAAGGAAGATAAGAAAGTAGCCTTCATAGACTTATTCTAATCATAGGAAATTATATTTAAGTTACTATCATGTTTGACAAGTCACCTCTAGAAATAAGCCTTATCACAGACAAAGCATAAATGTTAAAAAGAAAATCCATACGAGGAGATAAAAAGTCTTGTCGTCAAAAGAGGTTGCCAAGCAACCTGCAAAGGCTCCAAGAAGTTGTTGTGCATAGTCGACAAATGGTTCACTAAGGATTACTCCTTAACCAAATGTGTTTTCGGATTAAAGGGGGGAAACACACATATGCTTCCAAATGTTAGAAAGTAAATATATAGAAAAAAATGTTCTGGCCATGAAATCAGAAGTTACTGTAATTTGCAGTGACTAAAGCTTTTACAGATCAATTCTGTTAAAAGGGAAAAACATGTTCTGCAAAATCTTCAGATGCAGATCTCAATTTGGCTCCATAGACCGTAAAAGTACATTCTGGAAAGGGGATTCTACTGTAATCCCATTCTTATCTATTTTTTTGCAGTTGTTTGTCATGTGCTATTTTCTTTGTTTCTTCACCTTATTCACACTTCAGACAGCACTAAAAACAGGCCCATTAAAAGCACCAGGTTTGAGTTACATGTATTCTCTTTGTTTAGAAACGGCAACAGCTAGTATATAAGTTGGTTATGGCCTTCAACATAAAACCCAGCAAACAAAGTAAAAAAAAAAAAAGAGTTTCCAACTCCAATTCTTAACTAATTAGAACCTCTGCACTCTTCAGTGTAGGCATAAAATATGTGTATGCAAAAGGGATCAGATTTGGAATGCTATTTAAAACAAACTCTCCTTCGCTGTTGCTGTGTACACATTTATACCTGCAGAGTATGAGACGTGTTGACATGGGATAAAGAAAAGAACAATAAAGAAAGTATATTTCAGTGACTCCTAAACATCTAAAAGGGCAGAGAACCTCTTCTAAAACAAGAGCTCTGCCCAGTTGAGGAAACCATTACTAGGGGTGTGTACCATGACAACATAAGATCACAAAGGGTAGATGAGCTGCTAAAGCAGCAATATTTACGTTTTTTTCCCAGGGCAGATTCTCCATTGCTGTTCTATGCTTCAGATTAGATATAGTTCTCTTTTAGCCAAGTTTTATAAACTAGCTTTTATGTGGTAGTTATAAAACAGTGTCATGGTTTTTAAGGCCGATTTGACCCACATGCAGAGAACACTCAAACAGAGAAACGAAGTTCAAATATTTATTATACAGTGCAAGAAAGCAGGAAAACGGCAGGCTGGTTGACTAGCTGAAAGAGAAAGAACAGGTATGAGTTCGGGATCTGCACGAGTAACAAGTTTCCTAAAACTATGCTCACAGTTCAGGCGGGGGCAATCCGCCGGGGGGGGACGTTTGTCAGTCTGGGACCGGCCGGCGTTGGTCGGTCGGTGCGTTCCGTGGTTCCAGGTGGCTTGGTGGGTGGACAGGTTGCGCTAACAGAATCTGGGCTCGAGGGTGGTAGCCAGACTAAAAAACTAGGTTCAGGTTCCACAGAGAGAAGCAATCCAGGGTCTCCTCTTGAAATCGGCTTGGCGGCCTAGGGCAAGAAGAGAAAACACAGGCTATTAGGCAAGATCCGCAAAGTTTCCAGAATAGGAACGATACTGGCCAGGTGACCTCTACCGCAGCAGGCAAAACACTCAGGCGTAGAAGTGCTGGCGAGTCACCCTCATGTAGTCCTCCAGTTGATGAGGCAACGATGTGCACCTGTCCACCTTCCTCTCTGCAGCTCCAGCGCCTCTTAGTGGTGAGAAAGGGTTAGCAGCAGGCTGGCAGAAAACGGACTGTGACAGTCACTGGTTTTAATGATTGCAATGGTAAATTGTAGTTGAATTAATTTTATTTTTTATAATTGTCTTAAAATCTAATTACCTTTAAAAGCATATTTACTTTATCTGCCAAACAAAATAGTTTTTTTTATTGCCAACAAAATGCTGCTTCTCAGTTGCAATCAATGCAGACACAATAAGAAAGCAGTAAAATTAAAGATTGTCATAATGTAGCATTTCTTTAAACTCTGAGGAGAACACAACCACAGATTCAGGACAGCGATTTAATAGATTTATTTCTTTGTGAAAGAACAAGGTCAGACAGGGACCCATGCAATGACAGCAGGAGACAGGTTCTTTTCTGGAAGGGAAGGTGACAGGGTTATAGATATTCCAAGGGAATTTGAAGGTGTTTTCTTTAAAGAAGGATTTGTCCAGGAACTTACAGCCAGAGCGGTAGTGGTTAAGCTGGTGAGGTTAGTCTTTTCCTCTGAGATGGAGGTTGGCAGGATGTGTGTGGTAGATGACAGTTTCCTTTCTTTTCTTTAGCTCTCAAGTGATCATTCAGTTTAAGCGTTTCCACGTAGGAGGGTGGACAGGCAGGTGACAACAGAGGTAAGGTTCTCCAAAACCTCACCTTATCTAGGGCCAGAAGCTGAGAAGGTAGGGAGACTCACGGAGGGAGATGAGAAACAAAACTTAGAAGCTCGCTCAGAAAATAGATCACTGGAACAGGAGCCTTAAAACCATCAGGCAAGTTCTGGGGAAAAAGACAAGAGGAAAATTCCGATTAGGTTTAGCAAAAATGTATGCACAAGCACTGCACATCACAGTCAGTGCCACGAAAATGTAGCAACGGGCTGACGTCTCCCTCCTGGTCTCAGCTCCTTAAGAAGGCCAGTTATTAGGCTCTGATTAGCAGCACCTGCCAGGACCTGCTCTAGAGCAGAGGATGGAAAGAAAGACAGACACACACATACACTGGGCACCAACACAGAGTCCTGACAAAGATATGATCCTTCAACCCAACTACCCAAGTTCACCAACTGCAAAATATTTTGGACTTAATACCAGCACAAGAAGGGCTTTCTAAGGATGTTTCTGTTCTCACTACAAGCAGGAGGAAACAATGTGTCATATTTATTGAATGAGTTAATGCTCACTCAAAACTATAACAAATGAGAAAGGCAGGACTCCAAGTTAAAGCAAATGTAACGTGTATTTTAACAAAACGTAAACACTAATAAACGTGAAGTATAAGCCAGTAAATCAGTGGTGTTTGAATATAGGGATGAGTGAACCAATGAAATGCTGCATGGAACCAAAAACAACCAAACCTGTGAGAAGCTGTGTTTGATGGCTCCCTACTGGTGTAGTTGGCCTGGTATTCATTTGACTTTTGTCGAGGTACCACAGGAGGAGGTGTCTGGGGGTCACGTGGGGCTAGGGTGTTCCCAGATGGTATAAAACGGGCTT
Organism: Crenichthys baileyi; assembly: GCA_036173005.1. Lineage (NCBI taxonomy): Eukaryota > Metazoa > Chordata > Actinopteri > Cyprinodontiformes > Goodeidae > Crenichthys > Crenichthys baileyi. The sequence goes on from JAHHUM010000661.1 coordinate 320,021, forward strand.
ACGCCTCAACTCTAATGAGCTTTTGCTCCAGATCAGCGGCTCCTAGGCTTACGCTAGCATGCCACGCTGCCGCCTACATCATCCTGCTTTTTCTGATTTGTGAGACCAGCCACGTTTCACTACACCCTGCCGTACTGATTACCTTCACAACACGCACTTACATCTACAGTTACATTTACTAAACATTTACACTGATAACATACAGATTGATTGTTCTTTGTTTTAAATAAATGCCTCTAAAAGGGCTTACAACTATTTTGGTGTCGCATCCCCCCTTTATTTTGTAACTATTTTAAGCAGGGTCATAACAAGTGGGGTTCAGAGATTGTCTCTCTAAACTCACTAAATGAGTGAACCACAGGAACTTATGTATGCTGGGAGAACCAGGCCCAGGTTATCCCAATAGGATGGCCACCTGTCCACAGCCACTGAGCATTGACTACTCAAAGCAAAAAGTTTAATTCAATTCAATTCAGTTTTATTTATATAGTGACAACACATGTCGTCTCAAGGCATTTCACAAAAGTCAGGTACATACATTCCAATTAATCCTAATCATTGAACAGTGCAGTCAAATTCAGTTATTTATTCAAATTGGATAAGTTTTTCTGTCTAAGGAAACCCAGCAGATTGCATCCAGTCAGTGACTTGCAGCATTCACACCTCCTGGATGAGCATGTAGAGACAGTGGACAGTCACATGCGTTGACTTTGCAGCAATCCCTCATACTGAGCATGCATGTAACGACAGTAGAGAGGAAAAACTCCCTTTTAACAGGAAGAAACCTCCAGCAGAACCAGGCTCAGTGTGAGCGGCCATCTGCCACGACCAACTGGGGTTTTGAGAGAACAGAGCAGAGATACAAAAAGAACACAGAAGCACTGATCCAGGAGTACTTTCTGTTGGAAGGAAAAGTAAATGTTAGTGGATGTAGATCCTTTAGTCGTTTCACCTAGAAAGATAGAACTGATAAACTCTGAGCCAGTTTTCAAGGTTAGAATCTGAAAGAGAGCACATAGAGTTAGTCACAGTAAAAGCTTAGTCAATCGCCATGTCTAGGAGAGAGAAAGGGTTAAACACTAAAAGACAGGGCCATGTGGATCATCGTTAGAGGGTGAGCATTAAGTTGTTGCCAGCAGAAGCTCGGACGATGCCCCTCTCCAGAAAGGTGTCACAGGTAGACACAGAGTCAGGCCAGGTTAAGCTTCTAGGAAGAGAAAAGAGAGAGAACAAAGTTAAAAGCTGGAATAACAGCAAATAACGCAAAATTGGAGAGTAGTGAGAGAATGTAGCGAAGAGGGTGAAAGTGGTCATTATGTCCTCCAGCAGCCTAAGCCTATAGCAGCATAACTAACGAGATAGCTCAGGATAACCTAAGCCACTCTAACTATAAGCTTTATCAAAAAGGAAAGTTTTAGGCCTAGCCTTAAAAGTAGACAGTTTGTCCATCTAGAGCCCACTGATGGCCATTGTTATACTAAAAACCAGAACGATTGGGATACCTCTCTCTGTCAGATTGACCATAACCATTGGAAAAGAGAGGGGGTCATACAGGTAGCAGAAATGGAGGGTGTGTTCTCACCTCAACCATAACTGAGCTGGTTTAGGCTAAACCTGACTCCCCCTTACTCCATCCAAGAGGGAGGGAAGAAGATGGAGGTAAAAAATAAGGAAGATAGCTCAGGATAACATAAGCCACTCTAACTATAAGCTCTATCAAAAAGGAAAGTTTTAAGCCTAGCCTTAAAAGTAGACAGGGTTTCTGCCTCACAGACTAAAACTGGGAGCTGGTTCCACAGGAGAAGAGCCTGATAACTAAAAGATCTGCCTCCCATTCTACTTCTAGAGACTCTAGGAACCACCAGTAAACCTGCAGTCTGAGAACGAAGTGCTCTGTTAGGAACATATGGAACAATCAGATCTCTGATGTATGATGGAGCTAGATCATTAAGGGCTTTACATGTGAGGAGGAGAATTTTAAATTCTATTCTGGATTTAACAGGGAGGCAATAAAGGGAAGCTAAAGTAGGGGAAATATGATCTCTTTTTATTTTCCTCAGAACTCTTGCTGCAGCATTTTGAATCAGCTGAAGGCTTTTAACTGCATTTTGTGGACATCCTGATAGTAAAGAATTACAATAGTCCAGCCTTGAAGTAACAAATACATGGACTAGTTTTTCAGTGTCAACCCTGGATAGGATATTTCTAATTTTGGCAATATTCCGGAGATGAAAGAAGGAAATCCTAGAAACCTGTTTAATATGGGATTTAAATGACATGTCCTGGTCAAAAATAACACCAAGGTTTTTTACTTTGTTACCGGAGGTCAATTTAATGCCATCCAGCTTAAGTGATTGATTAAGCAGTTTCTTTTTCAAAGACTCCAGTCCAAAGACGACAACTTCTGTCTTGTCTGAATTTAGAAGCAGAAAATGTAAAGTCATCCAGGTTTTTATGTCTTCAAGACATGCTTGTAGTCTATCTAACTGGTTGGGCTCATCAGGATTCATGGATAAGTAAAGCTGAGTGTCATCAGCGTAACAGTGAAAATTTATTCTATGCTGCCTGATAATCTTATCTATTGGAAGCATATATATAGTAAAGAGAATTGGCCCAAGTACTGAACCCTGTGGTACTCCACAATTAACCCTGGAGTTTAAAGATGATTTATCATTTACATGAACAAACTGGAATCTGTCAGACAAATAAGAGTCAAACCAGCGCTGTTCCCCTGATCCCTAAAGCATATTCCAGCCTTTCTAAGAGAATATTGTGATCGACTGTATCAAATGCAGCACTGAGATCTAACAGGACAAGTACAGACACAAGTCCATTATCTGAGGCCATAGGGATATCATTAGTGACTTTCAGCAGAGCTGTTTCAGTGCTATGATGAGCTCGGAAGCCTGACTGAAACTCTTCAAACAGGTCATTGCTGTGTAAATGCTCACACATTTATTTAGCAACTATTTTCTCAAGAATTTTAGATAAGAATGGTAGATTGGATATAGGTCTGTAATTTATTAAGTCATCTCGATCAAGTGAAGGTTTCTTAAGCAAAGGTTTAATTACAGCTACCTTAAAAGCTTGTGGTACATATCCATTTAGTAAGGATAGATTAATCATATCTAAAATGGGGCTGGTAATCAGAGGGAACACCTTCTTAAATAATTTGGTTGGGATTGGGTCTAACATACAAGTTGAAGGTTTAGATGAAGCTAATATTTCTGCATTTTAGCAGGCCAAATGCAGCATTCATTACTAGCGCAGTGGCCAATGGTCTGCTTATACCCATTAGGACATTCAAAATAATAATACCAAACTTCTTGTCTAAAGCACTTCTGTTTGAAATTATTTTGAGGTTTTAACTTTTTTCATATGGGCAGTCACATTCAGGCACATAACCTTGTTTTCATCACAAAATGTATAGCTAAAAGCAAATACAACAGAAGATACAGGTTGGCAAAGTTGTACAAACTGATTAAAATCAATCTAGAAATGTTGTTTTGACTAAATAGTCAGATTTCTTTATAGAAGCTCTGAATTTTCTTTGGCAAACTGTAATAAAATGATGATTTTACTGTAAAATTAAATGTTATACCTTTTTTTCATATTGCTCACCCCTGATCCTTACAATGAGGATTTTTTTTGAAAAATCACTGCATGGTCCACTGGTCCACTAAAAACCGTGAGGAAATCTGTCATCCCTCAGAGCATCAAGACCATACCGCCCATGTCACACAACGTGAAGCGGAAAATTCTCTGTACGAATGGCAGAATAAAATGATCCGTTGCTGTGGAATGAACAGCAAATGTGAAGAAACTTGGGGCAAAGGAGGGGAGCTCACACTTATATCCAGTGGCTGTCGACATCCAGAGAGCCCTCTTGGTCTCTACAGAAATCTTCACAGCCTCAGAACCCAGATATAGACTGAGATCATTGGAGTTATGTGGCGTATAGCATTAGCCCTTCAGACCTGATCATTGGTCCAGGTAGTTCTGCAGTGTCTATCAGTATGGCACATCACATCAGCCCACTCGCAGTTTAAGAGAATGTCGGTACATATGTAGAAAGTTGGAAAACTCATATGTTATAGAAATATGAAAGTGTCTTCTAACTTGTGTTTTTTTTTGTTATTATGACAAATTTTAGTTTTGCTTGCATATCTTTGAAGGTTTTTCAACAATGACTTTAGTTAATCTTTATCATTTCTTGTTGACTGGAGTAAAAGGAAGTTGTGACTGCATTATATTAGGGAATTATCTGAAATATTATTTAAGAAAACTACGTTTTTGCATTCTGAGTTACTTGAAGTCTATGCTCTTTACTGATTTTTTTTCACATAAAATGCATGCAACTTGAAAAAGTTTTATTCATAAAACTCAAAAGACAGTGCCATAAAAATGTTTTGAAATCATCTACTATTATTCATCACAGAAATCTGACATTTTAACAGAAGCGTGTACACCTTTTTAGAAACACTAGCTGCATTTCCATTACAAATGTGCGGCAAACTTTGTCAATATTCTGCTAATGTCGAAAAAAAAAAATTTCGCAATTGCGATGTTTCCATTAAATAATAAATGCAATCAAAATCACAGGTGAATAAATTTGTTCACGCGATGACATCCTCCGACTACTTCCTGACTTCTTCTTCATCTTTTTCACCAGTAGTAACATCTGATTGTTGATCACGTGACTCGTTGGATGCAAAAAAAGTGTTTCTATTGCAGTTTTGCAAAATTGATACGGCGAAAAAACCACCTCATCCTAGCACAAAATCTTTTTAACAAATTGGTGTGTTTCTATGGAAGTAAAATAGTCTCATTAGAATCAGACATTTTTTAGACATTGAATTTATAACACTGAATTTTTATCCTGTGCAATTATGTATGTGAATTTTTTTTTGTACTTAAAATTTGCCAGCAAAAATTCACCTGCAAGAATTCCCCTGAAAAAATTCGCCTGCAAAATTCGCCTGCAAATGTATTGATCTTCTGGTGACTCAAGCCAAAGCAATCAGCACTTGATCGAGTCGAGCGTCTTTTAGCCAATCAGATTACGCTTATTTGATCACGTGACACACCATTGCCTTGGGCAGAGGCGAGTCTCTTAACAGTTTGCTGGATATTGGCTTAATGAAGAACAGTGATGAGATTTTTCTGCCAAAGTATATTACAAAACACCAGGTAATTAACACCCATGTGAATCTCATCACTCACGTAATCAAATAAGCGTAATCTGATTGGCTAAAAGATGCTCGATCGAGTGCTGATTGCTTTGGCTTGAGTCACCAGAAAGTCAACACATTTGCAGGCGAATATGTGCAGGTGAATTTTTGCAGGCGAATTTATTCAGGCGAATTCTTGTAGGTGAATTTTTGCTGGCAAATTTTAAGTACAAAACAAAATTCACATACATAATTGCACAGGATAAAAATTCAGTGTTATAAATTCAATGTCTAAAAAATGTATGATTCTAATGAGACTATTTTACTTCCATGTTTCCATTAAGCAAATTTATTTTCGTAATTACAATTTGTTAATTTGATGGCCAATGGAAACGTAGCTACTGTTGATGGGTATTTTAAATTCTATTAAAACATCTCAATTTTCAGTTAAATTGCAGTTTCTAATTTTGACACCCCATCTGATGATCCTTTAAACTTTGCAAGCTTTACACCTGCTTAGTCTAAACAGTTTAGATAGGTATGGTAAAGAGGCTTACTGATTTTAGTTTCCGGACAAGGTGTGATGATTCTTTTCTATATTTTAACTCAGACCCTCAATTTTTGTTCCTGATACTTGCAAACTTTAATTTTGGTTTTCCTGAGAAATTCAATAAAATACTCTGACAAACTGTCAAACACTATCAGTTAAATATAATGAAAACAGTTAGCTATATTTGGAGATTTTAAATAATTATAATTCTGCGAAGGCACTGGTTGGTCCGCACTCTGGCAAGGAGCAAATGCCCATTGATTCTGTTCCTTTCCATTCAAACAACCAGGCGCAGCATTATGAATTAGGAGAATGGGTTCCCTGGGTTCAAACCTTAGCTGCAGTAATGTTTGATTGTGAGCTTGTTACTGGGTATTTGAGTTTGGTTTTTAAAGGTCATCAGGCAAGCAAGCACTAGTATGAGTGTTTGAAATAAGTGGGATCTGGTATGCTGGATTTTACACAGGCAGTATAAAGCATCCTGGAAATATATTGGAAGCATTAATATTGACTTTAGATTATTGCAGTAAAAAAAAAAAAAAAAAAACATTACTGCAATAAGGTATTAGGAAATGCTTTTTAGCTGACTCAAGGTTTAATTCATGTTTTGCATTTTCATTAGTTTTGTTAAAAATAAATAATTTTCCTAGAAAACCTGTCCCAGGAGCTATATTTCACATTTGGTCACCCCACTCTTTTTTTTATGCGATGTTAAAATTAAAAAGAGGGGAACGCATGTAGTCATGGCCTTCTTTCTATCTGTTTGCACCAGAAATCATGTCAACAACAAAAATAAAAGGTAAACAGTTTGTCATGATTTTTACAGCCGACTTAACCCACATGCAGAGACACTCAGAACTTGTTAAATAAAGAAGTTTATTGAAAACTTGGAGAAGCACAACAGGAGCGGAGAATCTAATCTCCCGTCATTGAAAAAACACAAAGAGAAATGATTAGTGGCTGAACCTCAGAATAGGACCTAACCAAAACATTCTCTTACTGGAGAATCCGGGAAAACCGCCAGGGAGAGGATAAGTGTCAGGAAAGAAGCCCCGCTTGCCAGGTTCAGTCCAATTCCAGGAAGTACCCAGTACCACAACAGGGAACTGGGACAGGTCAGGCAGAAATCGCACCTAGAACAGGTAACAGGGGAAGTTAGAATTCACACAGAAAAATACTTCAAAAATCCTTCACAGCAATTTTTGTAAAAGCTTTCAGAGCTGGCCAGAAGATTACCACGGAGGCAAAAACACTCAGGCGACAAGGTGTTGGCAACCATCCTCTTTATGGTTCCCAGCTGATGAATAGATGCGCAACACCTGTCGCCTCAGGACTCTCCTACTGGCGGCACCTAGTGTTGGAAAGGTGTTAGCAGTAGGCAGCAGATGACTCCAGATCCTGACACAGTTATGTTCATGGCCAAGTTGTTAGAAGAATAACCTCAGGTCTGCCATCTGACATCAGTGTTTTAAGCAAAAACATTTTAAATGTATGTGCATACCTCAGCTTTGGTCTGGAAACCTCTCACATTTCGGATTTAACAAAAGTGCTATACTATCAGGCATCCATTAGGCACTACAATCAAATGGCTTGCTAGTGCAAAGTTAGGTGCTAAGTGTTTAGGGTGTTTTTCTGAGCATTTAAGAAGTCACATCTAGCTGAATCACATAGTAGAAACTGGTTTTACAGTTCTTTCGAAAGAGTCTGATTTTGTGGATTAAAAAGACTAGCTAATTTTTAGGTTTATTTTTAAGAGGCCAAATTGGAGTAACTAATTGTATCTGTGAATTATTTACTGAAAGGAAATATAGGGTAGGATTTGGATCGGACTCATTCAGACTTACATTTTATAAAGAAAATGGTATACCAGAATTATTAATACCCTGCTCCATGATCAATGGAAAAATCTTTATTGGCATTGCAGCAATCAAGCCCTGTTTAAAATGGCTGGGCAGGTTTGATGATGAGCCCCAAATCTTTGAGGTTGCTATGCCTTCTTACCATCACCCTAATTTTGAGCTCCCTCCACAGATTCTCTATTGCATTCAGCTCTAGATTTGTGGCTGAGCCACTCCAAAACATTTATATTACTTCCAATGAGAAAAACCATGCTGATAAAATGAATTTTAAACGTATCTGCCATGGGAATTAATAATTTTGGGACTAACTGTATGTTCAGTTGGTGGGATATCTGATTTAGCCTTCAGAAATATTTGTTATGATGTTATTTGTCATGACCTTAGATGATCTCATTGGATATAAGCATGTCAAATAGGCATGGCACTACTGGCCAGCTCCTTATTTTGTGCCTGTCCGCGTCACTCAGTGGAGGGGCAAAAGAGGAGCTTGTGTAAGCAACAGTGTAAAACACAGTTCACAACTAGGTTCCCATTGTTCATGGAAGGATCAGGTCAGAAGATTTATTTCATTTGTGGGTACAGAGCCAGAACTTCTGAAAAATGAAAGTATCTCCATAAAACTTCTCAGCAGAAGGAAGCATGAAACACTTTAATATTTCCTGGTACAAGGCTACATTGACTCTGTACTGTGTGGAAAACACTGTGGACCAACACCAGCAGATGACATGGTACACCTTAATCATCACTGACTGTTACAACTTCACACAGGACTTCAAGCAAAGTTTATTCTGTTCTTCTCCACTCTTCCTTCAAATTCTGGGACCTTGATTTCCAAATAAAATTCTAACTTTATTTTCATCTGAAAAGATACCTTAGTGCTATTGACCAACAGTCCAGTTCTTTTTCTCCCTGGCCCGGTAAGATACTTCTAACTTGTCTCTGGTTCAGGAGTTGCTTGACGTAAGGAATGTGACATTTGTAGCCCATGGTTTTAAACTGTGAAATTTCTGTACAACCCTCATGCTGCAATTACGGCAAGCCAGTTGGCTGTTTCGCCTCTCGGCCTGCTTCATCAGACTTCAGCAACCTTTGGTTTTTGTTCAGCTATGTTATTTTTTTCTTTCTCAACAATTCAGTGCACTAACTGTTCAACAAGTGCCAGAATTGTATTCTACAGCCAAAAATACCATATATAGTGTGCAGGGATGTGCTAGCTTCTTAAACATTTAAATTGCCATCTAGAATTCCTGAGTTGCGCTGCTCATCGTAGCAACAGGTTGGATTAGCTCTGTTACATTTCATTCTGATTAATATTTTTAAGAACTTAAATTCTTCTTGTGGTGGATAATAATTGATTTTTTGGACAGTTATCCTCTCTGGTATTGGATGCTGTGCAGTTGGAGGGATTTTTGCTAGTGCTTTTTTTTAACTTTTGGACATTTGTTATGATGCATCACCATAGCAACAAGGTGTTTTTTTTTAACAACCAGGAGCAGCCGATTCATATCTAAAATGCTAACATATTACTTCAACTACAACCCCACATCCCTGAAAAGGAGGTGCTGGAAATGCTGAGCAGGAGCAAGGAGAAAAATAAGAAGGAGGAATTTCAAAAGAGATGGTTTGAACATCTCTTCCATCGATTCTGATGGGCAATGTGAGATCGTTGGGAAACAAGTTGGATGAACTCCAGGCACTACAAAGGACCCAGACAGAGTATCGGGAATGCAGTATTGTGTTTTACTGAGATATACCCCTGACTCCAGCATCACTCTGCCAGGATTTATGACCGACAGAAAGACAGAGATTTAAAGAGGAGCGGCAAACGCAGAGGAAGTGGACTGGCAGTACTTGTGAACAACAGTTGGTGTACTCCAAGAAATGTTACTGTGAAGTGTCGTCTTTGCAGTTGAGATATTGAACTGTTAGCAGTAAGTTTTCGTACATATTATTTTCCCAGAGAGTTCACCAGTGTTATTTTGGCAGGATTTTATGTTCCACCTTTAGCTGTTGCCATCAGCTCAGTTGTTGCTTGGCTGTAGACACAACACCCCAATGCCTTTGAGGCAATATCTGGTAATTTTAACCATGCTTCACTCTCTGCTACACTACCAATGTTTCACCAGTTTGTCAGCTGCTCTACCAGAGAAAAAAAAATGTTGGATTTGTTTTATGTAAATGTCAAGCACTCTTATATCTCTAAAGCAAGACCTCCTCTAGGCGAATCACCATCTTGTTTTTCTCTGCTCAAAATATAGACCCCTTGTTTAGAGGCAACCTGCTTCAACAAACCCACTGTCATTTGGACAAAGCCAGCAGTAATGTGAGGATCATGTTCTTTGATTTCCTCAGTACATTTGACACAATTCAACCTGATTGCTCTGTCAGAAACTCCAAAAGACTCGAGTGGAGGCCACAACAATCTCCCGGGTCAAAGACTACCTGACAAACAGACCACAGTTTGTGAGACTGAAGGGTTGTGTGTCTAACCAGGTGGTCAGCAGCACTGTAGCATCACAGAGGACTGTACTCTCACCATTCATTTTCACTCTGTACATATCAGTATAAGACAGACTCTTCTCATCTGAAGAAATACTCGGATGATTCTGCAGTTGTGAGGTGGATCAGAGATGGACAAGAAGCTAAGTACAGGGAGCTGGTGGACCACTTTGTGGCATGGTGTGGAAACAATGATCTTATCTTGAATGTTAATAAAACAAAGGCGATGATTGTAGATTTTTAGATAAACAGGAATAGGTCAAACCCTATTTCCATCATGGGAGAAGAAGGAGGTGGTGGAGGTGGTGGAGTATAAATACCTCGGTGTTCACCTGGACAACAGACTGGAGTGGAGATGCAACTGTGAAGTTGTCTACAAGAAGGGACAGAGCAGATTGTACTTCTTGACGAAGCTTAGGTCTTTTGGTGTTTTTAGCAAGATGCTGCATATCTTCTATAAGTCTGCTGTGGAGAGTGTGATGTCTTCTGACATCATCTGCTGGGGTAGTAGTATCAGAGCCAGAGACTTAAAAAAGCGCAACCAGCTAATAAAGAAGGCTGACTCTGTTCTGGGGACTCCTCTAGAACCTCTGGAGATGATTGTGCAAAGAAGGATTCTTCATAAAATGAGGAACATTATGGAGAACCCTGAGCATCCTCTTCATGAAACTGCCGTACAACAACAGTGTCTCCAGTCAGAGGCTTCTTCAGATCTGCTGTAAGACAGACCGCTACAGGAGATCCTTCCTGCCCACGGCCCTCAGCATCTACAAAGGCACTTTGAATCTCTTTTCATATAGCTATCAATTGGAATTAATGCTTTAATTGTCCAAATTATATTTTGCAAACTGCCACCAAATTAGGATCTTTTTATCACCTACATTCACCTTTCGCAGTGTCAAGGGACACATTTCAGCTAGTTTGATCCCCAAAATGTTGCAGTTTACAACCTGATGTTTAGATGAAGAGCTTTCTGCAAGAGATGCAATTATACCTGAAACACAACCCCTAACCTTGCTTCTCTGTAGTCTTCAGGTATACATCTTAAATGGTCTACTTTGGCAAAAAGAAGTACAGTATAACTTGGTAGAACTCTAAAACATTCAACAAGCAGTATCTGTCCAGTCTGGGGGATCAGCAGTGTGTGCCCAAAAGCACAGTGTGAAAACCAAGTGACGAGTAAGTCCTTTCAGTATTACTCCTGACAGACCTGACAGCTTCTCTTTACTAATACAAAGTCGAAGCTTCATCTCAGGGGTGTATGAATTGAGACAGATTATTTTGGGAGCAATTCAGCTGTCATTATAAAATCCTCAATGCAACATGCGGCAATTGGATGAAACTTATTTTATCTGTGTTTTTTTTATTTTTATTTTTTTAGACATGCTAAAAAAATACCATTGTCTGCATACCATTCTCCAAAGTGTATGATAAAACTCAGCACATGCAATACAAAGATTAAAGAGAAAAATCAAAAGCAGATTTAGAAAAAGCAAGATAGTTAGATATGTGATCAGTCATGGCGGAGAGGCTGCAACGCTAGAAAAGTTGAGAGTAGACAAGAATTTGACTAGATAAAAGAAAGTCAAGGCCAGGACAATTAAGCTTTATTCAAAAAGCAAGTTGTTCACCACAACTCTAAAGTTGCCTTGCAGCAAGAAGGTCATGGGTTCGATTCCCAGCCAGGGGTCTTCCTGCATGGAGTTTGCATGTTCTCCCTGTGCATGCGTGGGTTCTCACCGGGTACTCCGGCTTCCTCCCACAGTCCAAAGACATGCCTGTTAGGTTAATTGGTCACTCTAAATTGCCCTTAGGTGTATGAATGAGTGTGTGCATGGTTGTTTGTGTGTTGCCCTGCAATGGACTGGCGACCTGTCCAGGGTGTACCCCACCTCTCGCCCATAGACTGCTGGAGATAGGCACCAGCTCCCCCGCGACCCACTATGGATTGAGCGGTAGAAAATGACTCACTGACTGACAAAGTTTAATGGAAAACGTTTGTGTCACAGAATATTTTCATTACACTACATAGAAAATACTTACTTTAAAAAGGTGTCTGTTTTTTTTGCAATAATTACAAAAACAAGCTCTTCCAGGGTGTACATACCAAGGCAAAAACAAAAAAGCCTCACAAGGTCGTTGGTCCAGTAAAAACAAATTCCTGAGGAGTACATGATCTGGGTTTGTTAAGCTTAAAAATGTTTAGTCTTAGTGTCTGTCAAACTGTTTAAATAGTTCTTACAACTTATTTCGCAACTTGAGAAATCCAGTGCTTCTTGAATTAGTTCATGATTAAATGTAGCCATTGAGCATTTCTTTTGTTAAAAATATGCCTAAACAATCTCTAAAAGGTTCATAGATGTCTAGGCAAAATTTTGTAGATAATTGGTTAAAAGTTAAAAAATTTTCTTGAATTGATTTTAGATGTTATTAGACGTCTAAATGTGGAATCTCCTTAGCTGCGAATGAGTAGTGAAACAACAACAAAAAAAAGGAGTGAAATAAGCCAATATCAAACTCACAACCCTTTGATTATATTTTGTTCTTAATGAGGTTTTCCCCAGCATAGGGCATATGATCCTCTCCATGGTAAACAATAGCTTATTGTGAGGTGTTTTCCCTGTCAGTTGTAAGCTTGCTGTGGTGCAGCCTCTACTTAAGGAACCTGGCCTCGACCAAACTGTGTTGGCAAATGTTAGGCCCCTCTTCAACCTTCCTCGTATTTCTTAATTATTAGAGAAAATTGTCCTTTCTCAGGTTAAGGCCTTTTCACATGGGCATAATGTCTTGGAGGTTTTTCAATCTGGTTTTAAAACCAAAGCACAGAATCTTCTTTACTAACAGTTTTAAAGGCATCCTTGGCATTTGCCAAGGAAAGCTTTGTGGTGAATATGTTATTCTTGTCCTGAAGAGGTTTTCCCATTTTGTGGTCAGCCATATTGGAATCTAATAGCAGGAATATCATGGGGCAGGACAGTGCTGCCTGGTTGACACCATAGACTGGATACTTGGTCCAAAATTATTATCACAGCTCAAAAGAACTGAGATAAACATATAGGCTAAACAGTATTAGCAGTATCGGTTTAAAACAGTAGCTATCAGCCACCCTGGCTATGGTTTCTGGCTTTAGAAAAACCTGTTTTGTTTGACCTCTAAATTTCTGAGAAAAATTCTGAAATCTCCCTTTTTCTTTTGCTAATATATTAAAGATAGCTCCCTGGATAAAAGAAAGTTGCTTCTTTAGATAGATTTGTTAAGAGTTGTAAACATTGTGTTCAAACTTCAAAATAATTAATTTATTCTGGTATAAGATTCACCTCATGTAATTCAAATGCCACTGTCTGTAAAAGTATCTGTGCATGTGCCAAAGGCTAACCAGGTCTTGATTCATGACTAGAGGTGATCTCATATTAGGTATCAATTTAAAACAGATTGCCATATGGTTAACTGAATATCTTGATTATTACAGTGAGGACATCTTAAAAGACTCTTCCCTTTTCTCTCTTTCAATCAAATTAGAATAATGTGAAAAGGTTTTAAGCACACAGATGTTATCCATCCATTATCTATCATGCAATACATTCATTATCCATTACATATTACCTTGAGTCAACTTCTTCCCAGATGCCAACATCCTGAACATACCGTAAACGTGCTACCTACTGTCATAAAAAACTGCCTTCAGCAAATACAAGAAGATAAACAGATGGTCTGTCCCCTTGATCTTGTTAGTCTGGGACTGCATGAAGTGATGGCAGAAATTGTGACAGCCTAAATTCACAATCCAACTGGTGAGTTCTCCAACATGATGAAAGCAAGCCATATGGAATAAGGATCGTCATACAAGATTTGATTCTGTTAGACTGTTGTTGTTTTTATGTTAAAAGGTCTATATCCCTGTATATATATATATTTATATATATATATGTAAATATATATATATATATATATATACATATATATTGTCTTTTATCTCAAGGAGAATAAGGTAGTGTCTGAACTTCTGCTTTGAAAACGTAGTCCTTCTCTCCAGACCCGCCATTGTTGCAGCTTACAGGGGTTGGACAATGAAACTGAAACACCTGGTTTTAGACCACAATAATTTATTAGTATGGTCTAGGGCCTCCTTTTGCGGCCAATGCAGCATCAATTCGTCTTGGGAATGACATCTACAAGTCCTGCACAGTGGTCAGAGGGATTTTAAGCCATTCTTCTTGCAGGATAGTGGCCAGGTCACTACGTGATACTGGTGGAGGAAAACGTTTCCTGACTCGCTCCTCCAAAACACCCCAAAGTGGCTCAATAATATTTAGATCTGGTGACTGTGAAGGCCATGGGAGATGTTCAACTTCACTTCCATGTTCATGAAACCAATCTTTCACCAGTCTTGCTGTGTGTATTGGTGCATTGTAATCCTGATACAATTGTACTCGGCACGATACAATGTTTGAATCATTGGATGCACATGGTCCTCAAGAATGGTTCGGTAGTCCTTGGCAGTGACGCGCCCATCTAGCACAAGTATTGGGCCAAGGGAATGCCATGATATGGCAGCCCAAACCATCACTGATCCACCCCCATGCTTCACTCTGGGCATGCAACAGTCTGGGTGGTACGTTTCTTTGGGGCTTCTCCACACCGTAATTCTCCCGGATGTGGGGAAAACAGTAAAGGTGGATTCATCAGAGATAAAAACATGTTTCACTTTGTTCACAGTCCAAGATGTGCACACCTTGCACCATTGAAACCGACGTTTGGCATTGGCATGAGTGACCAAAGGTTTGGCTATAGCAGCCCGGCCGTGTATATTGACACTGTGGAGCTCCCGACGGACAGTTCTGGTGGAAACAGGAGAGTTGAGGTGCACATTTAATTCTGCCGTGATTTGGGCAGCCGTGGTTTTATGTTTTTGGATACAATCCGGGTTAGCACCCGAAGATCCCTTTCAGACAGCTTCCTCTAGCGTGCACAGTTAATCCTGTTGGATGTGGTTCATCCTTCTTGGTGGTATGCTGACATTACCCTGGATACCGTGGCTCTTGATACATCACAAAGACTTGCTGTCTTGGTCACAGATGCGCCAGCAATTTGTCCTCTTTTGAGCTCTGGTATGTCACCCATAATGTTGTGTGCATTTCAATAGTTTGAGCAAAACTGTGCTCTTACCCTGCTAATTGAACCTTCACACTTGCTCTTACTGGTGCAGTTTGCAATCAATGAAGACTGGCTACCAGGCTGGTCCAATTTAGCTATGAAACCTCCCACACTAAAATGATAGGTGTTTTAGTTTCATTGTCCAACCCTGTATATATATATATATATATATATGAATTATGTAGTATACAAAAGGTGTGAAATAGGCACCCTTTTCTTTGATTACTGCTTTGCTCACTTGTCATTCTCTACCTGAGCTTCATGAGGTGTCACCTGAAATAGTTTTCCAAAGAGTCTTGAAACAACTTTCCAGAGGTTCAGTGAAAGACAGCCAAAATTTAATAACTCACTCTTCACAGCAAAGGTGGCTACTTTAAGGAATCAATAATATAAAACATATTTAAAGTACTCGTACTCGTACTCGTACTCGTCGTCTTCCGCTTATCCGGAACCAGGTCGCGGGGGCAGCAGACTCAGCAGAGACACCCAGACATCCCTCTCCCCAGACACCTCCTCCAGCTCCTCCGGGGGGAGCCCAAGGCGTTCCCAGGCCAGCCGAGAGACATAGTCCCTCCAGCGTATCCTGGGCCGTCCCCTAGGCCTCCTCCCGGTGGGACGTGCCTGGAACACCTCCCAAGGAAGGCGTCCAGGAGGCATCCGGTATAAATGCCCGAGCCACCTCAACTGGCTCCTCTTGATGTGGAGGAGCAGCGGCTCTACTCCGAGCCCCTCCCGAATGGCCGAGCTCCTCACCCTATCTCTAAGGGAGTGCCCAGCCACCCTACGGAGGAAGCTCATGTCAGCGGCTTGTATCCGGGTTCTCGTTCTTTCGGTCATGACCCAAAGTTCATGGCCATAGGTGAGGGTAGGAACGTAGACCGACCGGTAAATTGAGAGCTTCGCTTTTCGGCTCAGCTCTCTCTTCACCACAACGGACCGGCACAGCGCCCCCATTACTGCGGCAGCCGCACCGATCCGTCTGTCGATCTCCCGCTCCATTCTTCCCTCACTCGTGAACAAGACCCCGAGATACTTGAACTCCTCCACTTGAGGCAGGAACTCCCCTCCAACCTGAAGAGGTTGGAGGGGAGCCACCCTTTTCCGGTTGAGTACCATGGCCTCTGACTTGGAGGAGCTGATCTTCATCCCAGCCACTTCACATTCGGTTGCGAACCGCCCCAGCGCATGCTGTAGGTCTTGGCTAGAGGGGGCCAGCAGGACCACGTCATCTGCAAAAAGAAGAGACGAAATCCACTGGTCCCCAAACCAGACCCCCTCCGGCCCTTGGCTGCGTCTAGAAATCCTGTCCATAAAAGTTATGAACAGGACCAGTGACAAAGGGCAGCCCTGATGAAGTCCAACATGCAGCGGGAGCAGGTCCGACTTACTGCCGGCAATGCGGACCAAACTCCTGCTCCGCTCGTACAGGGACCGAATGGCCCCTAATAAAGGGCCCCCGATTCCATACTCCTGGAGCACCCCCCACAAGGCATCACGAGCGACACAGTCGAATGCCTTCTCCAGGTCCACAAAACATATGTGAACCGGTTGGGCAAACTCCCATGAGCCCTCGAGTACCCTGTAGAGGGTATAGAGCTGGTCCAGTGTTCCACGGCCGGGATGAAAACCACACTGCTGCTCCTGAAGCCGAGGTTCGACTATCGGCCGGACTCTCCTCTCCAATACCCTGGCGTAGGCCTTACCAGGGAGGCTGAGGAGTGTGATCCCCCTGTAGTTGGAACACACCCTCCGGTCACCCTTCTTATGAAGGGGGACCACCACCCCGGTCTGCCAGTCCAGAGGCACTGTCCCCGACCGCCATGCAATGTTGAAGAGGCGTGTCAACCATGACAGCCCCACAACATCCAGAGATTTGAGGTACTCAGGGTGGATCTCATCCACCCCCGAAGCCTTGCCACCGCGGAGCTTTTTAACCACCTCGGTGACTTCAGCCTGGGTGATGAAAGAGTCCAACCCCGAGTCCCCAGCCTCTGTTTCCACCAGGGAATGCGTGATGGCAGGATTGAGGAGATCCTCGAAGTACTCCTTCCACCGCCCGATAATGTCCCCAGTCGAGGTCAGCAGCCTCCCACCCCCACTATAAACAGTGTTGGCGAAGCACTGCTTACCCCTCCTGAGGCGCCGGACGGTTTGCTAGAATTGCTTCGAGGCCGACTGGTAGTCCTTCTCCATGTCCTCATCGAACTCCTCCCAGGCCCGGGTTTTTGCCTCTGCCACAGCCCGGGCCGCAGCACGCTTGGCCTCACGGTACCCGTCAGCCGCCTCAGGAGTCCCACAAGCCAACCACAGCCGATAGGACTCCTTCTTCAGCTTGACAGCATCCCTTACTGCCGGTGTCCACCACCGGGTTCTGGGATTGCCGCCGCGACAGGCACCGCAGACCTTACGGCCGCAGCTATGGGCAGCAGCATCGACAACAGATGCGGAGAACATGGTCCACTCGGACTCTATGTCTCCAACATCCCCCGGAATCTGGTCAAAGCTCTCCCGGAGGTGGGAGTTGAATACATCCCTGGCCGAGG
Organism: Crenichthys baileyi; assembly: GCA_036173005.1. Classification (NCBI taxonomy): domain Eukaryota; kingdom Metazoa; phylum Chordata; class Actinopteri; order Cyprinodontiformes; family Goodeidae; genus Crenichthys; species Crenichthys baileyi. The sequence continues at coordinate 337,797 of JAHHUM010000661.1, forward strand.
GCTCCACCAGGCATTCCCAGCAGACCCTCACTATGCGCTTGGGCCTGCCAAGTCTGTCCGGCTTTCTCCTCCTCCAGCGGATCCAACTCACCAACAGGTGGTGATCAGTGGACAGCTTCACCCGAGTGTCCAAAACATGCGGCCGAAGGTCTGATGATACGACAACAAAGTCGATCATTGACCTCCTGCCTAGGGTGTCCTGGTGCCAAGTGCACTGATGGACACCCTTATGCTTGAACATGGTGTTCATTATGGACAATCCGTGACTAGCACAGAAGTCCAATAACAAAACACCACTCGGATTCAGATCGAGGAGGCCATTCCTCCCGATCACGCCTCTCCAGGTGACACTGTCGTTTCCCACGTGGGCGTTGAAGTCCCCCAGCAGAATAATGGAGTCCCCAGGAGGGGCACTATCCAGCACCCCCGACAGGGACACCAAGAAGGCCGGGTAATCCGCACTACCGCTCGGCCCGTAGGCCGAAACGACAATCAGAGACCTATCCCCGACCCGAAGGCGCAGGGATGCGACCCTCTCATCCACCGGGTAAACCCCAACACAAGACGGCTGGGCTGGGGGGCAATAAGCAAACCCACCCCAGCCCGCCGCCTCTCCCCGTGGGCCACTCCAGAGTAGAAGAGAGTCCAGCCCCTCTCAAGGAGATGGGTTCCAGAGCCCACGCTGTGCGTGGAGGCGAGCCCGACTATTTCTAGTCGATATCTCGCGACCTCCCGCACAAGCTCAGGCTCCTTCCCCCCCAGTGAGGTAACATTCCACGTCCCTAGAGCCAGCCTAAGCATCCGGGGATCGGGCCGCTGAGGTCTCCACCTTCGTCCGCCACCCAATCCTCTTTGCACCGGTCCCTCACGGTTCCCCCTGCAGGTGGTGGGCCCACTGGGGGATGGCCTCGCGTCTCTCGTTCGGGCTTGGCCCGGCTGGGTCCCGCGAGGAGCAACCTGGCCACCAGGCGCTCTCCGACGAGTCCCGACCCCAGGCCTGGCTCCAGGGTGGGACCCCGGCTCCGCTGTACCAGGCGACGTCACGTGCTTCGATATACTTGTCCTCATGAAGGATTCTTGAACCGCTCTTTGTCTGACCCATCACCTAGAGCCTGTTTTCCATGGGAGACCCTACCAGGGGCATTTAAGCCCCAGACAACATAGTCTCTAAGATCATTTGAACACTCAAACCCCTCCACCACGTTAAGGTGGCGGTTCAAGGAGGGGCATATTTAAAGTTATTTTTCAGTTGTTTCCTTATGTGTTCATTCACTATTTTGAGACCTCCGTAAACCTAAAGAAAACCATTAAATGAGAAAAGCGTTCTAATGTATATTGGAGCTAGACATTTTTGCATATGACAGTACATACTGTCTGAGTATTGTTTTTTTTCTTTTGTTTTCATCGATTATATGGATAACATTAGCTTAAAGGGGACCTATATGCAAAATTCACTTTTTGATCATTTTTGCACTTCCATTTGGGTGTCTAATGCTTCTACAAACAGTCCAAATGCAAAAACAAAAGAAAATTCTGCCATTTTTGGGGTATAATTGAATGTTTTATTTTTTCTAGATATAAGTAGTTTCAAAAGCTGTGCAATTGTGATGTCACAATTACACTGGGACCTCGCAACATTTTATTATCTGAGAATGATTTTATGCGAAAAATGTAAATATGTTTTGTAGAGCCCATAGACCTATCCCAAATGTTTAAAAGGAAGTATAATAGGTCACCTTTAAGGTAAGTTTTTTGTTCTAAAGTACATGTTGCTGTAGGAAACCTACATGTCAGTGGCACGACCAACATTAAAACATTACAATGAAGAATGTTTTGACAGCTAAAATACTGTAGTGCAGTTACAGCCTTGTAAACAAAATACAGACTATGTGTAGAATATTAAGACTTGCACAATCACTGTATGGCATCAAAGTAACAATGCCAGTTAGAACTGGATGGTGCCAGAATTTCTGTATTTCAAATGATGATGATGTTTTGTCACAAGTAGCCATTCGCCACTGTGATAAATAACAAATTGACTAAGCTCACCACAGTGTATTTTTAATTCAGTTTATTAATTCAGTTTATTAAGTCTCCAAACTACTGCAATGAGATAATAGTTCTAACTTTCTTCTTCAAACTGGATAAATCTCTATGCAAATCCTTTCTGTCTTGGATGGCCACTGTGGTATGCATTTATGCCCATGTTTGGTGCTTCACACATAACATCATTAATTACCTATAACCTGCGGCTGTGTCTTGGCTCCCTGGTGCTTGCTTTTCTCTGTCACAATTTTTACGTTTTTTATTTTCTCAATCCTAGGCATAAAAATGAATAGAACTGTCAAACACTAAAAGGCTGAACACAGCTGTTCAGGAGATGTTGTATAACCATGATATTTCCTCTTTAAACTTAATGCCATATTTTTGCCAAGAGCCTAATACATTATCCTGCTTCAAAAAGACATGACAGACCATACATAATTTTACAACTCAACTACTTATTCCAATACTCAACCCTTACTGCATTTCCTTTTCATGTCACAATAAAGAATGAAACATAATTTGTTTGATGGCACGATATTCCAAATTAAACAACTGTCACTTGCTAGGTGGAGCGATACTGTAAATTTTTAACAAGTTCTTATAAACTGTTATCAAACAAATACAACATGCTTGCAAGAGTGTGACCATATTTTATGTGCAGATAGCTCTGTATCAGTTGCCTGCAGGTTCATGATGAATGGCAAGGAACATAAAAATGCCATCAAGTCGTATTTGCTGTTTCACCTGAAACAAATAGGGTGAAATGTGACATTGTTTTTAACAATACAAATAAAGTGGGGAAAAAAAGAAAAAAAAAACAAAACAGATGCAAACAGTAAACAATCATCAGTTGTTAAAAAATAAAACGTAAAGGAAATGTCCGATTATAAAGACCCATGTCTAAGTTCAAGGAAGTTAATTATAAAATATTGTTGAAACTCACATAGGGTGTGACAATACATCCTGCTTAATAGATTAGATATTTTACATAAACAAATCATGTAAGGTACATGATATTAGCTGTGATATTGCAGTAATGATGGATTATAGTTTACAACCCCAATTCCAATAAAGTTGTAACGTTTTGTAAAACGTAAATACAAACAGAAAACAATGATTTGCAAATCCTGTTCAACCCATATGCAATTGAATACACTACAAAGACAAGACATTCAATGTTCAAACTGATAAACTTTATTGTTTTTTGCAAAAATTCACTCGTATTAAATTTGTTGCTTACAACACATTCCAAAAAAGCTGTAAGCTGCCTGCCATGCAAACTTTAATAGCCATCTGATCTGGACAAAAACTGTACAGCTGTTTCATGCCTCTCAAACATAAATACATGGTGTCAAGCCTAAAGCGCTAATCTCCATGTGCAAGGCCCATGATAACAACTTGAATGAAAACAGCAACTATATCGTGCTTCATGAGATTTTACTCTGAGGAAAAAATTTGAGGAGCTTTAATATTTGAGCTTTAACATAATATAATAAGATATTAATGATTTACTGCAGTCCACTGCAAGCTCAGAAATTATGTACCAGCAACATAGAGCATTGCCTGTTTGTTTAGTTCTGCCAGGTTGCCAGTTTCAAAGAGGGTTCTTTGTGTGGAGTTTGTGTATGTCCTCCATGCAGAGGTTGGTTTTCTCTGAATACAGTGGCTTCCTCCCACTGTTGAAACACATGCACATTGGTTTAATTTGAAGCGGTCAATTGCCATGGAATGGCATCAAGTTGTACCCAGCCTCTTCTCCTTGGCATTGGCTGCTCCAGAACCCCACCTCTTGACCATGAACAGGCTTAAAAGGGTACAGAAAATGGGTGATGTTCATGAATAAAACTGATTTTATTTAGATAAGCTTTGATGATATTCTCACACATGAGGAAACTGCAAACTATCTGATCAGCGAGAGATGCAAAGTGTTCTCCTTAAATGTTAATTTCTGACAATATTAATCAAAATTTCAATGGAAGGTGTGATTATTATTTTCCTTAGATAGCTGATTTCTTAATGTTCAAGCCTTTTTGTTAGCTGAGCAGAAAAGGTAAAAACTAATTTCAGGAACGTCCTGTGTTCTTTTGTGCTCATTGCAGGATTCATAAAATGTAAGATGGTTCTGTAAATGTTGTAATACAGGCTGTCCTTGAAACCTCTGACAGTTTGAGGGTGTGGATGGAACCCAGCCCATCCAGCATCGCTGCGGCTCAGAGATCATTTCTCACTATGATGTGTGCTCTGACTGCTACCTGCAGTGTTGACACAGACTGGAAGCAAACAAAATTCGGGGCATTATTCATTAAATGATGGAAGTGATTCCCAGCAGATCACAAGTGTTACTTCTCTGGTTCTTAGCAGGAAAAATGGACTTAAACAAAACCAGATATAATCTTACTGTTAATGGGAAAATATCATAGAAGTTGTTCTGCCTTGTGACTGAAAATAATCACTAAAGTGAAGAAGTTTGCAGGGTATGTTCTTTCATTGTTGTTCCTTTACTTGGTTTCTTAGCCCCACTGAAAATAATTTGTGCGGAAGTACTCATGTTCTAAAATGTATTGGATCTTTTAGAAATACACAGAATAGCACAGACTCATTTACCAACCATAAAGGGCATGTACATAGATTTTGACTTGGAAAGCTGTAAAGGTGAAAGCAGGGTGCATACATCTAAAAACGTGTTGCTAGTTTCACTTATTTTATCTCATAAGTGTGGTTTGTAAAAATGGAAGATGGATGGTAAAATAGAGCCAGTCTTCCTTTTCATTGAAACATCTTATATTGTGCTCAAATACTATTATGACCAACATATATGACCCTACTATGTTGTGGATGGTCATTGTAACAAGTGTAACAACAAAAAGTGTAACAACAAAAAGCTATCTGATCAGTGCATGAGCAAAAATATGTAAACAAATTCATTCTGATTGCACATTCACATTATTGCATTCTTGCTGTACTGAACTTAGCTATTGCTGTTGGATAGAAACTTTTTGAATCTGCTTGTTCTTACTTTAACTGATCTGTTGTGGCGAGAAATGTCCTTTATAATGCAATGTTTTTTTTTGAGAACCTGGGAACTGTGAATTTCTTCAAAGTGTGTGGAGAGGATAGCCAGTGACTATTTGGACCATGTCAATGACCCTCTAGAGTGCTTTCCTCTGAACCACTGTACAGCACACACAGATGCAGTAGGTCTTTATGGTCTCAATAATGATAAAGGAAACCGGCATTCTATGTGTAATGTTATTTCTCCTAAGCACCCTCAGGAAGTACAGTCTCTGTTGGGCCTTTTTCAGCAGCCCAGAGGTGCTGATGCTCCAGGTCAGGTCTAACAATCGTGTAACTGATGATGATTGGCTAAGGTAGAGTAAGCTTTCATTGTAAGCCAATCAGAGGCACTGTTTAGTTTACACATAAACTACAAACACACACAGCAGCCCTGCTCAGGCAAACTTGCACATGTAAGCTGCAACAATGGCGGGTCTGGAGAGAAGGACTACGTTTTCAAAGCAGAAGTTCAGACACTACCTTATTCTCCTTGAGATAAAAGACAAGAATTTATATGTGAAGTAAATATTAAATATTCAGTGTAAGTACTTGTCTATGTAATTCCACTTAATATAACTGGCTTGTGAAACCTTTGAAAAAAATCTATATTCAAAGACATATTCCCTGTTAACTAGTTACTTTTATAGTGGAGTAACTCAGTTACTGAGTTACTTTTTGAGAGAAGTAACTAGTAACTATAACTAATTACTTTTTTAAAGTAACGTGCCAAACATTAATGCTAAGTCATGCCTCATGAAGCAAAGTTTGATTTTACTAAACACGTACTGAGGTTCTTTCAGGGATTAAACATTTGGAACTAAGCATAGCAGAACAAAGTCTATAGTCCAATCGGCCAGTCACATAAGTGCAATCAACGCATTTAGGTATCAAGAAATACAGCAACTTTGTGATGCTGTCAATTCAGTATGGACCAAGATCTCTGAGGAATGTTTCTGACACTTTGTGCAAGGTGTACCATAAAGAATTAATAAATGAAATGAGTGTAGATTGTCTTCTACATTTTACAAATAATACAATAAACAATGGTGGAGACACATCTTGTTCACTGTAAAATTAGAAAAGAATTAAATCTGGAGCAAAAACAAGGTGACCTTATGCGTGATTCTTTATCAACTAAAAGTCTTTTTTTCAGCTAATACTCCTGTTACACTATGGCATATCTGCATTGAATTTCTGTGGCATAAGAACATATGCAGCGTTAGGCAAATAATACTCGAGCATCTGATATGTAATTTGATATACAGCTAAACCTGACAGATTTGTTTGGACATGATAAAGAATTTAATAGCAGCTCAGAGTGACACCACATACATTTAGATATTGCTATAAAACTCAAGTTAGTGCCAAACTAATCTTGCAACAACGACCCCATGATAATATAACCTAATCTCACACTGCAGTATTGAGACGCTCTGATGAAAATTCGTTGACCTAAGCAAGCCAAATGCTTGTTATGGCAGACATAGCAGGGAACCTAGATCTAGATTCTGATTGTTTCACCTAGTAATTATCTCACCACTTGGGGGAACGCCTAGACTCCAAAGAGTGTATTAGATGCTCAGGCTATTAATTAGGGGAAAAGAAAAAAAAAAAAAAAAACACAGTAATGTAGAAGCAAAAAGATATATTTTACACTCTTGATTCCAATACATATGCACTATTAGGTACTCTGCTTCATAGTTAACAGTGGACATTCTTTATTTATGTACTTGGTGTTTCACTAAATGTGCTTCAGTTGTAGACATTTAGATATGTCACCTTACAGGATAAGAAACAGAGTAAGGATATTTTAAAATTAATGGAGTTTTAAGGATGTGGAAACAATTACATGGTTTTTAGAGTAAATTATTACAAAAGCTTTAAAATGTGAACATTTAAGGAAAAGAATCTGCATTAAATAATTATTTTTTCCTCTACTGTTCAGTGATCCATCAAACCTACTGCTCTTTCCCAGTGCCAGCTGAGCAGAGTTTAAATTTGATCTCAGGAGGGCCGGACACACAGTGCATATGCAAGTAGATTTATAGGCAACCAATTAAAATGTAAACCCTTCAAACAAAAGGGGACGGCAAAGGAGAGACCTGTCACAGCTGGAAGGAAAACACACAGAGAACAGAGACCCAAAGAGCCAGAGTCACAGTGTGAAGAAGTTTTAATTATAAAGTTTTAGGTCATATGCTTGTTTGGAACAGGGCAAGTGTGGCTCACAGTCTTCCTGTTAGACAACGTCACATTCAGCACAGTTCATCTTTGGGGACCCAGCCGTTCCCCTGTGGGGTGTGAGTGAGATCTTATAAATGGTTGTCAAATGATGTAAAGATCAAGCGTAAGAACACATGTAGACATCGATTCCCTGCTTTGCTGTTAGAACATGAAAGGGTCAGGTTACTGTTATAGGCAAAGGAGACACTGAAGCTACTGATTTGTTAGTGTGTTTACACACTGTGATAAATAGCTGCCCAGTAATCACCTACAGCAAACAGACAAATTATGGGTTATGTAATGTTTCTATACGGCATGGAATATTTGTTTTCAAGCTGCCGTTGCTAAATGAAAACAAGTTAAATGACATTATGGTGGGCTTCTCAGTGGGAGTTTTTACAGATTGTTAAGCCAATTTTCCGGAGACATTAATGTTGATTAATGATACTGTGTTATTAAAGCTATTTGTGGGATACAAATGAGGGCAGTTGGGTGGAAAGACTCCTGAAATAGAGCAGGAGTCAATGCATTAAAGACTTGTTATCACCTTAGGAAGGACATTATAATTTTGCCGTATAGAAGGAGAATAACATCCATGTTCAATGAGGTGCATAGTTCAGAATATGTGTGTAGAGCTACTATTGTCACCTTTAAATCCTTTTCTGGTATTAACGCAAACCTTGTCAGAAACAAAAGTGCTTGTTGGGAATATTTCTATTATCAGCTGCTTTGGGGATAGGTAGGTGACTTCTATCCAGGTACTCAGGTATCAAAACACCTAAAACTTTCAGTCAGACTTTTTCTTCTATTTGAAGTCTTTTCAATAAAAGACTAGAGAACTGCTGAAGTGACTGGATTGAGCATAATGATGCAGCACTATCCCTCCCCAACTGTTACTGCATGCAGCCGGTGAGCTGGCTGAAGGCTCTATCATTTCTCTCGCTTAAAAGAAAGACAAATCTGAAAGTTTGAAAATACACTATATTGCCAAAAGCATTGGGTCATTTGCCTTTATACACACAATAAATAAAGACATGCTATTCTTAATCCACAGGGTTTAATAAATGTTGGCCAGCCTTAACAGTTATGACAGTTTTAACTCTTTAACTTTTAACTCTTTAGGTTTAGGAGTATGTTTCCACATCAAACTTGCTTATCGAGGCCTTTATGGACTATGCTTTGTGCACTGGTTCACATTCAAGTTGGAACAGGAAGGGACCATCCTCAGAATGTTCCCATAAAGTTGGGGAGGATTACATTGTGCAAAATGCTTCAGTGTGCTGAATACATTAGATTTCCTTTACAGTGGAACTAAGGCGCCAACCCTAATTCCTGAAAAAACACCCCTCCTCCGTAATCTTCTGTACATCAAACTTTACACTTGACACAGTACAGTCAAGCAAGTCCCATTCTCTTCGCAACTGCCATTCTCAAACTCATCCACTGGATTGCCAGACAGAAACACTTGATTTGTCACTCCAAAAAACAAGTATTTACTGCCCTAGAGTTGCTGCAACTGATGCTTTGCATTGCACCTGGTGATGTAAGATTTGGATGCAGCTGCTCAACCATGGAAACCTATATTATGGAGATCTTTATCTAGTCTTCTTTAGCTAATATGAATGCCCCTTGAAGTCTGATGATCTGTAGCTTTTAATACCACTTAAAATTTCACAATTGGTGGGGTCCTATCACAGAACCAGAATGGACTTCACTGAGATGAGAGCTGCAGGTACAGTCTGCATGGTGTAGTTTATTCACCTGTGGCCATGGAAGTGATTGGAACATCTGAATTCAGTAATACCTATAAATGGCTGAGTGAATATTTTATGCACTTTAGTGTATTTCCACTCACAAAAAATAAACCTCAAGCAGGTTGTCTGTTAAACAACGAAATACAGGGTGGCTGTCAAGCAAAAAGCCTGATTACCTAGCTAACAAGATCTTATCACACTATTGTTACATTGTAAAGAGCGGAATGGCCAAATGGGATAATATTAGGTGCAATAAGCACTTGAAAACTACTACATAACATTATTATAGCTGTTATAAGCAATTTATTATTTTAATAGTAGGAAGAATTGTGTTGCTTTTCTGTTTTAAAAAGAAGCAATTACATTCTAGATGAAATACAGGATTCAGAGTAATTACACAAAGGCTGGTGTTTTCAAGCCTTTATTTCAGTTAATTGTGATGATTTTCCACTCACAGCTAAGGGAAATTTAAGATTAGAATATTTCTTTAGACCAGGGGTTTGCCAAGTGGGGTCGGAACCCCCAGGGGGTCGCGAGATACCAAGTGAGGTGTCATGAGATGATTTTCAGAATCATCATGACGAGACCGCTGAAGTGCCAAAAGGGGCAAACTACATAAATTAATTTATCATGAAATAAATAAATGTAACATGAAATTAAATAATATATAATATATGATGAAAGTAATCAAATGTCATTTTTTAAAACTAAATTCATTTAAAAATACATGTAATTATTTCACTCTATATTTTATAAATAAATATAGAGTGTTAAAGTTATATGCACTGTATTTCTAGGGGGTCGCCAGTCTGTGGCACTGTTATGTTGGTGGTCACAGGCTGAAGTTTGAGAACCACTGCATCAGACCAATAAAAAGCATTTCATTACAGAAATGTAGATTTAAAAGTATGTTTAATACCTGCTTAGAAGTTATTATTTTCAAAAGGTACTTTAAACTGACAAACAAGCCTTATCGGAACACATATTCTAATTTATTGAATATGGCTGTAGATCATATTTTCACTCTTCTTTTTAAGTCTGTTAGGGGACGAGAGAGTGCATTTCTCCTAAGAATATATTACCATATGTTTGCTCTACTGTAAAAATAAGTTGGTTTATCCTACTCCAGTATATCCTGTGGTTACACATATTTACTTTGGTTGGATCAGGGGTCATATACTAGTCGACTGGCACCAAAAGGTTTGAAACCACAATCAGTGAAAATAGGGATTAATTCACAATTTCAGAAAATAGTATACATTATTTGAAGAAACATGTAGGATTTTTATAATTATCTCTAATATACCAGAATACTTAGTTACCGAGACAGTTTTACTGACTCGGTAACTAAGTAACTAAAAAAATTTACTGACTCGGTAACTCAAAAGAAATAGTGAGGAATATAGGTACAAAATAGTTAGGAATATAGGAACAAAATTAAAGTAAGTTTGTTCAAAATGGTTTAAATGGCAATATGTGGCTAGTCTTACACAATAAGATGCTAATACAGTTTTTTTTTACTATTATTTCTGGTAGCAATGGGGATGTCTATACCCAGTGACTGTCCATTCAATACTCCTTAAAATATTTCCTCACATAATGCATATGCATCTCATGTGGTTCCATTAGAAGTCATTGAGGGTCATAATCTGTTAACCATGCAATTTTTTCATCCAGCAGACATTTTCACGATTCACAAAACAGTGTTGTGAAAAATTGGAATCCTTGAATAGCTGTTCCACATCATCAACTTCAAATACTTTTCTAAAATAAAAATGTCAATCTCCCCCCAGTGCTATGTTGGAATGAAGAGAGTTGCTTGAGTCAATAGGCTTTATCCTAAGGGCACATCTTTACAAAGTGTCATGGCAATTTATTCAACAGTTGCAAAGATATTGCCGTCTGCAGTGAAGTGGTGGACCAACTGTGATATGGCTATCCAATTGGCCACCCCGGTACCATGACTAAAAACTGCCATCTACTGTAATGTTATCAGATACAATCCGTATGTTCCACATCTTTGAAGCAAAAGTGTATGTTTAGACAGTTCCACTTCCTGCAGGCTCTGCACATTATTCACCTGAAAGTTTTTTGCTTTCCCAGCAGGTGCAGTGGGAATGGGATAAAGTCCTTGTTTATTCATGTTTGTGGCTAAATCTAGCTGTTGTACCCGCTCTGCTCCCTATGTGTTAGCTGCATACAGTGGGAAACTCTTCATGAATAATTTAGATAAAAGATAAAAACGCATGTTTACAGCTTTGGCTGTTTCATATGCAAATGCAAAGAGTTTTTTTTTTTTATCTTGGGATCATGTTTGGATCTGAGAGAAGTATTTGACAGAGCACACTTTTCTTACCTTTGAGACTTACAGGAACTCATTGGAGACCCAAAATATTACCACAAAGAAAGGGAGCAGTGTTTGTTTCTGAAACCCAAACTAACCCTTTCCTTGAGTCTTTTATATGCAGTATCTGCTGTTTTCTTGATCGCACATTTACACCTCACTCCAATCCTGTAAAGTCGGACCACTTTAAAACCTTTAGAGGCAGACGTCCTCAGGGATCCGACTGTAATGAACGACTAAGCTGACACTCATTGGGAGGTAGTAGGACTTTTTTTTTTGCATAAATCTGGACACTCCCCTCACAGCCTTTGGCAGGTCAATAAAGAGCGTAGTAGAGAAAGGATTGTGGAAAGTGATGGAGAGAGGGAGGATTTTTGTACTTGTCAAATCAGTGTTGTTCCACTTATTAAGCACATAGAGATTAAGCTGGTGTTGTGACTGAGAAGGGGGGGTGCATTTTTTGGCAGGTTGGATTTTAGTGCATGCTGTGGGAGCAGTGAGAAGCTATCATCGGTCTATGAACAGGCAGAGCTGGGAGGAAAACAGACAATCAAATCAATAAGGCAACAGTCAGCAGATCTCTGTTACGACTTGCGTTATGTGGGACCCCAGAATGCAGACGAGTAGGCAGCATGACAGTAGGTGAAAAACGATTTAATACAAAAAACAGAAACTCACTCTCAGAAGAGGCAGGAACAAAACAGAAGCAGGCTGGCTAGACAGGCATTGCATGGTCCACAAAATAAGACATGAGCTGAGAGCAAGACATGATTTGAGAAAATGTTTCCGCAACGAATAACTGAACAGGTGTGTATATATAGAGTGTGAAACAGGTGGAACTAGGAGACAGATTAGTTTGGAGCAGGTGAACCGGATAAAAATAACTAACAGACAGAGAAGAACGTGGCTGGAGCAAGAACAGAGACTCTTGAATACAAACAAAAACTAAAGCATGACCAGAACCAAAAACCAAACTTGACAAAACATGAACAAGACTAAAACATGACCAGAAAAATAATAAACAGAAGCATGTTTCAAAAACAGTGAGACAAATATAAGAAAAACCCAGAAACCAAAAACCAAACAACCTCAAATCATAACAATCTCTGATCTGGCTGTGGTTCTCATCCCCTTTTTCAAATGAAAAACAATGCATTTTTACTACTCAAGTTGCTTACAATAAATGAAAGAAAACCTCTGTGTTTATTCTAAACTGCTCAAAAGCATAGAGAGAACCGGAGAAGGATTGCAGCCTTAAATAGAAGGCCTTATGTATTGTCATACAGTTCGTTCCACAAACATGGCTTATTGTGTCAAGCTGGTTTCCTAAAGAGTCTGACAAGTACTTTCCTGGGTAAGTATGGAAAAAGAAAATATAGAATGGAAAAGTTATTTTGTAATTTATTAGGCCACAATTTATCCATCACCTATTAATTCATCATTCATTAGCCTAAAGAGACTTTAATTTAAAAATGTCTGTCAATCAGTCAGTCATTTTCTACCGCTGCTGTGCCTATCTCCAGCAATCTATGGGCGGGAGGCAGGATACGCCCTGGACAGGTTACCAGTTCATCGCAGGGCAACACAGACACACAGGACAAACTACCATGCAAACACTCAGTCACATCTAAGGGCAATGTGGAGAGACCAATTAACCAATTAACAGTCATGTTATTGGACTTTGGGAGGAAGCCGGAGTACCCGGAGAGTACCCACTCATGTATGGACATGCAAACTCCATGGAGAAAGACCCCTGGCCAGGAATCGAACCCAGGACCTTCTTGCTTTAAGGCAACAGTGCTACCAAAAATAAAAAATATTTAAAATGTAAGGAAATTTACTGTAAACACATTTACACAGTAACATGATTTGATAGCTATATTAGTGAAAGAAAAATTCTTAGACAAAAAACTGTAAAAACAAAATGTGTCAAAAGATGGGACTTTCAGCTGTTTCCATTCACTTTTCTCTTGGGTGACTATTGTGTTATGCATTGATTTGCAAGTCTGGAGTCACTGCTGTGGCGGCGTCACACTTTTGCAACTTTCTCGACAGTGTGCTTCGCTGTGCTCATGCTCAATTTTTGCATTTTATTTTTTAAGTATTTCTACATTAAATATGAAAAGTTCCATTACTATTATGATAAACAACACTGAAAGCCCTTTAAATGTAAAATGTACAACAACCATGATATTTGGATTGTATGTTTGTTATAAAAATATCACTGGATGTGTAGTAATTTGGAGGAGGAAAATACTTTGCTTAATCATATACAAGTGTAATTGTCCAGCCTCTTTATCTTTAGTTTTCCACAACTATACGCTTCTAATCATGTCCTACTACTGATGCACACTAACTAAAGACAATTGATAAGTTTGACCTGCTCTTGGTGACGGCAGATGTATCTGACCACTCACAGGCTTTAGCAGCACAGCGTCACTTTTAAGGTTAAGGTATTTTAGTTGTATTTTTAAGTATTTAAAAAAATATATCTTTATCTCCTGTTAAAGTTATTTGTCATCACGTCACTCAGCCCCACTTACTTTTGATCTGAACACAATGTGTTTGTTCCGCCTTCGCTTTGTACGCTTTGAAATTAAATATTATGACATTATGAAAACCTTTAATGTGTTGTCCAGAATAAAATCTTACTTAATACTTAATGTTTCACATTCTACCTGGACAACCATAAGCCTTCTTATCTTGTTCTCCTTGACATCAAGTGTCTTAAACAATATTTTGGTTTAAAAGGTACTATTCTCAATTAGCTATCTTCATAGTTTACTGGTACAACACTTCAAGCTTCTGTCTGTATTTTCGAATCTGATAAAATCACCACTGGAATTCTGCAAGGATAAATTTTTCGTCTTCTGTTTATCTTATATGCTCCCACTTTGCTCAATTATATGCTGATCATGCACAGTTTCTGTTTCAGCTAATAAAATAACATTGTAAGCAGTTTGATGACAGCTTTACTAATGCCAAACATTGGTTGTCCAACAATTTCATGTAATTAAATGAAGAAAAAACGAAAATTATTCTTGCTGGTGGAGATGAACTATCTTATTTATTTAGTTGAATCAACCCTGTGAGCATATCGTAAACCAAGGCAGGGCTTTGGGTTATGACCTTATTTACACATATGTAATAAATCACTGACTGTATTTGATCACATCAGAAACATAAGCAAATTTAGATTCTTCTTAACGCAACCTGACCTATTTATGCTTTTGGTTCTGAAGGTGTGGATTACCGTAATGCTCCTTTTCCTAAATTATAAAAAAAAAATTCTTTGTTGTTTTTCTCATTTTAACACTTGTTTTTAAAGCATAATTAGTCTATGATGGGCTATATAAATGAAATTTAATTGACAATTTCAAATTTAAAGAGGAACTAAATGAGCCAAATAAAGATTTCTCTGTTTCCATATTTCTCTCATTGTCTTTTTCTCTGTTTTACCAATCCCCTTTATTCAAACTCTTTCATTGTCTCGTATTCTCATTAACAGTCCTGCCCTGTTGGCTCTTTGTCTCCTCTGCTTCCTCCGTTTATGAAGAAGCACAGCCACCACTCTTTTCCTTTGCTCAGTTCATCCCCCTCCTCTTCACCACGTCTAATAAACAATGTGTCAGATGTACGAAAGTAACAGGAGGGAAGAAGACATCCAATTAAAAACACAATGCATTATTTTTTCCACAGCTCCACATCTCTGACATTTCCCAAAGCCCTTCAGATTATATAACAGCTCAGTGTCAAGAGATCCAGCCTTTGGAGGACAAGTTGAGGGTGTCTTTGCCGACGATGCAGGCTTACCAACTCTGGACTTTTCCCAGCAGCTTGCGTACCATCGCTCCCTGCTCCACCTCCTCCATCCCCTTCCACCCACCCACAAGCCCACCCCTCTCTCTGCTCTTCCCACACACATATACACGCACTGAATCTTGAATGCACAGGGATTGCAGCAACAGCAGCAATGTGAGATGGAGATCTCCGTTGCGTGTGTGAGTGCCTGTTCCTGGTGAGTGCAGGAACGAGAGCGGATGAGTGTGAGTGATGCTTGAAAAAGGTGTTTGAGGGAGACCGTGGGGGGAAGAGGGGAGGATTGGAGTAAAAAGGGAAGAGGAAGAGGGAGGGTACATCACTGTGGTTTGGAGACGATGTCTGTCTGCTTTTTCCCCTCTACATCTCGATAACCTGAATCTTTGCCAAATGTGCTCCAACTACTCCAGCTGTCACTGCACCGGCTTCCTCTCCCTCAATACTCCCTTAACCTTTGAGAACTGCTCCAGTGGCTGGACAGCAACCTGGCACCCGGTGAATACATGGATGAACAACGGATCTACAGGGGATCTGAGCTTTCTTGTCCTTCTTATCTCTGATCTGTTTTCCAAGGTAAGACAGTTACTTGCTTTCAGGCATTATTGGAGTCGCACGCATTGCAGTAAGTCATTTGATCTGACTTCTAAAATCATAACAAAATGAAAGTGTAACTAAGTAACATTCATAATAATTCAACAGATTCCTCTTAAACTCTTGGTTTTCATTGCATATGATCCATGTTTGGATTAAATCTTATCAAAATAGAGAAGAGGCATGCTTGCAGGAACACATTTAAATATGAAAATAAGAGATGGTTTCATTTGACTTTGATTGCTTTTCGTTCTCATGCATCATAGTATGCATGTCTTTGTAGCTCCTGCTGTAAAGCATGTGTCTACCTGTTAGGCCAAAAGGCGATTATTGAGATTGCTACAGTCTACAGATTAACCAAGGAGTGCTGATAACACGAAAGAATATTGATGTGATTGCTCACTTAATAGACTTATTGTGGTGTTTCAACTGTAGCGAGTCGGAGGATTCCCCTCCCCCCCCCCCCCCCCCCCCTTTTGCCTCAAGTTCTATGAAGTACACAAATCATCTGATGTGTTTTTTGAGCTACAATTTCACAGAAGCTAGTTTCAGACTTATCATGGTCAATATGTTTGATCTGGAGGGTTCTAGGGTACTGCATCACATACAGGGTTGCACTTGTATTTGGTCTTAGCTGTTGCCTCCACCCAAACCCCTCTCTTTTCTGCAGGTCATTCATTTACTACCTAATATCACACAAAAAAAAACCTATTTGGATTTTGTGCTTAGCTCAGACAATTGCTCAATTCCCTATTTATCTATAAACTCTTAAAAGGTGGTGCTCTATCGGAATAAAAAATCATTTTTATATCTACATTTTAAGCCTAATCCCCTAAAGGATCAATTTCACAGTGCTTGCTCTCATTTAAGACAACAGAGATTGAAGCTTCTTAAGTCCCAGTTCCCCATAACGGTTAATGAAACTCAGTGATAAATGTTTAAAGCTAATAAAATCACAAAGCAAACTTTCACAGGTGTAGCCTGCGGCCAGGATAGGTACAAGTAGCTCTGTGCGGCAGCTAAAATAAAGATGATGTGCATGTTTTCTCATAAAGCTGGCTGGCACTGCTTTAAAACAGAATAGAGGAAAAATACATTACTGTAACAGGGGCACAATCTAATTCCTGCACAAACACCTCACTGGAGCAGTTATACAAAATGACATGCTATTCATTGTGTACAGGAAAAAAGGCAATATGATGCACTGTTTCTTCCCATTCCTTGAAATTTGCTTCTGGATGCATGGTTGGTGCAATGTCACACTGTAATTAATGCAAAAAAGTGAGCTAAAGATTCCTTCCACAAAAACGAGTCATGGCACAGCAGAATGCATATTGGATGATTTACACAAGCTGGTATAAAGAAGAGGCATTGTGCCTTTGAATAAACAGATGTTTTATAGCATTTTCCTAAGACGATGAACTGAAACACTCCAGACTGAGCCAGGTTTATGAAGCATTCACTATGCTGTGCGAATATTAAGAAGTGTTTGGCCACCATCGTTACTTAACCATTAATAATAGTGGCTAGACAGTGTTATTATATTTAAATATTCTACTGATGAACTTCAGTATTTATAATGTTGATGCAGCCAGACAGGGATACAAGCTTACCCAAGCAAAGCTGCATCAGTTTTCTCTGGTTCGTGATGAGGGAGAAATCATGAGTCAGCACTGTTGGAGGCCTGCTATTGCATTGCAAATTGATCCAAGCCAACAGTAAATGTCTTCATAAACAGATATGTTTCTGCAGCATTCTGGTTATGATAATGGATGATGTTGCTGTAGCTAAAGATACTTTATCCCCCCCTCATACACACACGCACACACACACACAAGTAGCATTGCAGTTTGAAGAACTGAGGGGCAATTGGAGCAGACAACGTGGTCTGTCAGGGTACATAAGGAGATTTCAGAGGATTACTTTTGCAATTTTAGACTCAATGCATTATTCATAATCCTTTGGATAGCTGAGGCCAAATCAGGGAAGGACCTCAGGTCATTAGCAGAGATCGCTTGCTGTGAGGAGGAGGAGAAATGAAGGCATCTGATATGAAAAAAGGAGATCTCTGAAAATTTCCACGTATTATAACAGTCTCTCTCTAACTCTGCTCTCACTCTCTCTGTGTCTGACTTCCAACAATAATAAGTCATTAAAGAACCTTTCTTGTTTTTGTTTTTTTTGTTTTTTTGAATTGCCGTTTAGCTGCCTTACATGCGTTACATGCGTGCATAAGGAAATCGCATGCACTCAATGAAGACTTCCTGCAAATGTGATTACCTTTTCAGTGGTGTGAGATTGGGGTTTGGGAGTGTGAAATTGTATGATCTCATGTAAATCAGCCTTGAACAAATTCTTTTTTTTAATCTGTGTAACCACTTCAACAAACAAGTTGACAGTGTATAGCAAGAAACCATACCGTCCTCCTACAAAATTAGTCTGCTCCATATTCCAAAACCACTGTATGTAAATTTACGATACGGCATACCATATTGTTTTTGCATAGTGAGAATAAGCTAGTCTCTTTCGTTTTTGTACTTTTATTCTTAAAGCATTGCAGTTACTGAAGTAAGTGCAATACGCAGCTGGGACTAACAGTTGTCTTTAAATACAATGTATTGCAAAAGTACTCATGTCCCTTAAACCTTTTTTCATTCTTTTCTCATTCTGTTAAGAACCATAAAATGTTATGTATTTATTAGGATGTTTTGTAATAGATCAACATAAAATTGTGCACAATTTCACAAGTTGCCCCTCTAAATCAATACTTTGTAGATCCACTTTTTACTGCAGGTCTTTTAAAGTTTAGCTGAACTTTATACATCTAGAGATGATTTTTTGCCAATTCTTATTTGCAAAATACCCCAGGCTTAGTCAGATTGGATAAAAAGTGTCTGTAAACATAAATTGTAAAGTAATAAGTAGTTGGTAATCTGAACCACAAATTATCACTTAGATTTAGGTCTAACTGGGCCTCCCTAACACCTTAATATGCTTTGAACCATTCCATTGTTCCTCTGACTGTATATTTAGTGTTGTTATTCCGATGGAAGGTAAACCTCTGAATCTGTCTCAAATCTTCTGCAGGCTCTAACAGGTTTTTATGAGAACTGCTCTGTATTTAGCTCCATTGACCTTCCAAACAACCAACCAGCCTTCCAGTCTGTAAGAAAAGCCTCCCCATGGCATGATGCTCCCATCACCATGTTTCATGGTGAGGGTGGTGTGTTTAGGGTGATATGCAGTGCTCCTTTTCAGCTGTACAGTGTCTTTTGAAACTGACCAGAGTTCTTTGTTCCAAATGTTTAATGCGCCCCCTACCTTTTTGTAGCAAACTACAGAGGGGACTCCTTCACTGCCTTTCAACGATTTAAAAATTAACAATCTTCTATAAAGGCCAGATTTTACACAACTAATAACTGCCCCAGTGTAACCATGTGACTTTTGGCTGCTTCTCTGAATAATTCTCTCTTTGCTGGACTGCTAGTTTAGGGTGGATAGTCTTACATTTTAAGGTTGCAGTTGTGCCCAAGTCTTTCTATTTATAGATGATTGAAGTGTGCTTTGTTAAATGTTCAGGGCCTAAATACATATGCATATCCAACTGTTGGGACCCCAGCCATGGGTTACAACAGTAAAGTCCGATATAACCTTTTCTGGAACTTATAAAATAAATCACATTAAACTACTTCCAGTTGAGCCCAGGAAGAGTAGTAGTCAGACCTGCAATCTCAAACACAAAACACGTTACCGCTTCCGCTCGACCTCAATTCGGCTGCAGCCGCAGCCAACGGAGAGAACCGCGCGTTAGCTGAAGGCCTTTAAACTTGCGGGCGAGTAGAAGACTTCTACCATCAGAAAATTCTTGGATCCAAAAGTGTCTATGATCAGGCAGCTAACTCCCCGCCAATCCTCTGCAACAAAGTTAAGTAATGATCTGCTGTTCGAGTTTCCAGCATTTATTCATAAAAAGGAGGTAATTAAGACAAGCTTGACATCTCTTTCTGAGGCCTACAGACACAACCAGAAAGCCCCAGCAGCTCTAATTGAAGTGGTTTTCCCAACAGCCAGGGGCAGAAGGCATCGAAACGCAGCATTGCACGCCTTCCTGTGTGCATGTCCAGATAGTGAGAGTGACCCCCAACTCCCCTTACCAAAACCAACGCCCTTTGGAACTTTATTCAGAACGGTTAAGAGCTGGGGTTTTGGCCAGAGAAATTAGCTTAGGATGAAATAATATGAATAATGTTTATTTCATGAAGTTTTATTTTTGTTTGTGTTGAGAAACTATCTAGAGAAGCTAGCTAGCTAAGTGCTAGCAGACTTGCTGCTCAGCTAATGTGAACAGACAATTCATTAAAGCTAATTATTTAGTCTGTAGCCATGCTTCCATTACAAATGTGTGCAGAAATTTGTCGATATTCTGCCAATGTCGAAAAAACACAATTTCCCGCAATTTTGCGGGGGGGTTCCATTTAAAAAAGAAAATCACAATTAAAATCACACGTAAAATTTAAGTTTTTTTCACGCGAATTACTCCCAAAAAAAATCAGGTGACAAATGTTTTTTAATTGTGAGGTGCTTTTAATATTTTCAGGCCAACACCCTTAGTGCAAATTTTTTTCCAGCCATCAGAGGAGACGTTGGTGTTTTTGGGCGTTTGGAGCGATACTTTTTTCTGGTTTTTAAAAGGGCCAGTTTACTTTTTTGACTTTTCTTTTTACAAAAAGGCAGGACTAAAAATGGTTTTTAAAACCAGATATTTACATACCACTAGAAATCCAAAAACATTGTAATTTTATGCAACATGGGGAAAATTTGAAGGGCCAGTGGGGAAACGAAAGCTTGTTTTTATGTTAAAGACAAAACTTTATTTAAAGGGAGGTTTTTTTTTTTAAAAAGGGGGTTTTTTGGGCCCCAATAAACGTGCCATCAACGCTTGTGAATTTTGATCCATTTTTTAATATATTTTACAGGTACACATGTGACTTTAAATGACATTAAATAGTAATGTTGCATCATTATATTGGTCATGGTTTTTAACCATCTTTAATTCCCTTGTTCCTTATTTGTATATAGTTAATTGGTTTTCCTTATTCTTTCATTTTGCTTGGTAGTTTTATTTGAATGTTCTAGTATAGTAAAGAGTTTATTAATTGAAACATCTTTAACTTTGAGTTCAATTTTTTTGTTAATACATTCTTATATTTTATTTATTTTATTTCATGTGTGTGCAGAGTTTTGCTGTTCAGTAATGCCAGAGCTTGACTCGCCCTTTTCTCTATTGTCCTAATACCACTGCCTTATTGGGCTGGTATGCACAGGACAACACTCAACAGACCGAATTCTTATTTAATTAAATATTAAATAATAGTAATAATCACAACAATACTTTATTTATAAAACATTGTGAAAAACATGTATCACTTTTCCTTCACTTCACAGTTATGCACAGTATTGTATTGTAATAAAGTTTGTGATTGTTAAATGACAAAATGTAAAAAAGTTTGAGGGACATAAATGTTCTTGCAAGGCACTGTATATCCGGGTACTTCAACAGTCAGAGCTAAGAGTTAGGCTGGCATGGACAGACTGCAAGGTGATCCACATGGCAGGAGTCTTGCAAACAGTAAAAACCCCCGGGGTTTTTTTTTTGTTATGTGCTCCTTGTGTGTTTTTTGTGCGTTTTTTATGCCCCCTGTGAGTGGTGCGTTCTCCTAAAGATTCCTGGAAAAAGGGCTCTCTTTAAAAAAAGGTACACGGGCCAACCACAAAAAACTTGCACCCCTTTCCCTTTCTTTTTCTTCTCTAAATTTTCCCAACCCCCCAAATAGGGGGAAAGAAGCGGGAAAAAAAAACCCCACCCCAACATTAAAAAAAAAAGCAAACCGCAGAGTTACAAAGAACGAAGTCAGCTTGGACAACATCAAAAAATGTGCATCCTTGTGCATTTTCCTGACTGAACATGTACCTTGTAACTGTCCCATTAAAAATTTACATCTGTGCAATCTGTCCATCTTTTTAGAACTTTCACAGGATGGGAAAATGGACAGTAAGGAAAGCATCTCTTCAGTGTAAATGTCCCACTAGAACAATCACATTGATGGATTTACAATGTCGCTGGATGATAGAACATAATTACTTTTGGAGGAGCTGCAACACCATGAATAGCTTGCTTTTGTGTGATTATAAATGATTCATTGGACTTTATTTATCGCGTGCTGTCTTGTCATATGAAAATGATTAACCAGCTCTTTTGGGTGTTTCCTTTCAACCGTATCAGACATCATTTAATTTCCTCGTACTGCTTGATATATTTCATGCATTTGAAATGTTTCATAACAGCTGAGTCAGAAAATTTGATATTTTTTCCCACGTTTTCGATCACAGCAAAAACATGAACAGTTTTTGTTATTGTCTAATTGTGGCTTTTTAGCCATTTTATGATAGCAAATGTGCTGATAGTTTATTAGTATAGCTCAGGGGTTCTCAAACTTCATATTCAAAGGTTCAAATCAGATTTCTAAATAAGGTTAAAGGTCCAGAACAACTATTTATTAAATTTGTTCCAAATTTAAAAGCAATAGAAATGGCTATTCACACCTTCAAGTGTTTGTTTGTGTCCCAAAAGCTACTTTTTTTTCTTTAACCTATATGTTAATCTCCTTGCTATTGGTCATGAGCAGGGAATTCAAGTTCATCTGCAAAGCAACTGCAGGCCATCCAGACAGCATTTTACCATAGCCACTGCTACACAAAAACCCATACATAATATTTAACCATATATAATGATATGGATCATTTGTAAGGGATAGGGTTATTAAGCTTACCGCTGGGGTTTCCATGTTGCCTTAAACTGATTTAATGAATCAGTTTAATTAAAAATACCATAAGTCGACCTGCTTTAATATTGACAATATTTTCTTGCAAACAGCCTACCCTGACTCCAAGTCACTGCTTATCAATATTACATGATTGCCAATAGTTTTGTGATTGTGCACTGTTTACTTAAAAATGTTTATGTTCAGGATGTTTTCTCTTTGATGGTGACCAATATTTTGCCGTCCTGGAGTTTTTGGACACTTGTCCTCGATCCAAAACCGTTCGGAGAGCTTCAGTGATACTCAAACATTACCACACCCACCATGTATAGCTTTATCATTTACTTCTGAGGGACTTTCTGACTCTGCACGTTTGGCTACGTAAGGTCTTCACTAACCATTCATGTCGGTCTTGTGAGGATCTTTTCTGAGGGAGGAGTTTACCGAAGTGCTCGGCTAATCTTAGCCTGCTACTGCTTTGTTTTGACATGATTTCTTGATAATTCAGCTGATACAGTAACATATGTTTTCTTCATGATTCAATAATCGGGTGCAGGCAAAACTTACACAAGGGTTTTTTTTTTCTGGTTTCATAAACTTAGTGCTTTGCTATAAAGGTAATGTCCATTTACAACTTAAGTTATAGCAGCTTGTAGCTCTGTCTTCGGGTCTTTCCCACATTCCCGTCTGATAAGTCTCAGCTGACCGCAACCTTGGATTCAGTTCTCGTTGTAGCTTGAATCTGGATTAGGGTCTGGACTTTTCGAATGGATTATATAGATCAAGCTTTGTTGTCATTTTTTGTGGTAAGGATTTATATAAACTAGAAAACATTTGTGTTTCAGGAGATTCACAGCGGTTTTAGCTCTTTATCATACTGCATTTACCAACAGTTTTTAATTGAACTGTTAAAATGCATTAGAAAAGTCTTAGTTGATGGCAGTTTTATCTGACATTTTCTGAAAAATGTTTTGAGAAAAATATTTTTAAGCTGTTTCTAAATCAATCTAATTGATTTGTATATTTTCTCAGTCTTTCCTTTTTTTACAGTTTAAGGTCAGTTTACTCAACCGGCTTACTATAAAATGTGATCACTGAGCATGCACTGTTCATATTTTGTGTTTAGTTTTTGACCTCACTACTCCACTCGGCACAGCTGAGATCCGGGGAGTGATGATAATAAATTTTCCCCCAGGGACTTAACTTGCCTACAGGTGGATACAGATGGAGGAGCTCAACACCAGTTATTATTGTAGAGTGTAGTACGTGTGGGCCACAGCTGCTCCGAGGCCATTTCTTCTGCTGCTGGGTACCTCAAACCACAGGAGGAATATATTATATAGTAAACACCTTTTGCTAGGAGCCTTAGCACCAAGCACCCTCCAACCATTTCTTGGCATAACACCTTCAACCACTGTGGCAAATATACCATTAAAAATCTCAACACAGCAGCTCACAAAGCATAAACGTGCTATGAAGGTTTATTGAAAAAGCGGTGAATTCAAGAACATAAGGTTAGCAAAAGGCTATGTGGCTGACTGTATTGTAGCACAGCGCTGATAAATTAAATAGTTCGGCTAAGATATAAAGAACAGCAAAGCAAAGTTTTATAAGGTCACAGATTTGAGTCTGAACATTTCTCTAATGTGTTCCCTAAGTAAATTTTATGTGAAGCAAGAGATATCTTTCAAAAGTCAATGTCACATTAAATCATTAAAGCTAATGTGCAATATGACTTCAGAGAGGGCAATCTTTGGAGTGATCCTGCAGGGATCCCCAAAGACCACATCATCTCAGACAGTAGTGCTTCAAACACCTAAACACTGCTGTTTGACTACAACAGTATTCATAGGTGAAATGAATGTGTCGAAGTGTAATTGCATTCAAAAGAAAAGTTATCCACTTTGCCAATACAATGAATTAATTATATACCGAAGCAAATATATTTGTACCTGCTCACATTGGATGTCATCTTAATGGCTATAGGATTTAGCAGTATTAGGGTTAACAGCAAAAGCTTCTAACCTGAATTGTGTATGGGAGTCTATAAACAGTTTTCAAATAATGGCCGAACCACCGAGGATGGCAGTGTGGAGGCAATTATTATTCCTGAAAGGTCTTTCGAAGCAAATCATCAAACAGTTCACAAGAAAGCTGCATTGTGAGATGCCACTGCATGGGGAAAGGCTTTAAGTGTCTGTGGAGTTGTTGAACAAACAACAATGATGACGATAAAAAAAAAGCTGTTTTGTCTGTTTTGTGTTCCTTTAAAAAAGTGGTGGAAACAAAAGAATATGCAGCAGCTCAGCTGAATTAGGTTTTAAATTCTCGGTCAGACTGTTTATTTCCACAAGCAACTTTCTGTGATAGACGATCACAAATTGCAGGGCATAATTGTGGAGTAGAAGAAAAAATAGATACATGGTTTTTAAAATGCTTTACAAATTAACATTTGAAAAGTTTGGCATACATAAGTATTCAGCTGTCTTTACTATGGTGTCCCTGAAAACAATCCAGCAGAGGCAATTGGCTTAATTAATAACTAGAGTTATGTGCAATTTAGGCTCATTACAATACAGCTCATGGGTTTGTTAGCAAAAAAAAGCTAACACCATCATGAAGACTAAGGAACACACCAAACAGGTCAGGGGTGATAATGTGGAGAAGTTTAAAGCCGGGACTGGTATAGGTGAAAGCCCCAAATGGTTACTCTGGATGAGCTGCAGGGATCTACAGCTCAGGTGGGAGAATATGTTGACAGGGCAGTAAGTAATTGTGCATTCCGCAAATCTGCCATGCATAGAATAGTGGCGATTGTTGAATTGCGGAAAGGAAGACACAAAAAGTCATCTCTGCAATTGGGGTGGGCAGTGATGTAAACCTTTGGTGGCTGCGCAATGATCAGGGGATACGTTCTTATCAGTGTGACTAAATCTATTAACAAAGGTTCACTCCATTCTACAAGAACTCAATCCCCTAAAAGAGAAATTGCTGCTTATGAGGTAACAACCTACCACTCAAACTCTTTTTTTTTCTAATTTCAGGAAATATGGTGAGCAAAGAGGACGCCACATGCATTGTTCTGTCAAATTCAGATGAATCAGATTCAGAGGAAGGACCTTCAAACACGTCACTCTCCGGACCAGAATCAAGCAGGCAAGAGGTGAAGAAGAGAAACAAAGCCTTACAAGTGCATTTCAAGGATATCTGTGAAGCTCAGAAAGAGCAGCGAGTAAGACATTTGAGGTCTATTTCTTGCAAGGTAACACATAGAAAGTACATGACAATGCCTGCCAGGCGCTCTATTCCAAACGTAACCAGGAGCACTGGT
The DNA here is from genome assembly GCA_036173005.1 of Crenichthys baileyi. Lineage (NCBI taxonomy): Eukaryota > Metazoa > Chordata > Actinopteri > Cyprinodontiformes > Goodeidae > Crenichthys > Crenichthys baileyi. The sequence continues at coordinate 363,780 of JAHHUM010000661.1, forward strand.
GTCCAGACGTCACCGGACCTCACTAAGAGATACAAAACGTTTCCTTTTGAGAGGAAAAAAGGACACACGTTTAAACATACAGCTTTGGTAGAAGATTACAGTCGGCAAAACAATGGGTTTTTGTGTGATTTGAGTGATATAAAGACAGGGGGAGAAGATGGGCAAACATTTGAAGAGCATTCAAAGTGTAAGGGTAAGATTGTAGGACAGACAAAAGCCCTGCTTCATCACACAGACTACAGCAGCGATACAGAGGATTTGCTGTCAAGTGCCAACTGTGTGGATGGACCTTCGTATCCAGACTCTTCACGTTTTGCAGAAGAGGGACATTCGAGTGAACAGTCTTCTAAAACTGAACCAGAGTACCAAATGTATGGGAACTGGACTAAACACAAAGGATTACCCAAAGAAGAAACTGATACTGGTTTGTCCTCAAAGCGCCAGCTCAGGAACTCTGAGTTCTCAGAAGACAAGCCAAAGGGCACAGGCCCTGTGGCTTGGAACTCTTTGACACAAGTGGAGTCCATAGTGAGCTCGTCTGTGAGCTGTAAACGGAAAAAGGGTACACAGCTAAACGAGCAGCAGTCTCAGACTTTTCCACATAGTGTTAAATGCTCTGTGCAGTTGCAAGGGCAGTGTCGGACAAGACATGCGTCAGCCTCCTCTAAACTGCAGCGAACTGCTGAGGGGGATGAGAGCTTTCCACCAGGAGGCACACAAGCTCCAGGCTTGGGGAGCAGCCAGCAGATAATACCCTTATCTGGAGACAAGGATATGAAAGCACAGCTGCAGGCCATGGAGAATGTCATCAGCTCAAGCCAAGAGACAATCAAGGTTCTTCTTGGAGTTATTCAGGAGCTGGAGAAAGGGGAAGCACAGAGGGAAGGGTAAGTACAGTACGTAGCAGAATATTATACAAATGCAGCTAAATACTAAACTATGTTTATGCAAATTTTATGCAATGCACAGAGAAGCTTTGATGCAGGGTCGTACTAATTTATAACTTCAGTGTTTACTTGTTCTTGTTGGACATCACTGCCAATGCAAATGGTTGCCCAAAGTAATTTCTGGCATCAAGAAACAGAAAAGCATCAATCAAGACTTTGACAAGGGCACGAAATGCAAGCAGGCAGCTTGTAAGAGACCCACCATTTTATCATCATGTCTCTTCTTACTTCAGAAACTGACAATATTAAAATCCATTTCAAAAACATGTAGAAAAAATAAAAGAAACATGTCACTGATCGAATTTTACGGTAGGCTTTTACTAAATTGTAAACCTGAAGGTGGATTCAAACTGTGTTACTAAATTAATATCACTCTGCTAACTTTGGTGTCTATAGTAAAATATTGTGACCTACCTAAAAAACTACTTTGTATTAGAAATACACTTTGTATTAGAAAAGGATCCCCCATCTGTAGTCGGTTTCAAATCCTACAGCGTACAGTAACAGTCAAAAGACATTTTTGTACCTTCCATGCAGGGATACCTGGTGAGGCTAGATAAAAGAATTTGTACTCCGCTCCAATTAACTGCTGACAGGTGAGGGTTTCAGAAATGGGCATTTTCTTTGGTGTTCTGTTTTCTGGGATTTATGTTGTTCCAAAAATAACTTGTTAATTAGATTTGCTGTTAAGATTAGATTTTTGTTGGTTCCTGAGATCCTTGCTATTGTTTTGTTTAATTCCACTTAGTTTTTCTCTTTTACTTCTTTTGGGAGTATCAGCTCTTTTGTCTTGATATTCTTTCCATTTGTCACACTTGTCCTGGATCAGCGCATCTATTTCTTATGTTCATTATACCTCTGCCTGTATAGTCCCGGTTTTTCATTGTCCATTTGTCAAATCCATGTTGTAATGGCTTGCGCCATTACCTCTTGTCTGAGGTATTGTTATTATTCCTGATTTTGTTGATCCTGCTTTTGGAGGACCTTTTGTTAGAATTTATTTTTGATATTGTACATCACCACTGCCTACTTCTGGAGTTCTGATTATTTTTTAAGCTCATTTTTTTTAACCACACCTGTTTTTTTCTCACAGACGCATAGATAATTTCAAAACTGAATCAAATTGCAAGACTGCAATGACTTTATGATTTTTTTAGAAAGAATCTGTATACTGTTGCTGCACCAGTTGTACAAAAAAATTAAACCTTATTTAGTCATTTAGAACGTGAATAAGGGAGGCTGAGTTGGTCTCAGTGCATAAAGGCAAAGCTCAGAAAGCTCAAACTGATATGAACCTTTCAGCTCTGAAGAAATGCTGGATGAGTTGGTCGGGTTGTGTTCAGAATTAAAATGGTGTGTTTAAAATAATAGCTTTTGGCTCCATACTTGTGAATGTATTCAGTGCACATTTTATTCCAAATCAAAACATTAAAAAAAAATCTATAAAACTTGTTATCCCTCTACAGAAAGGGAGGGAAAAGGCTATGTTGGTTTACAGTGTAAAATGTTTAAAGATGTTGTTTTTCTGTGAATTACTGATTTAATATTTAGTTTCATAACCATACATTCTGAGATCTGCTCATCATCTGTGTTTCAGCGAGTCAATCACCTTCTGGGATTGTGAACATGCATTCAGACCAAGGACGATTGGAGTACATTCCTCAGTTCCTCTGCCATTGTTGATTTTGGCTCAGAAACAGCATGTTTGATATCTGTTCACATGTTTTCTTTTGAATGAAAGTCCCAGGAATTGGCCTGACCACTCTATATCATTAATCTTCTTGGTCTGGAATCAACAGGTTGTTTGCTTATTGTTGAAATTCGCATTTCAAAGTCATTTCCTCTTCAGCATAAGTAAACATGACTTTTTTAAGTATTTAGATGTAGCTAAATTGATCCATGATTCCTGGTATACAACAACACACCTGACTGTAATACCACTGTAATACTGTGCTCTAATCCAACAGTAATGTGTCCTAGATATTAAGAAACATTAAAAGGGAACATTTATATTGGTTAACTAAATTCCTACAAATTCCTTTGTTCGCCTGGCTCTTAAAGTAGCAAAAAAAACATCATTGTTAAAACCAAAGCATTCCAGGGCAAATTTTATCCATACCCACTTCAGAACAAGGCACCCTGGTGCCACTGTGAGACTTGGTTTTAAAGGCACAATTAGTGCGGTCTCATAACACTTGCCTTTCATCTCTGAAAAACTGTGCCTACTTATAGTGCCTGCACTGTGCTGTGTTTGAGCATTGTGAGCCAGTGTTGTTAGATTACCTTCTCTGGTGTATTCACAAACAGTATTTTCCGCTCTGGCATAGCTGGACAGTCAGATAGGCTTCTTCAAAGTTCTGCTGTACTTCGAGTTGAGAAATAGGTAATCTTTATGTAGGCAGCATCATTACATACATAATGGCTCTGTTTTAATGCAGTGTTAATACACCCTATCCAGCAAAATAAATTATCACAGAAGAGCATAATTAATCCCTTTATAGAAAAAATCCAGTTTTTAACCTTATTGTTCTTATGCTGATATAGTGATTTTATGGGTGTATGTTAAAACAACTCTTGGACGGCCTTGAATACAATGCCTTGCAAAGGTATGCACACCTGTTATTTTTTTTTTTTGCAGTTTGTCACATTACAACATCAGGTTATTTGTACTTTGTTGGAATTGTATGTGATAGACAACAGAAAGTAATGCATAACTGTCAAACAAATCAAAAAGATATGTGGTTTTCTTATTTTTTTGAAAATTGTGGTTATGTATTCAGCCCCTTTTTATCTGATACCCTTATTTTTTAACCGTGTCCTGTCCAGCAGAGTAGCACTCAGAAATGCTGTCTGAGTGCCAAGAAGAACCCCAACAGATTTACTTTCACAAGTGGAGAATTATGGCTAAAATGCTTTGGGATTATTTCATTTGCAATGGACGCGGAGCTGGAACGAAAAGGCAAAAAAAGAAGCAAGAAAGAGAGAGAGGTGAGGCGAAAAGGAAAAGGGAGAAAAGTAGAAAAGAGAGAAAGAAGGATGAGAAAATTCAAGATAACACCTTAGAAGACTGCTTCTACACCTGCAAAAACACATTTATAAAAATAGCAATGTTACCGAAAAGTGCACAGTACTAAATAATGCAAAATGTGTTTAGTGCGGCTCAATATAGAACATCTGTGTATGTGTTAACACCTGAATCCAAACACCTGTGGGTGTAAGTGTGAGCTCGCTTGTGTATATAAGGTTTCTCCATAAAAATATGCAATAGAGGCCCAACAGAGCCATGGGGCTGAGGCCCTGGCAAACAGCCAGAGGGAGTGAGCTAGCGCACATCAAAACACCCTGGACACCGAGAGCCACCAATACACCAATGGGCAGAGACACCAGCCACCGGCAGGGAGTTGGCGGAGAGAACATTTGATGGCGGGCCTAAGCTGATCCAGGAGAAGGAGCAGTTTATCTGATACCCTTTTTGAATAAAGTCCAACACAGACAATTAGACAATGCAGGCAAGGCAAGTAATTAGTAAACAGAATCCACCTGTGTAACTTATTCTCTGTATAAATACAGCTGTTCTATGAATGCTCAGAGGTTTGTTAGAGAACATTAGTGAACAGACAATATTATGAAGACCAAAAAACACAGCAGACAGATTGAGGGAAAAGCTGAGAAGTTAGGACAGGGTCATAAAAGATTATCCCAAGCTTTTCACATCCCATGAAACACTAATCACTCCATATTCTGAAATTTATTTGAATGTGGCACAACGAAGAACTTGCCAAGATAAAGCCATTCACTTAACAGGATATACCAGGTAAGAAAAGCATTAAAGAAAGAAGCGGTCAGGATTTCTAGGGTAACTGTGGAGGAGCCTCAGTGTTTCACAGCTCAGATTGAGAATCTATTGACAGAACAACTGTTAGTTGTCCATTCTACAAATCTGGCCTCTGTGAAAGAGGGGCATAAGGAAAGCCATAAAAATCCAGTTTATTGTTTGCCATAAGCCATATAGGAGACACAGCAAATATGAAAGAAGGTCCTCTGGTCAGATAAGACCACAAATCAAACACACACCACTGTGTAGTGGAAATTAATACTACACATCACAGTGAATACACCAACCCCGTGGTGAACCATTGTAGTGGCATTGTCATGCTTTGGGAATGTTTTTCTTCAGCAGGAACACAGAAGGTGGTTAGAGTTGATAGGAAGACGGAAGGAGCTACGCATAGGGCAATTTTGGAACAAACTTAAGAATGGGGTGGAGAATCACCTTCCAGCAGGAGAATGACCCGAAACATACAGCCAGAGCTACCCTTGTATGGTTTATCTCAAAGCATATTCTTGTGTTAGAATGGCCTGGTCAAAGTCTGAAGATATACAAAGCTGGCAAAGACACTTGGTCTAGAGTTGAAGAAAATTAAGAAAAAGGAAAAGATGCATTGTGTGTTTTAAAAAGCCAGTGAGCCATTCCTTATCACAGCTGCTCCCTAAAAACTCTTGAGTCTGTCTCAACATCACTGTGTGGCTTGTTCTGCAAAGCCATGCAGCGGGCTTTGAGTTGATGAGAAGTATCTAAAGGAAATTAAGGTTCTCACAGTTTTAATGCAACAAAACTTTGACTGCTAAGCCATGTCACAGAGAGACAATTGTGATTGTTCATTGCAGACTGGTGAGACCAGGTGAGGGGAGGCCCAGCTGTTGGAACAGAACCTTAGGTGGAGAATTGATCCAAAGTCCTGACAAATTATGTCTTAGCTCATCAATGAATTAAATGTAGAGCACTGAATTTGCAGACAAAAATGTGTTTGGCAAACATGAAACAGTTGAAATTGTGTCCTAACGAAAAATATGATTTAGTTAACAATTCAACTCTACTTTTAGTACTAAATAATTATGTTATTATTTTCAAAAATGTATATTTGGAAGATAAAAAGAGTTGAAAAAATGTTGTAGAATTACTGATTTGATAACTTTGATGCCTTTACAGTTAGCAATATATCTCAAAAACAAAAGGTTGACCCTTCTCAGATGAGTATGAAAGGCAATGGCAGATAGAATGTAACTGTTGGTAAATTTGACCCCTAAATACCTACAGGAAAGTAGATGTTTTTAAAGAGTTGCAATGTATGAAGCAACCATTGACTGAGATGCTGGTAAATGCTTGTTGCAAACCAGATAACATTAGAGGCCCTTGATCCCGACTATAACGGGAGATTTCACTTTTATGGTGCAATGATTGAAGTGATCTCCTCCAGGATTACAATGTATTCTAATGGGTTTTTATGTGGCATACCAACACATAGTAGTGAATACTTGTGGACTCAAAAGAAAATTATACATTGATTTAAAAACTGTTTACAAATACAAGTTTGAAAAGGTTGATGTGCAAATGTTTTAGCTCCCCTGAATCATTACTTTTTCACCTTTTACTGCTTGCTGCCAGTCTTTTGGGGTATGTGTTTCCTAGCTTTGTACACTGAAATTTTCGCTAATTCTTCATCTGCACAGTATTTCAAGCTCAGTCAGATGTAGATGGTTTCTTAACAGCAATTATCTCAATTTAATTTACAGCAGGAATTTGACTGAGCCATTCTAACAAATAAATGTGCTTTGATGTAAACTGTTCCAATGTAGCTCTGGCTCTGAGTGTCGCTGCCCTGCCATCTTAGTCTGAAGTCTTCTGCAGCCTCTTAAAACGTAGACTTTTCAAGGAATGTGTTTCACTCCATGCATATGTCCATGAAATCTGACCAGCTTCCTTGTCCCTGCTGCAGAACCCCATTTCGACAGCACCATGGTGTGTTCAGGGTGATGTGCCTTGTTCATTTTCTGACACACATAGCGTTTCTGCATGTTGGTCAAGTTTAATTTTGGTCCTATTTGACCAGATGCTTCGCATGTTAAAGGTGTCAACAACTTTGTCTCCGACCTGTCTGCTGTGTTCCTTGATCTTCATGATGGTGCTTGGTTACTAATGTTCTCTGTCAATCTACTGAGAACTTCACAGCTGCATTGATATTACTCTTACTACCTAAATGACTTTGGCAAATACTTGCATAGAATTTTACTTCGGAGTATCACAGTAAATACAAATGCTGCCACACTTTTATTTGTAAAAATTGTTGAAAACCATGCATTATTTCCTCCCACTCCACAATTATGCACTACTTTAAGTGGGTTTATCAAATACAATCCAGGTAAAATACGCTGAAGTTTGATGTGGTAACATTTCAAAATGTGAAACATTATAGGAGTTATGAATACTTTTGTAAGCCACTGCAACCATAGAGGTCACTGATTTGATTGCTGAGGACAGAAATTACTTAAATAATAAACTCTAGTATTCACCATAGACTGGACTAATATGTTTGAAACTGCTTAGCCTTGTAAATTTAACGGCAAAGCTAACTGACATTGTTCTGGTAACACCTAACCATCAACCAACAGCATCCTATTTTACCCACAGCACTTAATGCTAATAAGGTTTTTTTTTTAATTATTAGAAATTACACACACTCCATCACATGTTCATTGAGTTAGTGACACTTTTTTTTTTTTACTTTTAACTGTTTGTTTTACTTTAAAAAAAAAAAGTGTATGAAAGTCCAAGAAACTTTAGTCAGGGAACTTGTTTGTGCTTATTATACTTTTCACATCTCCTTAAATGTAATGAAGTCACACTTTCTGGTTGAGATGTGTTTGTGACGTCCCAAAAAAAGCAAGTATAAACAATCTGTTTATTCATTACACATTTCACTTCTTTTGGGATTTTCTTTAGAATTTTCTTGGAAATTTAGCAAAACTATGTCATTTACACTCGACATTTTATTTGAGAAACGTGAAGGGGAAAAGTAAATGAGGTTTCATAGCTGCTATATTACTTGAAATACCATTATCAAATATTGTGCAAACACTTATGGCTGAACAAAAACATGGCCTTTTTTAACATAGTTGATAAAAGGAAAATTTTGTACAATTCTACTCAGTCTACAAAACGGTGTACACTGCACTGCACTATAAATGAAAAATGAAGGGCCACTTAAGACAGTGACCCTCACATTATGCAGTGCTCAGGCAGGCAGAGCAGCAGGTACATAGGCAGGGGGTGTGGACAGTGAAGCTAAAATGTTGGCAAGCTGTGTCCCAGGACAACTGATGTGAACAAACACCTCAGCAGTATCTCCCCCCAATAGTTAGCCCAGAGAGCAGCTTTTAGATGCTAACATTCATTGTTAATGACGTTATGTGTACAATGCACTGTAAACTAGATTGGACTTCTGTTGTGAATAGGGAAAAGCTGTGTTAAATACACGGACTGATTAGAAATTTGCTGTGGGTATTAGAGAGAAGCTGTTTAAATGATAAGAATCTAAAGGTAAATCCAGGCAGCACATCTCTGAAGCAGTTTTTGTCTTTGCACTGAGATCTTGTCCTTGCTCACAGCTGTTGGAGAACACTTCATTTGAGAACAGGGCAGGAACAGATGAACTTGTCGCCCCTCAGCTCCCATCAGCATTTTCGATCCGCGCAGAAGCAGATCTGTTTCCCCTTTCGATGAGGTCACCTTCCATGCCATCGTGAGCAGGTGGGGTCGACCTCCTCCACATGCCATCCATCAGGTTGAAGGGCCGCTGTGACAGCATGCAGCAATATGTATTGCCCGAACATGACCATTGCTGGATAATTCCCATATCACCAGACAATCTTGCATTAAGGGACATGCTGTTGCAGGTAACAATGAGTTTACCAGCTTAAGTAAATCTATATCGAAGTTTATGAATAATCTGAGTATGAAAGACCATTGAAGCAATTACAGTCTTACAATATGAAGGATATTCTTTCTAGAGGGAAGTGCACCTAAATTACCACTGGTGATTTGTAGAAGGCTTTTAGCACAACAATTGTATTGCTTGAAGGGAGAAATGTATGGAGTGGCACAGATGGTGAAGATTTCCATTCTGCACGTTGTGCTGAAGAAATTATAAATACAAAACAAAGTCCATTGTGTAAAATTACCAAATCTACACATTAATTAACTGAATCTAAGGGCGCAGCGCTGGTTGGTGTAGGGGTTAAGACTGCGATCGTGTGCAGACTACAGTCCTCAATGCAGCTGTCCCGGACCCGGCGACCTTTGCTGAATGTCTCCCCTTCTCTTTGCCATCTTTCCTGTCTACCTACTGACAGAAAAATGAAAAAAATAAAGGCCTCTAGTGCTCAATCTAAGAGACAGACAGAATCAAAGCTGCTGTTTTTATTTTTTTTTATTTTAGATATATACCCAGAACAAATCTGATGGCTCGTGCACATAGGTGTTGCAAATCCAACTGTAAATCACAATTATGTTTCTCTTTCTATTTTCACAGGCTCTCATACAGAACAGGACAAGACACAGCCAACTGTGATACATGTCGAAACAGCGCCTGCATCATTTACAGGTTCGGCCTTTCACACAGCCACACATTAATTCTGCATTGAGGTCTTCCCATTCTCATTCGGCAAACTTGTCCTCTTCGGATAAAGGATTTACTTGAATAAAAACACTCTAAAAACTATTTTTGTGTTTAAAAGATTTTGTTGTACAAACTGCTACATCTCTTTCCATGTACAATGGCTTTTGAAAGTATTTCTACCCTTGGACTTTTTTACATTTTGGCTTGCTGAAACCTCATGTTTTATGGAGAATTTTTGATAAACCAACACAATATGACATCGTTTGTATTGAGCCAACCCCTGAGTCAATACTTTGTAACACAATGAATTCTGCCACAGCTTTCAACTGGATTTAGATCTGAACTTTAACTTGGCCGTTCTAACACAAAAACCATTAATTTGTAGCTCTGGCTGCATGTTTAGGTCATTGTTCCACTGGGAGGTGAACTCTGCCCCAGTCTAACATGTAATTTAGTCTGAGACAGATTTTCTATCAGGCCATACATATTCTACCCATCCAACTTCTCATCATCTGTGACCAACTTGCATGTCTCTGCTGTGCAAAAGTATTCCCATGCCATGATACTGCTACCACCATGTTTCATAATGGTATGTGGTAGGCAGTGTTCAGTATCTACCACATGTAGTGTTTTTTTTTATCCAGTTGTTCAATACAAATTAACACCACAGTTTTCAGATTTCTGTTCTGTTCTTTTTCCTACTTCCAAATTAGGCACTATTTTGTGTGGGTCTATCACATAAAATCCTTGCAAAATATAATAAATTTTACAGTATGAGCTACAGTAGATGTACTCACTGCCCCTGTGGCAGGAGATGGATGGTGGGATGGATGGATGGATGGATGGATGGATGGTGGACGGATGGATGGAATTTTATCCAGCAGATTAGTGTAAACTATAAATGCACAAGGTATTATTATTTCATGGAGGTTTTTTACAATTTATAATTTTTAAGAAATAAATTGAATTAACTGAAAGGGTTGGATAAGCATGCAGTAAATATACTTTACACAAAATGGGAAATACATAAATGGGTAGCATACACTGGTTAATTAGGTTAGCAAAGCAAATTAAAAAAGTTCTACATAGCTAAAGTAAACAATTGTATATTTCAGGACATATTCAAATTTGAGAAATAAAAAAATAAGAAAAACATGGAGTAATTAACTCAAAGAACTAAAAGTTCAGCACTACCACTGGAACTGGCTTTACTGCAGTATATGATGAAGTAAATATTAACTTCAGTATTGTTTTCTGGGGAATGAATGTCACCAAAAAAGTAATTTCACGCAGGTGTGGGAAGATTTTTAGATAAAGTAGGAAGTTCGGTGACCCAGTCACAGTTTTATGAGGAACAAAAAAAATCATCATATCCTGTAAAGCTGTTTAAATATTTAAAGGTAGACATGAATTAGTCTATTTTAATTGTTTATCAATTATGTTTCTTTCATTTTCAAATAATGTTTTATTTTGCACAAAAATCCTAAATGATAAATATAATATTGTGAGTTTTATTAAACTCAGTTCTATTAAAAAACACACACCTCAAACAGAAAACTGTTTGGAAAAGACTCTCAAGCCCAGAGAAGGAGGAGCAATTTCAATTTACAGTTAAATTTCGCAACAGCAAAAATAAAAGAAAATAATTTACTCAAAACCTCCAACAACACATTTAAAGTGAATCCCTAATTATGAATGTTTAAAGCCTTTTTATCTGCTTTCTACTTCTTCCTTTGGATAACCTGCTGTAAATAATGACAGTTGTTTAATTTGAAAATATTCTGCCAAACTGTTAACTTTGATTTTCCTCAAAAGTCAGTTATGTCAAACTGACCGCAGACTGTGGTGAAATATCCTTGTGCAACCTGAAAGCAAAATCTCTATTTCATTAAGGCCTGAAGGGAGTGACAAATCACTGAGTCTTTCACAGGCACTACTTCTGAAAAAATAATTTGTCTTGTGGGGAGAGTGCAGTTCATCAAAAATCAGTTGTACAAAATTACTGTATTCCAGGCCTGGGGTTTTACAAGTAAAAAAAATCTTAATTAGAACGGGTTTGCAATTACGTACATCAAAAACAAACATCACAGTAATTTATAAAAAAATAATCTTGTAAAAAAGGGAATAACAGAGCACACAAGAAAACCTCAAGAAGCTGATCACTGGAGAACAGTACTATTTTTTCAAAAGGTCTTTGTACAAACCAACTCCAACACTGAAACAATGAAATCAACATTCAGACATTAGAAATTATTCAAGAATAGTGTTTAAGAAATGAAAAGGTGCTATTACCATATACTGTATAACCACACTCCAATTCTTACCCCAGGTAGGGGAAACACAGCTAACCATCAAACAGTCCACCTAGATCAATGCAAAAGGCCCACACAATAAAAAAAAAACATGCATATGCAATATTTAAAATGTACAGCTACAATAAATGAAATGATTTATACAAATTATCGAAAAAAGTACACTATGAAAAACATTTAGATCATAGCTGATGTTGAGGCCATCTGGTGAAAGACTGTGAATGGTGAATCCAGTAATGTTCTCTCTTTGAAAGGAAAACATCCAGGCTGCCTACTTGGAGGAAGAGTGATCTTTTGCAATTCCAATACATCTTAAAGAGGAAAGAGGATCATCTCTTTCTACAAAAGATTATGTTATTGTCATGATCGTTGGAACTTTAGTTTTGTGTTTTGCTTTATTTTGATAGTTTATGATGTATTCATATTTTGCTCCCTTGTTCCCTGTGTGTTGTATCAGCCATTTCTCCCATTTCCTCATTTCAACTTCAGCTACGTGCCTTCCCTCACAGCTGCTCCCTGTTTCTAACTAGCCACCTGCTCCTTGTTTTATGATCATCTCTCCAGCTTTAAAATCTCTCAGTTGGTCTGCTCTTAGTCAGATCATCCTGTTACTCCAAACAGCTCCTTGTGTTCCTCTCGTGATGTATTATTTTGGATTTCCCATTGGACCTTAGTTTTTGAAAGTTCTTTAATTTCCTTTTTTTTAAGTCAAATTGTTTGTTTTCATCTCCCTGCATTTGTGTTTTGCTCTTCTTCATTAAATTGCAGTTATTGGGTAACTTCAATCTAAAACTCTTGTTTTAGATTGAAGAGATGCAAGTTTTTATGGCTCTGCTTGTCTAGCATACCTTACATTTATCAGAAGAACAAGTAAAAAGTTAAATAACTGACTTTATTTGTATTATGATGCTTAACCCTGTGTAGCCTGAATTTATTTACAATTGCATAAACAAATTCTGGTTTTGTTAATTAGATAATAAATTAGATATAGATTGTTAATTTAAAATTAGCACATACATTGTGCAGCTGAGTACTTTAAGCTTAACATCATGTAACTTTGAGATTCTTATTTTGAAGCATGAGAGCAAGTATTTCATGGGTTTCTCTGTTTTGCTGATTAATAAAGATATCAGGATGGCCGACAACATTTGGTTGCGTAAGCATTAAAGTCGTCTCCACCACTTCATGTGGCAGTGTTTCAGGTACTTGCTAGCAAAAGAGGCAGAGACAGAGAACCAGACAACACACAACTTAAAAGCACTGTAAGAATACTGCTAAATGTTGAATGTTAACATCGCTTAAGTTAGCTTCTGCTTTACAGCTTCTTATAAGTGCCAAACAAAAAGTCTATTCAACATTTTAAAGAGTTTGGACTGCATTTAATCATGTCTTGTTCGAAATCTGATATACATACACTGATTAAAACTAAATTGGTTAATTCTTTACTGAACAGAGAATATTTTGTGAGCTGTTTAATAATAATGTAACCTTTATTTTAATAACAAAACACTACAAGAGGGCATTTTCAGTGCCTTTTTGGCATTAGCATAAGATAAAACACAAGACCTAGTCAAACAGGAACTGAAATATTATATACTGATTACAAAGTCCACAAAATAGTTTGTGATTTGGGAAACCATTACTCTATTTGTGTAAACAATAAACTTTATTCTCCCAAAATGTTGCCTCATCGTGAATGTAGTATTGTGTATCCTTGAATCTCATGAGCTCTCATCACACTCCTTCAAAATGTTACAGTTCTCTATTGTAATGCTTTTTGATCTTTGGCTTATACTAAAATTTTAATATAGGAAGTGTACTTGAAAATGAACAGTGGTTGCATGTTGGAACATCCATACACAAAAAATTCTTAAGAGGAAAAACATTAAGCGTAAAAATATAAAATTTTTGCTGTGTTGATATATTTTATAAATAAGACCTTGATCTGAGCTGCATCCTAACAAAGATCTTCTCGATATGAGCCAGCGCAGATAAGAGATGATGATTTAACAAAGACGCATGACTAAAGACCATTTTATGTTGTACTGCTGTGCAGGAGGTTTAGTTTGAAGTTGGCAGCATAAGAGACAAAATGCTGTTCTGTCAATAGCTCTTAAAAATATAGCAGAGACTTAGAGCTGCAGAGTGACAGCCACACCTCCATGTAAGTACTAAACAGAGTTGCTGGACTGTAGTCAATAAAAATTTGAAACCGACTCAAGGCTCTGAAAAATGAGCCTGAGCCATCATAAGAGAATGATGTTCAACAGGCACTGAAACTACATCTAAAAGCATGGCTCTCCTCTCCCCAGAGAGACAGAAAGGATGACCCTGAAGTACAATAAATATCAGATATGAACAGCATGTTACATCTAGATCTGATTTTCCCATCATTTATACTTTCACATGACCAGAGTAAATTGTGTCTTGTCTGGCAAAAACTAAGCATTATATTCTTATCTGCTTATTCAGTAGGACATTGTATATGTTGAACTAAATAAAGCTTTTAAACAGATGGAATTT